>LNAC01000172.1:1100182-1151639 GCA_002007465.1 Ailurus styani
CCTGCCTCTCTGCCTACTTGTGATCTCTCTCTTTCTCTGTCAAATAAATAAAATCTTAAAAAAAAAAAAAGAAAGGCATCTTTGGGGGAGTTTTTTGGGGGGGTTGCCACCGTGGGACCAAGTATCCATGGTGTGGTGCTAGGCCTTTAGAAACTTTCTGTTCTGTGCTGCAGTGGAGGGGGGAGTGGGAGGGAATACCTTGAATGGGTGGATCACAGCCTCTTCCTTGGGGAACTGGAGACAATATTACACATCTCCCCTTGCTTTACTTTACCCGATCTCTGTGAGCTTGCAAGTGCCCCAGTTGTTGAAATGAACTTTTCTGAAGTTCTGTTACCTATTGGGAGAATAAAAAGAGATCTACTTTCTGAGAATATGTTTTATAGGAGAGAAGGAAGTATAATTAACCAGGTGTTGGGCTCCTTGAGAGAGGATGGGACTGACTGGGAGGATGGCCACATGGGTCAGGGGGTCATGGGTCAGGGGGCAGGGAGCACTTTCTTCTCACTTAGGCGAGGGCTGGCCTGAGAAACTGTTCTGCTTGCTGAAATGCTCCCCGGAAAGATGGCTTGCCAAAAATGGATCATAGACGATGTTTTAGTCCAACTGTTGTTTTTCAGGTTAGGCAAGACAGATTTCATTTGATTGCTTTTTGCATTTTCTTTTTATCTTAGATGAAGGGTGTGCCTGGTTTTTCTGCTGTGAACAAAGGCCTGATTGTTAGAAACCTTGCTTACATGTATATGTGTGTGTGTGTGTTTTGCCATGACTCCTGTGTTTTGGAAGTCTTTGGGGACAGATGATATTTATGAATGATGTCCCAAGGGTATAATCAGTCTGACTCATTCTTGGAACCAGTTTCATCCGTTAAGAGATGCTAGCTGCACCCAGTTCACAACTGAACATACTTGAGATACCTTCCCGTGCTAACCTGCTCCGGGTTTGGGGTCAGAAGGGCATATTTGGGAGCTCTTTCTACTTTTCCAGGGATTTTATTTCCCATGGTGGAGTCCTGGGGACTTTCTATTAAGTGTTTTGACAATGTGAAGACTGTTACGTAGTTGAGAAAATATTGTGTTTCAGGATTTCAGAAAACATAGGCAGTTTTATAAATTTCATCATAATAGCAGTAACAAAGTTTCCTATTTATTCTCTTTCTTGAAGTAATTCAGAAGAATGTCCTGATGTTATCATCTTTCTATTTGTAGGACATCAGGCAGACAGGCAGGGTGGAGATCACTGATCATCTCTTTTATGCTGCCTCCTGCCTCCCAATAGTCACCACCGATGTGGGGAAACAGAGGTACAGGTTGGCTACGTAATGCTTAGAAGCCCCTCCAGTAAGGCTTGCTCAGAATTGGAAGCGACCATCTTGGGTCTAGATTAGTGAGCTTCATTATAACTTCTACCCCATCCAGTAAAGTCCAAGTTCCTGGTGACATCTAAGACTTAGATACTGAGATGTGTTCCACACATCAAATAAGCCCACCATGACCTTGACAGAGGGCTGGTCTTCAGGTTTTATTGACGTCCCCAGAACACAAAGGCAATTTTCAGTTCCTGAGGTGTCACTCATTGCTGCTTGTGCTGTTCTGACTTTTCCCATGGCCAGGGGGCCTGGAGCACTTGAATCCGCCCAATTGTGGTTTCTATCTTGTCTGCTGTGTTTTCTGGGGGTTCTTCATGACCACAAATTAATGAGTCCTGGGAATTTAACTGTTTTCACTTTTTCCACCCACGTTGCCAAATCAGACATGCTACCAGCATAAGGATTAGGTAGGCATCCCCCACCCCCAATACCCACATGCTTTTTGACTCATCTTTGAAATAGCTGCCTGATCTCGTCTCTTGGAGAGAAGACATGTGGAGCGTTGAAACACACTTCAACCTGCACATCTGGCAGGCGGGCGGGCAGGCAGGCGGGCGGGCGGGTGGGCAAGAATGGAATTCCTGGATCCCTTCCTTGGTTTGTGGTCTCTGGGGATTGCTTGTTGAATAGCTTCACATCACATCACTTCACAGATAAGGAAGATGTCATCCCCACGGCATCTCTGATTTCGGCACAAGCTTCAGAAAACCCTAAGCAGCTAATCTCGAACATGATGTTTTAAGCTGCTATAATCACCAGCCAAACTTTGAACATGTGCCGTGCACATGACGGCCTTCTCTTCTCAATGACAACACTCAGTCATGGGACGACTTGAGTGTGCTCTTTCCCTGTTCCCGTGGAAGGCGCTAGAACTGAATGCTGGGGAGGCAGCACCCAGCCAGGGGCCTACGTAATGCTTGTAGGCTGGTGTTCTGGAAGCACTGGGCTGTGACACCAGGGCTTCCTGGAATGGGCACTGAGGGGAGGTCAAGAGCCTTTGATTTAGTCATCTCCCTGGCACCAACCCTGGCACCACCGTTTGTGAGATTGTAGGGAGGAAGATCCCTCTCTGGGAGTCAGTTTCCACATCTGTCAGATGAAAACCTGTCTTACATGTGAGGCCAGGAGGGAGTTTGACTATTTTGGAAAATGGAGACAGGATCCAATTGAGGCAGCCTGGACCGATAGGTCAAACAAACGAACAAAATAAAGTTTAATAGGAAGAGATTTAACATCCCAGACATCGACTCAGAAAACAAGCATACTAATTAGGAATTGGGAAGAGCAGAATGGGCAAAAATAAATGTTGGACATTTTAGTTAACTGCATGGAGAATTGACGATTCCAAAAGGACAAGTGGAAACATTGGCTGGAGTGGTAGAAATACAGTTCTCAAAACAAGGGAGGTGATAATCATATGGGCCAGACCAGAGCTGGGGAACTGTGTTCTGTTTGGGGCCTTACGCTTAAGAGGACAATGATATCCTGGAACATCTTTGGGGAGGACTGACCAGCATGGCAAAGGGTACAGAAGCCCAGGACGGTCAGGAGTCAACAGAAAGAATGGCAAATGGCCTTTTCCATTTCCAAGGGTCTAGTTAGCAGGAGCTGATATATAGGTGCCCAGAGACTTGGGACCAAAAAGCAAAAAGCTTCAGGGAAGCAGAGTTTTTGCTCAGCTTAAAGAAGAAATTATATTTCTTTTTTTATCTCAAACTGCCTCCTCTTCCTCACTGCTTCAAACATTGTCTCTTCACCACACCAGAGAAACCTATGTTTATTATATAATGTGTTCACATGGTTCAGAAACAAACCAGCCAACCAACTAACCAACCAAATAAATAAATAAAAAAATAACCAACCAACCAACCAACCAAAGAAGTATAAAAAATACGAATACAGGCAAAAGCCTCCCTTCTACCCCTGTGCTCCGGTAGGGATAGTATGGCATGGTCCTTATATTCCAACCCTGCTGCTTATTACTAGCTGTGTGACCTCAGACAAGTTCTTTACCCTCTCTGAGCCTCGGCTTCTTTGTCTGAAAAAATAGGGATAATGGTGTAGGGTTGTTGTGAGGATTCAGTGAGTTCCTCCATGTAAAGTACTTAGAATAAAAATAAATAGGAAAATAAAGTACTTAGAATAGTTCCCAGTGGGCACCTGGGTGGCTCAGTGGGTAAAAGCCTCTGCTTTCGGCTCAGGTCATGATCTCAGGGTCCTGGGATTGAGGCCCGCATCGGGCTCTCTGCTCAGCAGGGAGCCTGCTTCCTCCTCTCTCTCTGCCTGCCTCTCTGCCTACTTGTGATCTGATCTCTCTCTCTGTGTCAAATAAATACATAAAATCTTTAAAAAAAAAAAAGAATAGTTCCCAGTATGTGGTGACTTCACATACATGTTAGCTCTCATTATCTTCTGTTTCATTCTCCCCTTTCCCTTGTAAATAACCATTATCTTAACAAGTTTCTTGTGTGTTCTTTCAGAGTTTCTGGAAGTACTCTAAAACAGAGTACACATACAAGCAGACATAAATATCAATTCTTATTTTTCTCATTTAAAAAAATCCCCAAGTTAGTGTATTGTACATATGATTCAGCACCAGTTCTTGGTTTTTTTTTTTTTGTTTTTTTGTTTTCATTTGATAGTGTATCTTGGAGATTTTTCCACATCAGTACAAAGAGAATTTCCTCATTCTTTTTCACAGCTGTACATATAAGGAAGGACTTTCTAACAATCAGAGCTTGTTTGAAAAGAAAGCTGTCACTGGGTGCATTCAGGTGAAGACCAGACAGTTGTCTCTCAGGGACGTTGCCGCAGAGACTGGTGTGTCGGGGAGGTAGTTGGGTGAGAAGGCTTTTAGTGCTCCTCCAGCTGAGATTATCTGATCCTGTGTTCAGTTTTCCAAAGAATTAAAGAACAGGTCAAATCACTCTAGACAACAACGTTGTTGTTTTGTGTCTCTGACCAGGTTCTGACTTGGGACTCAGCCAGCCCTGGATGAGTCAGACTCCAGAGGGGTTGTCTTGAGGGGCTAACCTGTGCCATCTCAAAACACAGGGAGCTCTGAGTTGAGGTCCTGGCTCATCCTCTCGCTCTAGCCCCCTGTAAAGCTAAAGTGTCCCAGCATTATTCCCCAGAGGGAAGAAGGATCCCATTCTAGGGGGACTCCAAGTCACCCTTTGGCAGGCATGGTCTCTCTGGAATGTGTCCTTCATAGGACATTGGATGTGTTCCCCACTTCTCAGCCTGGAACTCACCATCTCAGGTGGAACTTTGTGGTGGCCAGGCTGGGTTTTCAACAGGCAGCAACGCTCCAGGGCCTTCCCACCACCTGCTCTTTCTTGAGTTTAATTTGAAGGGAGGTCAGAGATTAGCTCAGCTTCCTTCTACCAGCAGACCAATAACCAGAGAGTAGAGGTCCCCTGACTTGTAATTGCAGAAGGTGAGAGGTGATGGCAGGTGATTACTCCATGTGGAAGAAAGGTCCCACAAGCCCTAAAAGAATCTGAACTGTCCCCTCTAGGCATGAATCCTTTTGGGTCTTTTTGTTCTATAGATCTATAAAAATGTAGGTCCTGTTGAGAGAATTAATACAAGCATTTCCCAGGCACTAATTCCTCAGTGAGAGTAGCTGAGAACAGAGCTCACCATGGGGCACTCGGACGAGGTAGCCAGGAGGGAGTGAAGAGAGGATTGGGCACGAGAACCCTAGACAGAGGTGAGAAGGCTGCTGAGGGCTGGCCCTGGGTTTGGGGGGTATGGGACCAGATCCTAAAAGAAATCCATCTTGTTTACTTGTTAGGATTCTTAGCAGAGTTCACAACCCCAGCAGAGCTCCATTAGCCTCCCTCCCATGAGTACCCACAAAACACTAAAAACAAACAAACAAACAAAAAACCAAAAAACACTCAAACAAAAAACCCTAACAGTTTTCTATACAGACTTGGTTTCAAGATAAGTGTCTAGAAGTACCCTGTACCATTTTCATCCATTGGTATCATCCTTTAGCCCCTGTTCTATAGAAATTCTGGAGCCCCTGTCTGTTCATTGGTTTACAGGGAAAGCCACAGTGAATCTCAATTACACAATTTCTGTTGCTAGCTCTCTAAGGGCAGATGCCATTCCTCGTACCTCCTTCCTCCTATTCTTCCTCTCCTCCTTCTCTTTCCCTTCTCCACCCCCACTTCTTGTTTTTAGATATAATTGACAATAAACCACACGTTTAATGTATTATTTGATAAGTTTTGTTGTATACGTTGTATATGTATGGTGTATATGTTGATGGAAACATCACCAGAGTCAAACTAATGAATATATCCACCGCCCCAAAAGGTTTCCTTGTGCCCTTTTATCATTCCTTTCTCATGACTCTCACCATCCCCCCCATTCCCAAGCAAGCAGTGATCTGCTTTCTGTCACAATATATTAGTTAGCATTTTCTAGAATTTTATAAGTGGAATCATATAGTATGTACTCTATTTCTTGTCTGGCTTCTTTAACTTAGTGTAATTATTCAGAGATTCAACCACATTGGGGTGTGTGTGTGTGTGTGTGCGTGTGTGTGTGTATACAGTTACCTATCTAGTTTTATATACATATAGTTATATATATTTAGTTAATTCCTCTTTATTGCTAAGTAGTATTCCATTGTATGGATATAGATATCTGTTGCCTTATTTAATTGATGATCACTTAGGTTGTTTTTAGTTTTTGGCTATTACAAATAAAGCTGCAAGGAACAGTCATATATAAGTCTTTGTACAGACACATACCTTAATTTTTCTTGGGTAAATGCCTAGGAATGGGATGGATTCTATAGTAGGTGTATGTTTAACTTTTTGAGAGAGTGCCAAATTGTTTTCCAAAGTGGTTGTATCATTTTGCTTTCCCATCAGCATTGCATGCGAGTTCTAGTTGGTCCATATTCTTGACAACACTTGCTATGGTCAGTCCTTTTATTTCAGATTCTAACAGGTCTGTAGTGGTTACTGGTATCTCATTATGGTTTTAATTTGTATTTTACTAATAACTGATGATATTGAACACCTTTTCATCCATTTATCCTTTTTGCTGAAGTATCTGTTTAAATGACTTGCCCATTTTTGTACTGGGTCATTTCCTTTGTTACTATTAAGTTTTGAGAGTACTTTATATATTGTAGATACAGGTCCTTAACTCAGATATATGATTCGCAAATGTTTTCCCCCAGTCTGGAGCCTTTTTTTCTCTTTCTTTCTTTCTTTGTTTTTTTTTTTTTTTTGAATGATGCTTTTAGAAGAGCAAAAGTTCTTCATTTTGATGAAGTCCAATCTGTAATTTTTGTTTGTTTGTGGATGTACTTTTGGTGTCATGCATAAGAAATCTCTGCCTAACCCAAGGTTACAAATACATTCTCTCATGTTTTCTTCAAAATTTTGGTCATATTAGGTTTTAGGTCTGTGACCCATCTTGAGTTCATTTTTGTTTGTGGTGTGAAGGTAGGGATAAAGATTCATTTTTGGGCATATGACTATTTAATTATTCTAGCAACAGTTGTTGGACAGAGTTTCCTTTCTCCCCTGAAATGCCTTTGCACCTACATCAGAAAGCAACCGGCCAAGTAGCTGTGGGTTTCTTTTGTGTTTCTTTTGTACTTGTGCACCTCTGTCTGTCATAGACCCAGCTCAGGACTGGCACGTGGCAAGTGTTTAATAACTACTTGGGGATATAACTTGAGTCCAGCTGTCCTCAGAGTCTTCTCCTTAGATCTAGTTGAATGTTGCTGGGCTTAAGGACAGTAACGCAGTAGGGAGGTCAGATGGTGCGAAGTCACAGCCCTGTGCTGTTGGCCTTGTCCTAGCACGTGCTGGCTCTTGTTCATGTAGTCCCTCAAAATCAGCTCTAAGTAAGTTGGGGTTCAGCCTGAGTTCCTGAAAGATTTTAAGGGAAAAAAACCTTTCAGCATGTGGGTTTCAGAGACCATGCCTCCAAAATGCCTTCTCCAGCAAAAGTCATCCTTGATTCTGGGTCACTCTCCAGAGCCATGGTGTCCAATGGAGAGATAATACAAGCCACATCTGTACTTAAGATTTTCCAGTAGGTGTATTTAAAAAAAAAAAGAAAAATAATAGGTGTAATTAATTTTATAATATATTTTATTGAACTCAAACAAAATGCAATCATCCAACATGTCAAGATGAAATTACTGATGAGATATTTCATATTTTTTTAACTAGGTCTTCAAAAATCCTGTATATATTTTACAATTTTAGAACATCTCAATTCAGACTACCCACAGTTCAAATGCTCAGTAGCCACATGTGGGACAGCATGGCCTTTGAACCTGCCTTATATTGCTAGCTTCCCTTCCCCACCCCAGCCTCTCCTGTCTCTGGAAAGCCAAGATCAGAAGAGGAGGAGTGGAAGAATGTCTTGAAGATGGAAGATATAATAACAAAACTGAAATCCAGGTCAAACAAAAGCTCAGGAATCAGGTTCTACTTATGTGGCCATGGAGGAAGAGTGGGTGAGGAAGCCCTGTGTTACGCCGGAGCTAGCTCACGATGGCTCATGAGAACCAACTGATTACTGCTCAGGAATTTTGCAAGCTAGGTGTTAAACACAACCATGAATTAAAAATTATGCATACAGGCTTTGCATTGAATAAATTATATTTAAAACACAAGTAACAGATAACACAAAGCTCATGACTCCTAATTACGTCACTGCATTTCACTATCATCTGTGTTCTTGAGGTAATTTGTGACTATTATGTCTGAATGGTAGAAACACTATGTGACGCTATGCTCCTGAGCCCCTCTTTCAAACTCTGAGTCATAGTTTGAGTTGGTAGTATTTATACCACAGAAAATGGCAGATACCAGAAGTCAGGGCTTTACCTTCAAACTTGCCAGTTGTTAAACTTTACAATACACCCTTGAGAAGGCTCTTAGAAGATGTCAACTTGGGGCACCTGGGTGGCTCAGTTGGTTAAGCGTCTGCTTTTGGCTCAGGTCATGATTCCAGGGTCCGGGGATTGAGCCCGTTTCTCTCTTGCCCTCTGCTGCTCCCTTTGCTTGTTCTCTCTTGCTCTCTGTCTGTCAAATAAGTAAATAAAATCTTAAAAAAAGAAGAAGAAGAAGACGTTAACTCAGTGAGATGAAGGGTGCCTGGCACATTGTAAATGTTCAGTAAATGGAAGCTGTGATTATCATGATTGGAAGTCTGAACAATTTAGGTTAAAAGGCTGTCCCTGTCCCTTCTCCCTCCCCCCACTCCCAGCACAGGGGAGGATGTTTTGTTTGAAACAGCCTGTATCATTTCTGTAAGTTTTTTCCACACACCCCTGCTCTCGGTTTTTCTATGTGTTCAAGATTGTGGTTAAGACCTAGAAGGTACAGCTGACTCTCAGTGGAGTCTTGGTAATAAAGTTCTCCTCTAACTACCCTCTTTTCCATTGCTCTGAAGGACCGAGAGGGAGAAAAAAAGGCTGTAAAGCTTACATGCTAGATACTCATAGCAATTCTCTCCAGGAGCTAGGGGTTTTTCTGATACTTATCTACATTTCATCATTTTTCTATAGTAGCCTCCTCAGTTTTAAATAAGTTAATTTTCAAAGCAGCACATAAGAATTTTAAAATGTTTTGAAAGGCCTATCTGGGCATAACGGGCTCGTGCAAAGGGTGAGCAGGGCGGAACTAAGCATGGAAGGGTTTCAGCTGGAATGGATGCGTCTCCCTGGCTGCCCAGCTTTTGGGGATGAATCAATTAAAAGGAGGTGAAACAGGAAGGCAGCAGACAGGTCTCCGTAAACCCTGGAGTCTTTCTGTTGCTGCACCCTTTCTCCCACACTAGAGCCGCCATCCATCCTGGTAGATGACATACGGGATGTCTATAATGAATATGGATTTGATGTGATTTCATCTCTCTGCCAAACTAACTCACAGAACTAATTCCACCATAGACTATGTTAAATGAGGTTTTAAAAAGTGTATTAGGGGATAACTTTTGAAGTCTCTAAGCTAGATCAAGGGGTGCATTTGGGAGAAAACTTTGGGGACAACTCTTTCGTCGTGTCCACGGTTGGAGCCATATTTTGATGTCTTTGATTTATAAGGGTGAGAGACTGCGGGGATCTGTCTTGAGAGAGTTTTAACTTTTAAGGGATTCGACTAGTTGAAACCTTATGTGCATTTGGAAATAAAGCTCTTTCATATCATAGAGTCTAAAAGCTTGAAGGTGGGGTGGGACCTCAGAGGTCAACACTCTAAACTTGAATCGGAGGCTAAGTCCCCTCCTTTATGTCTCTGCCCAGTTTCTAGCTTTGCCCAACAGCCTCCCATGACAGTCCTGTCCATTTCTGGTGCAATCCATAGAGAGCTCTGCTCACATTGACCCTAAACCCACCTTCCTGTGGTGTACGCTCGTTGTTCCAAGGTCTGGAAGGCGCGGGCAGGGACGCACACAGGCACAAGCTGCTGAGATTTGTTTAAGGAAGAAAGACCATTTTTGTAGCAAGTTAATTCAGCATGAGTAGCACTAGCGGAGCCATCCTCTGTGTATGAGGCCCTGATCTAGGCACTGTGGGGGATATAAAAAAAAAAAAATGGAGGCCCCACACCCAAGGAGTTCACAAGGCACAGTTTAATGTGCGTCCACCATGAACTCTAATACAAGGCAGAAGATGATCTGAAGAAGGAAATGGAACCAATATTTGTTGAATACCTTTGATGTGCCAGGCCCTGCTTTTCTTGTCACGGGTCTCATGTAATCTTTGCGGGCTTGCGCATTAAACTCCCTGAACTTCATCTCCCTTATTTGTGCAATTTGATGTTGGCCTAGATGCCCTCTGAAGTGCCTTCCAGCCCTCATATCCCATGATTCATCCCCCCTTTCCCGGTGGCCCCAGGCTTCTCTCTCTCCTGGTTTGGGCTGGCAAGGGAAATGGATGGGCAAGAGACATTTTAGTTGTTGTTGTTCTTTCTCTCCCTCCCTGTGGGATGTATTGTGGACTTAAAAGCAGTTTGAACAAAGCACTCAGGAATAAACCACAGAGAACCATCTAGAATTGGCAGAGGATAACCCTGTGACCCCAGAGGCCTTTTCCAGTTCTAATTTTTATGATTCACTAATTTGCCGCACCACACTCAACTCTGTCCGGGAATCCAGAGTTCAAAAAAGATGCAATGTAAATTGCTGGAGGTAATGAGAAGGGCTGCAGGCACAGTGGGGCCAGAAGCGTGGTTTTCAGTGAAATTAAATACAGGGAGATATTTAAGGAAGCCAGAGACTGTTCTTCTTCTTCTTCTTCTTTTTTTTTTTTCTTTTTTCCCTGAGAGACTCCCTTTTTAAAATGGGTAGGGTAAATTTCAGGGTTTTCTCACACGCCCCCACCTTCGACTAGGTTTTTGCTATGTTATAACTCCAATTGAGCTGCTTATCAGTTTTATAACCTCCCTCCAAAAAAGCTATTGAATGCAGACATGGTTGTTTAGCAATGAATTCTGCCACAATTTAACAGAATCACTTTTGAAGTGGGAGATGTTGCAGGAAGACCAGCATTGTGTAAATATGTATGTCTTTGCTGAGAGATTTGCTGAGGGCAAGGAGCATTAACTTGGTATTTGGTGAGTCTCATGAATTTTTAGTGCTTTCTACATTTCCCCAACTTTTGAGAATCTTTATGCCTCTTGATGGCTTCTTTGCAACTCTGCATGAAAATTATGTAGTGCGGATAAGATACAAGTAGGGTAACTCTTACAGAACTTGGCGGTGTTGCCTGAGGCCAGTAGCCTCTGGCATGTATTTGAGCTCATTGGGGGTTGGTTGAGTAGAGCAGTGGAAGGAAGGGGCTGACAAGCCCAGTGCACAGCTGTGTGAGACAGTGATGACCGTCAGTACCCTGGAGTCACACCTGACCTGGGTCCACGTCCTGAAGTCAGCTCTGAGGTGCACACCGCGCATGCTTAAAATTATTGGCGAAAATCCCTTCCAGCGGCACCATGTTGGAGACTGGCATGCATTTAGATGATTTTTCCTTTATGTTGGATCATAATGCTGTTTTTGGGTGAGGCACCGGATGAAGAGGTGGCCTTGTGTTTAGGGACCATTTTCTATTAAAAAAAAAAATGCCTTTAAAAATTGGACTTGCACTCCAAACACACACTTCCCAAAGTACCTGAGGCTGGAGACCACAGAGGAAAGAGGAGATTTATTTCCTTCTTCTCATATGCTCCTTGTGCCAGATGCCTATGGAGAAAAATATCAGGCTTAATTCCCCACATGATTTAAATAGTTATTTTTTCCCTATTATTATCTTTCTTTCTCTCGTTGTCTTTTTTCCCCAAATATGGAAATTTGAATCTGCAAGATAAATGGGTACCTGATGCAAACAAACTGTATGAAGATTGATGTGTGTTATCTCCTTTTCTTTTCGCAAGAACCCAACCAGAGTAAGTGGCGACAGCCCATTTTGCAGGTGTGAAAACTGAGCGAGGTGATGTGACTAGCCCATGCCTGGCTAATGAGTGGTGGTGGAATTTGAGTGAAGCCTGAGCTCCTTTTTCTATACCTTTCAGACTGGATAGTTTTTAAAAGGAGGGTGAGAAAAATAGAAGACATATGAAGAACAGAAAGAGCGGAGAAAGGCATGCAAGCAAGAAACAAATATTTATTGCGTGCCTATTATGTACCATTTACTACGGTAGGCGTTTTCACATCCCTTGACATTCTAGACTGTGTTAATTTCCCATCGCTGGTGTCACAAATTATCACAAACGTAGTGGTTTAAATGACAGAAATTTAGTCCTTCATGGCTCCAGAGGCCAGAAGTCCAAAGTTGGCCTCAGCCAGGCCAAGGTCAAGGTGTCAGCAGAGCCACACTCTCTTGGAGGATCTGGGGGGAGGACTTATTTCTCACCGCTTCCAGTCTCTGGTAGCTGCCAACATTCCTTGGCTTTAACCACATCCCTCCAATCTGTGCCTTCTCCTCTTCTGTGTGTCAAATTCCTCTCAGCCCCTCTCTTCGCAGCAATTGATACGAACCTTCGTTTTTGCTCTTGGGGTGACGTTGACTTTCAGTGTTTGATACCTGACCTATGGCTGCCCTAGGTTGGGGTGTTTTCAGAGGGGTGCAACCTGCTTGGTGCCCACATCTTTAGAAAGCACCAGGCTCACACTGAAGCTGAGAGAGATGGGTAAGGTGTGCAGAAGAGCAGATCGCAGGGGCGAGCGAGAGGCCGATGAATGCTTCTCAACCTGAAGGGGGTGCGGCTAGAGGAGCTTTGAGAGGCTGTCAGAGACAGAGGCTGTGGAACAAGAAAAAACTCTTTAGCATGTTCTGTGACCTCTGCACAGGAGACTACAGTTTGGGGGTGGGTGGGTGGAGGTATACACTCAAGGAAGGGCCAATGACCCCTCACAGTCCTCCCGTGTCAAGAACATGGGCACCATGAAGTGGCACGTGCAGGCTCACAGGTGCCAGCCAGCCCAGCGCAGTCACAGGAAGTGTTCCTTTCCAGGGGTCAGGGGGGAGGGGGGACAGGTACTGCCTCTGACCCAGAGATGTGCAAACCCAAATGCTAGGCTTCTCTACCAAGGGCTCGAAGTTCTCTTCTGACTTGAAAATTAGACACAGTTGGGTGTTCCTCCATTGCTTCAAATCCACCTCACATCAGAGCTCTAATAGATGCTTTTAAGTCAGTAACTTTTGACCCTTTTAACTGCGACCCACAGTGAAAAATGTATTTTATATTCTGACATCACAAACGCATCTACAAAATGAAAATAAGAGTTTTATAAAATATTTTGGTATTTTTAAAATTCTTTTCTCATATACTGCATACAAAATTTTGTTTTAATCTTATTAAATTGATTTTATGGCCCACCAATGAGGGAAGACCCATAGCTTTAAAAAACACTCCTCTAGAGATAGTTCTGACTAAAGTCCCTCCTTCCCACCAGCTGACGGAATATCAAATTCTCAAGGGAAGCCCACTTTCTCTTTTACAATATAGCACCAGTATCCACGGCCCCCACTCACATCACACTGTACAGCTCCAAGCACTTCTGGGCATAGCATCTCACATAATTCTCACCACCGACCCCTCCCTGAAGATCTGAGCTACAGCTTCACTTCGAAAATGAGGACATTCAGATTCCTGGAGTTCACGTGCCTCGTCCAAGATCCCATCCCTGGAAGTGATTGAATCACTATCAAATCCCAGTCTCCTCAGCCCAATCCAGACACTTTTCTACACACACTGAGTGGAAAGAGGAATTCAAGTTTTTAGGACTAAGTAAGAATGCAAATGGATTATGGTGATGGCTAAATCTATTGTATGCTCTCTTTCATAAAAAAAAAATGTGTAGGATGATGACTATGCAACTTTCCATAAGAGAGTCACTTAGTGGACTTGCCACCTTACTGTATGCCCATTCCTTCATTCATTCATCTGCCCACTCAACAGATACATTCGTGTATTCATTCAAGGAAGAGTTATTGAGTGCCTACTGTGTGCTTGGCACTCTATGTGGATACTACAATGAGCATAATTTTTTTTCAAGTTCCCTCTCTTGTATTAATCCATAGGTGGTGCTAAGTGCTATGAAGGAGAAATAGAGCAGAGTGAGGAGAAAAGATGGTGGCGGGTGGCCTTGTCAATAGCACGATCAGGGAGGGTTTGCCGATAAGTGTTCCTTTGGGCTGTGACCTAAATGAAGTGAGGGAACAAGCTAAGAGAGTATCTGAGGGGAATTTTCCAAAACCAGGGTAGAGCCAGTTAAAGAGGGATTGGGTTTGGTGGGGACTGGGGAGGAAGCAGAGGAAGAAGAAGTCAGAGAAGGGGCGTGATAGTGTAGAACACTGAAGCCATGACAAGGCCTACAGATTTTATTTAAATAAGTTCTTCAGAAAAGAACTGTACGTAATATTAAAAAAAAACATTGTTAGTTAATTTTTCTTTCATACTCAAACATCTTTATGCTCCAGTTGCTCTTGGGCTGAGCCCACATCATTGTCATTGCCCACAAAATCCCAAGTTGTAGCCTGAGAAGAAAACACCCCACCCATTCTATCCCCATTCCCTCTGAGCAGGCTGGGATGCCCAGGCCTCAGCTGACCTCTCCTCTCGGGGATGATTTAACTTGTGAAGGGCTTTGGTCTAACTGTTTATTCTTAGCTAAAAAATAACTCAATAGTCAAGAACCAGCAGCCTTCAGAATGCAGCGTAAGGATCACATCTCACACGCAGAGGTGAAGTCTCATGCTAGGATAAGTCTTCACCTGACATTTAGCAGGGGATGTACTCAGAGCGCGGGTAACTTGGCACCTGCGGCGTACTTGGGGTTTATAAATAGAATCCACACATGTCCCTAAGGTTGTTCATTGAGCAGAGCTTGCTTTCCCATTTTCTGTGGTGTGACTCCAGAGGCCTTGAAGTCTTAATGCATTTGTCCTATTAAAAGGACACGTCCTGCTCTAGATGCTTGCCTCCCCTGGTTCAGGTTGAATTCCTCCCTAACACAAATAGGAGCCTACCTCCGTGAGTATTTAGTGAGGAAAGTTTAACATGCGCTATTAACATGAGTCCTTGCTTTTAATCCTCAAAACAACATGTATTATTGCTTTTAGTCTGCAAAACAACCCACAGAGGTGGGTACTAATGTTAGCCTTTTATAGAGGAGGGAATCAAGGCATCGAGAGGCTAAATCACTTTTCTGAGAGGTCGAGTCTAGATTCAAGTTCGGAACATTCTCTTTCTGCTCCATTAACGACTGGGCCATATGCCCTATGGTATATTTAACTGGGTTATGACAAAGGGAAGCCCAGTTGGGCAAAACTGTGAAGGAGACTCATTTTCTCCTCTACCCCTTACTACCTTTCCTTTCCCTTTCTACTTTTTTTCTCTTTTCTTGATGGCATGTTCAGGCTCATCGCTTTATGTCCCTCTCTCCTTTCTCTCATTTTCTCCCTCCCCCCATGGAAAAAGACCCAATATTGGGAAAGAATCTGATGAATGTAGAAGGATAAACTATCATAAGGTCTTAACTGGCCAGCAGGCTGGTGGGCGGCAGGAGCACATCTGTTCAGCAAACATTTGGAGGGCGCCCCCTACAGGCAGTCCTCAGGGCTGTGTAATGTTACTGATTCAATAAATTGCCATTACTTCCCAGGGCTTTTGTGGACTCCGCAGGGAACCAGAGGGGTAAAGGAGCTGCCTAGTGTCACATAACTAGCTAATGGCAGAGTCAAGAGGGCGATAGAAGCCCCGATTCTCAGTAGCGTGGCCCTCCCCACTGTGTTATACTGCTTCTTCCGTTCGCTGTTTAATGTACATCGCGGTGAACGTCTAAGCCGCCTTGACTCAGAGGTGGAGGGTTCTTAGGATGAGGGGGGCCAATAACTGTTGTTTTTCCATCCCCATTGTTCAGGAGGTGGCGCACTCCAGTTATTTTTAAGGGTTACCCTGGAAAACGCACTGACAGTGATTAAGGATCATCTCCTATTATCAGTTTCGGTGGGTGGGGAAAATTGGCACGTTTTGGTGGGTCAGAAAAATAAAAGCTAAAATTCTGGAAATGGGCAACATAGTTCCCTCAGCAAAGACAATGCACTGGGAATGCCTGGGCTTCTCAGACGCAGAGAAGGCCCAGGGGACCTCATGGGAGAGGAAGGTCTTAGGACGAGAACTGAAGCAAAGTCCATTCCACAGTTGCCCACACTCCATCAGTATTAACTGACGCTTTCACCAGTTGGGTCATCCCGAGAATCTTCCAGTAGCCAGTTCAGGGCCAAGATAATGATCGGTCAGAACACTGCAGAGCTGAGCTGACCGGCCCCTCAGGTCCCCGTACCGTCCCCTCTGCCCCCCACCCCCAACTACCCAAGTGCTTTTAACTCTCCAGGCGAGGTTCACTTTGCTCCTGGGCTGAAACGCACTGGGCACATTCTTGAATGGAGTTCAAACTAACAGCATTTCCCTAAAACAAGCAACTCCCTGGATGCCCTGGGAAGCACTGTGACTACCGGGAGGATTAGCATAGCCGGAGCAACGTGGCTGTGGTCCAGAAAGTAAATGTATGGGCTAAAAAAAAAAAAAAAAAAGCTGGCTCAGAGTCTTGGGAACCCCATAATCAGAAGCATACTCATTCTGACGGTTTCAAAAGACCCAACACCCACCTCAATGCGACCTGGCGAGGGTTCAGAGAAATCCTCCCCCTCTTTTGTCTTTTGGATGGAATGTAAGAGCCATATAAGACTTCCTGCCTAGGAGGCAGAGAAAGGGCAGATCTTTGCCACCCCATCTCAGCCAGGTTGGGGGATGGTTGGAGGCCATCCTTCAGTTCGTCGTTGGGTGCTGTGATTTCACCTTATGGCACGAGGCACTCCGGGCTAATTCCCCATGGAGCCCAAGTCCCTGCAAACCTATCTAGTCTTTAGCCAGGGTTTTTACTGGTTAATGTTTTGTTTTGCTTTTCTCCTGGGGAGAGCTACTCTCAGGCTTGCATATGGGTGACTCCTGTCAGGACTGGACAAGCGGAGATGGAATAGGAATTGAGATGAGGGGTCTGCGGGCTAAGAGTGATGAGGTTGATGCTCTCAGAGGTCAGGAGCAAGCCTGAGGCTCAGCCAGCGCATTATTCGTAGCAGGACAGGGAAAACGTCTTGGAGGTCAAGGCAAGCAGGGTCAGGAACCCAGATGGTCAGGTACTTCATAAAAGCAGCACCGGCTGGTAGAAAAGTCATTCTGGGTCCCAAGTGGAGCTGAGTCAGCGCTGGCTTCCTGGTTATTTCTAGTAGGCTGGGTACAAGTCTGGGCCACAGGGGAATCTACCTTTTACCTTTAATGAGCTCGAAACCAACGTTTGAGGTCTGGGAAAAGGGAGTCTCACAGCTACTAACAGACACCTTCCTGTGGTCTCTAACTTACACTATTCAAAGGGCGTTTGGGTGTGCAGGCCACTTGGGTAGAGGACAACAGAGCCTCCTGCCTATGGCCTGCTGTGATCCACATTGTCTGTGACTGGAAATGCCAGCGGAGGATTTTAAAATACTGGATCCACACCGAGCCAGCTTTATGCGGGGACTCTGCGAAATGAATGCTTCCAACATTTCCTTAGAAATTTTGACTTTCTAGAACAGCCCGAATCTGAGGACAAAACTCGTTTTGCAGGTCTGGTCGCAGCAGCCAGCCTGCCTCTGTACACCCTGGTTCCAGTCCGTGCCCGGGTTTGGGATTTCAGCCTTATTCCTTGTAAGTCTTACTTCTGGCATATGACTCCAGGGGTGATCAAGGGTGGATGTGGTACTACATTTAAAGCAAGAGGCTTTGTAGACAACTCCTAGCTAACGGGGGTTTTGTAGACAGTGCTTTGTCGACAGCTCCTAGTTAACACATCGGTGGTTGCTTCCCACTCCCAACTCCCGTACACCCATGCAATCACTCATTCAACCAGCAAACAGTTATCCAAGGCCTTAAATTTGTCAGAATCTGCCCAGTGCTGAGGAAAGACATATAGCTAATTAAAGAAGGAAGAGGGGGAGGTGTGGTCCGAAGGGACTGGAAGAGTGGCAGGGTCAGCATCTATTTTGGAGAAGAAGAGGGAATCTAAGGAGATCTTTTGAATAGATAGGATTAGACAACCCTTGAAAGCTTAGTAGGTTAGACTGATACATTGTCAGAGCACATAGGGTAGTGAAATGAACGATAAGAATGTCCAACCCCAGAAATAACTGGGCTGTGAAGACAAGAATGTCCAGCCCCAGAAAAAACTAGGCTCTAGACTTTGAAAGGAAGAACATGGTATTCCTCCCCAGAGATGCATGTCCCTGCTGTCCTCATCTGAATGACCTCAGTGATGGGTATGGCTGTGAGGATGAGCTTGAAGAGTCCTTCCGTGGTTGGAACACCTCTACCCAAGTGACTTCAAAGATTTTACTCAATCATGAATTCATCTGGCTGGTTTGATTAAAGCAGGGTATTCTAAGCCAATACCCCAGCCTCAGTCCTACTGGGCCAGTTAATTTCTCTTTCTTCTAATGACAAGAGGTTATCCTAGAATGGGCTTACACATGGTCACACAATTATCTACTAGACCTGAAGTTCCTTGAGGTCAGTAGCATTTTTATCCATCATATATCTCCAATGCCTAGCATGTCCCATGCTAATGAATATATGAATGATGTGAAATTTGAGCAAGTGTAAAAATCCATTACCATGAGGAGATACCCATTACCATCACTTGAGAATCTCCTCTAGTACATGTCTGCTCTTGCTAGGTGAGTAGGAAGTCTTAAATCAGTTCTGCACCCCTCATCCCCACTCCAAAGGCTGGGTGCAGGGTTACCATTAAATTTTCCTTCTCTGCAACACTTGGTATATTATTGCTTAGGAGTAATTTTTTTTAAAATGATGCTAGGCCAGGAAGTTTAGAAATCAGGATGTCAGTTTTGGCAAATTCTAAGCCTCAGGGTTGAAAGCATCTGTATCAGATGGGGTATATATATTAAAAAAAAAGCCAACAACAACAAAAAAACCCATCTGGATCAATTTAATAGAAGAAATTTAAGGGGTGCCTGAGTGGTTCAGTGGGTTAAACCTCTGCCTTCGGCTCAGGTCATGATCTCAGGGTCTTGGGATCAAGCCCCACATTGGGCTCTCTGCTTAGCGGGGAGCCTGCTTCCCCCTCTCCCTCTGCCTGCCTCTCTGCCTACTTGTGGTCTCTCTCTCTCTGTCAAATAAATAAAGAAATAAAGAAATTAATGCAGAAATTAGTTACAAAGGTTTCAGAAGAGTTGAAAGAACAACCATGAAAAACAAGGCAACCCAAGATTAGCAATTGCAGAAAGCCGTTGCTCCCCCTAGGGCTGAAAGAACAGGGGTGTTACCTGAGGGCAAGCACCTGGGTTACCTGTTGGAATCTGGTTCTAGAGGATGCCCAGCTGGCAGTGTGCTGAGTGGGGAAGACACAGCCCCAAGTATGGGGTGGAGTGGAGATGAACACTTGGCTTCTCTTTCTCACCCAATCTCCAGTTTCCTTCCTGTGCTTCTCACTGGCCAAACCAAGCAGGAAGCAGTGGGCAAGGGAACCTTGGCAGTTTCCTGGGGCCATCCCTTTTGAGCACAGAGAAGAGCAAGGAAATGATGGGGACCGGATATGAGGGAAAATAGGCAAATGACCAGTACAGCATCCATCCACCAATAGACTCCCCCAACACTCTTCCTGGTGTTTGGGGGAACGTGGCCTCACTTACCTTAGATAAATGGTGGCCCCTTGGGAGGGTTCTACCAACCAATTTCTTTTTCTTCCATATTTAGTCTTCTTGGAAAAATATATAATGTTTAGTAAAGTTGCTACACTTCGCGAACTAGTTTTGCACTTGAAACTGAAATTTACGTGGGTGGAGTACCTTAGAGGCCGCTCTGGCTTACATGAGCACTTGACCTGTAAGAACACAAGCCGAGTGCATGGTGTTGCCCGGTCTTTCTTTCTTCGTTTACCCTACCAGGGGGATTGGAGTGCATAGGAGGCAGGAGAGAGGATTGGAAATGTGCTCTTGGATTAGAATTCACATTTACAGGTCTTCTGAGTCCTGGTTCCCGGGGAAGGAGGCCAAACAGACAAACAAGAGAGAAACGGGGGACACCAGGAGGCCCATCCTGACTGAGGGTGTCATCCTACATACCTTGTAGGCTTTCAGTGGATGAGACTCCTGGCTGGGGCTCCATTTTGTTTGGAGGCTTTGCAATCCCACAAGTAGTCAGGTGCTCTATGTCAGTTAGGGTTTGATCAAGGAAGTCAAACCTCTATGTGTAATATGGTAAATAAGAGATTTTCTGCAGGGATTATCCCTTGCACAATTGTTTGTGAAGAAGTCTACGAGAGGCTGTTGCCTCTGTGTCTGGTGGTGAACCTGAAATCACTGCAGGTTAGCACTGGTGACTGGGAGGAAAATCCTGGATAGGTAAAGTGGGGGAGAATCAAAGACACACTGGAGCCACCTTTGAGAAGCCCAGGAAGACAAGTTGGAACCTTGTGAGGTAAGGCACCTGTCACCTCTAACCTGAGCAAGATGGATGCCCTGCAGAAGCCCTTCTCCTTGGAACCACATGCATGGCCGGCCTGAGACCCTGAAAAGCTCTTGAAGAAGGAGATCCTACAGGATCTGGGAGAGCTGAAGGCCCAGCTCTGCTCCCCTCCAACAAGTGGGTTCATGGACTGGCACAACAGGTACCACCCCCAGAGACTTCCGGAGCCCCATACCACCTTCTCAGCCTAATGGAGGCTGCTTCACTTCCACCACCTAAATCCCACTCTTGCGGCCAACCTTCACCTGGAACCACAGAGGAAAGGGAATTCAGGGAATCCCAGTTACAGCTTGGGCAAGTTGACACTGGACCAAGCCAATGCATGTTGCAAGGATACTGAAGACTTGTGGCTGGAGAGATCTTTGTTCGGATACAGAAATGAACTTTTATTACTGCTGAGAAAGAGACACCGTGACTTTCAGTTCCGGGGGAGTGGTAGGCACAAGCCGGTAGCTCCCATCTGGAGAAATCCTGCACCCAGGGGACAGAAACCAGGAGGTCTGAAGTGTTTGTTGAGCAGGGGGAGTTGAGCTGACCGGAGTCTGCCAAGGATCTGGATCTCCAGAGGCCTCTCTCTCAGACCTAGAAAAGGTGGAGCCCTCTTCGGGCCATTCCATCCCCTTTCTCCAGCACGGATATAATCACGCCTCCCCAACAAGGGTGTTTTGGGGTTCATTAATGAACGTCAGGGAAAGAGTGAAGGTGACAAAATTATAAATGGTGTCATAATGGCACCTCGATGCCCGCATCCCGACTCGCAGGCACTTTGCTGACTAATCATAGAACTCGGAGTTGGTGGTGACCTTTTCTCCCCATTACATGTCTAACTATTTTGGTTGTCAATTGTAAACAAGCCCATTCGGAAACAAAAGTCAGGCTTGCTATTGGTGCTTTAAAAAATCGTCCCTGTTCCTTTGAGCATTTCTGGTTAATTTCTGTCTGTCTGTCTGTCTGTCTCGTTTCTCTCTGGTTAAAGACGGCCAAATGAGGTCTACTTCGCTTCTGCCTTTACCTAGAGGAGAGCTTGGTGATGAGAGCCCAACGTGCCATCTCACCCAGTTTACCTTCACACTCATTTCTGACCAGATGGACAGGATGTCGAAGCTCTTTGTCAATTTCATCAATGTGGCAAACATATTAGTCAGAAGTGTGGATTCCTTTTTTTTTTCATGACCAGAAATAATTGGTCTTTTCTTCTCAACTGTTGAGATCACGGAGGCCGTGCTGCTGTTTCCATTTCTGTTCTTTTGACCTTCCTCCCTTCCTTTCTTGTCCCAGCTGCTTGGACATTATAATCTTCAAGTATGCCATGAGGACCAAGGTTATCATCATGCTCCTGGCCTTTCCCCTCATCCAGTCCTCAGAGGAAGGCTTTTCATTTTCTGGAATCCCTGCAGAGATGAGGAAAGGCTCAAGTGGCCTGGGGGCGCAGTCGATATATGTAATAGAGAGCGGAGCACAGAGCCAAGCAGGGAGCGAAAAGGAAGCAGGCAGAACGGGAGCATTAGGGAGTGTCTGAGAGAGTGGCTGGTGTGTGTGGGGGGGGTGTGGTGGTGGTGATGGTGTAAGTAGGTGTTTTGGGGGAGCCCCGGAAAGGTATAAGAGAATAAAGTGAAGGCCATCTAAAGAGGCTTGTCTGTGTTTGCTCCGGCCGCCGCCACCAAATGCCACACCCTGAATGCCTGAAACAACCAAAGTCGATTTTCCCCCAGTTCTGGAGGCTGGAAGTCCAAGATCAAGGTGTGGGCAGGTTAAGTTTCTCCTGAGGCCTGTCTCCCTGGCCTGCAGACAGCTGCTTTCTCCCTGTGTCCTCACAGGGCCTGTTCTCTGTGCACATGCACCCCTGGTAACTGTTCCCCTTCTTACAATGACACAGCCTTTATTGGATCAAGGCCCATGCTCATGATCTCAGTTCATCTTCATTGCCTTTTTAAGGGCCCTACTTCCAAATACAGCAACCCTGGGGGTTAAGGCTTCAACATAGGAATTTGGGGGGGCACCATTCCGTTCATAACAAGGGCTTCAAGGTTATTTTATTGTATTATATTAAATATGTGTCTCCCCACTCCCAGCACCCCAGGTACTTTCTTAAAAAAATTACAGAAAATTTTAAATTGTTTTCTATTATATTCATGTTTTCTGTTGAATTGGTTTGATACAGAATGCGACAGGCCTGGGTCCCAGGTGTCCTGGGATTAATAGGAGTTGTGTATCAGTGTAGGCAACTCTCTGTTACCCAATTTTCAAGAAACGAGAACGTAATAAAACAGTCTTGATAAGAAAATTAGAAGGCACCTAGCTGAATCTCTCATTTGTAAGTTGAAAGTCTTTGTCAGAGTGAACTTACCCTCAGCAAGGATGTAATTACCATCTGTGAAGGAAGCCGAGAAATGGTTATATTGTCGAAGGAACGAATGCCATGTAAAACTTTTAGCTTTGGTAGGTATAAATAAGTATTTGTAACTACATGTAGGTCTCTGTAGTTGCAATGCAGATTTTCTTTTGCTATTATGAAAAAGAATTATAGCCCCAAGTCTGCTAGTTTCATTTTGACAATCATCTAAATAAAACCTGTCATTTAGCGACTGCCATTTGGAACTATCAATAACCGTTCGAAAATAAGCAAACCACAATCTGGGTGGAAAAAAAAAAAGCCTGTCCTCCAATGCCATGTTCTGCTTCTCTGATTACTGCTGGGAGCTGCCGCCAAGGCATAGAAGGCCCCTTATCCGGGGCTCGGCACGGCGGCTGAGAAATCTGGAGCAAATTTTGCGGAGGCTGCAGACACATGTTCTGTGTCAAACACACGATGCTTGTCAAGGTACAGTTCTAAAGGACTGGTGGCCTCCTGTCTTCGGGGAGATGCGTGTTGAGAGCAAGGAGAAGCACGCGAGTCATGTTCTGTGGGGAGCAAGAGCCTTGTCTGTGGTCATCAGACACATCTGAGCTACTGCGTCACCTTGAGACGGTTGTTTGGGGGACCTAACCTTAGAACATCTGGCTGAGTGATGCCACAGGGCAAATATGTTAAAGATGGGGCTGGGGGTGAGGGGCTGGGGGTGGGGTGTGGGTGCTGGGAGAAGAGAAAGAAAGAGAGAGAGACATTTGAGTCCTGTGCTCCGTATGCATAGGAGACGATACACATCTCTTCTTTTTCCAGGGGGCAATTTCCAGCCAATCAAATCAACACCGTAATGAGGCTAGTTATTACAGAAGGATGGACGGGAGATACAGGTCCAATATTACGAATACCGTAACAGTCCATCTACGTTTCCCTGGTATGGGCCTAGTTGTATTTTTTTTGGTCATTATTATTTATAATCCATTTCTATATGGAAGACGACGGTTCTTTATGGTTTGAATGATTTAGATCTGGGCCTTTAAAGCCACGCATGATTTATTTGCACAAGGAAATCATGTTTTCTTTGGAGCTTTTCAATGGAGGCATAATTACAGTGTTGCAAATACAGTGCTCTATTTAAGGGTCTGTCAGCATTTCCATAATAAACCTCTATTTTCAGGAGTCCAGAATATTGCCAGAGAGAGAGAGAGAGAGACAAACACACACACACACACACACACACACACACACACACACACACACACACGGAGGGACAGCGGGAGAAAGAAATCCTTCTAAAATACAAGATTGGTGGGTCCATCTGGGGATTTTATTTTTAATCCAAATCTGTGTATGTATTTGGAACCACACATTCTTCTTTATTTGTGTGGTGGTACCAGTAGTGTGCCAGGCATCTCTGGGTCCCGTCCAGCGGGGCTTTGGCTGTAAAGCAGGATCTTCCCCGGGAAGCGGCAGCTCGCGCTTTGGGTGGCTAGCCAGCTCCCTTTCCAGAGCCCAGCAGACTGCCAAGCTGCATCTCAGCTTTACGAAAAGTAAAGCATTTTTTCCCCCCTTGCTTCTGGTGTGTTTATTTGTTTTGGTTAACTTAGGCATATGCTAATTTGGATCTTGACTAATGATAATAATAGTGGTATTACCATTATTTATAACAACTATATGAACTACAGCCTAAGTGCCCGGGATGTGTCTGGCACTTTCCAAATATTATTTACAATTTCAACCATCCTGCGAAGTAGAAATTATTAGCCCTGATTTTCAGAGGATGGAAACCAGCAGGGGCGGGGGTGGTCTGGCAGAGAACCAGGAAGTAGAGTTCAGGGTAGCTGAGGTCGAAGTTGAGATGGCCCATTGCTGGGCCCTACTGTCTAAGTGCGGTAGGAGGCGTCTCTCAAACTGGAGTAGCTCATTTAGGGAGTGAGGCTCGGAATGGTGGGTGGTCTCAGAGACCACATAGGTTGGGAAGTGACCAGTCAGGGGACAGAGTCTCAAAGCTCATTCAACAACTCCTGGGGCATGGTTTCTTAGGTAAGTGCGCCTCCATCGAGCCTGGATAAAACAGTCTGAAGTGTGTTTGGAGGCCCCCTGTGTGGCCAGCTTGCACTCAACCTGGGTTATCTCCCTTATTTCCCAAGCTTAGCAATGTAGAGAGTGAGCTTTGTGGAGACTGGATAAAATACCAGGATTATATAACCAGGAAGTGGCGGAGTTCCCAGGTCTGGAATCCTGGTTCTTGACCATGATGCTTTATGGCCCCAAGGGAACCAGTCTCCCTCCCTTTGGAAGGTACATTGGCTAAAGACAGGAAGCCAAAACTCAGGATTCTCGTACCTTATGTAGGAAAGCCTGCCTTGGAATTGCTGATGGACACTTTCCAGCAGCTTATGTGTTGGCATTTAACAGGAGGGAAGGTAATATACACCCCTCTCGCACAGAGGGGACGAGGGACAAGCGGTGGAGGGAAGACCACCCTCCGCACTGTGTTCACAGCCAACCGTGGGGAAACTATTTTGTAAACTCCTGATCCCTTGTGGGTGGTGTGATTTAATTCTTTTTCCTTCTCTTTTCTGGGACTGCTTTCGGGTTGCTTGTTCCAGCTGAGACCAGAGGTGGTAATACAGAGCCCAGGGAGAAGCAAGAAAAGGAAGCACGTTTTTCATTAAGAGAATGTTCTTCCTTCTTCTGCAAGCAAAATCCGGAAACTGTATGGGGGATATTATTTATTGAGGTGATCTCCTGCTCTCAAAGTGGAGGTGGAGCCTTGAAGTTCATAAGAAAGGATTCAAATTACCATTACAAAGCAGAATGCAATGCGTGTATCTTACTGGAAACAACTCTTAGAGGCTGTAAATTCTGTTCAACAAGTATTTATTGAGGGTCCTCTAAGGGGTTGGTGTTGGGCGTTGTTCTCCATGAAGGAGGTGACTTGACTGGCATGGAAAATCTGACTCAAGCTAGTGTTGGAAGTGAAATGGTAGGGAGGCCACTCTGTGGCCCACGCCTAAGCACTAATTTGAGCGATTGCCACATTAGTGCTACTGGGAACAAGAAGCAAAGTGACCAGAGTCCATTTGGAACCAGAACTATTTATTTAAGCAGCTAATATTTACTGAGCATCTACTATCTGCTGGGCACTGAGCTAGGAGCTGGTGATTCGATGGTGAGCCAGAGAGATGTCATTCCTGCCCTCATAGAACTTAAAATCTAGGTGGGGATAGAGACATGAAACAGATAATTACACTAATAATTGAATAACTTATTAAGTCATTATAACTGTGGTAAGTTCTTCAGAGGAAAATATAAGGTCCTATGAAAACAGATAACAGAGGGACTAAACCCACTAGAATGCATTCAGCTCTAAGTAACAGAAAACCTGCCTGACAGTGGCTCACATAAATTGGCCTTATTCCCTGCCCCTCCCCGACAAGGAGTTCAAAAGCCAGCATTTTCTAGCATTGATCAGTGATGTCGTCAAAGATCCAGGCTCTTCTATGCCTCCCCACTGCCATCTTCGACATGTGAGCCTTTTACTCTTGGGCTTGTGGCCTCATGGTGACAGAAGGGTTGCTGTGGTGCCACTTTCAAAGATGGGAACCCAGGGAAGGGGATATACCAGAGACCTCTTTTCTCTTACACAAATATATTTCAGCAGCAGCAAAATTTCTTTTCCAGAAACCTTTCAATGGACTTTCTGCTAATTCATTAGCCAGAACTGAGTTTTTAGTGAAGATGATAGAAAAGACAAAGTAGCCTGCAATTATGTATGTGTAACTGTAGGTCACATTTGTGGCATGTTGTACAGACCACATTCTTGTGTATTAAGTTGTTTGATTCTCCCATCAATTTTGTGACAAAGCAGTTTCTCAGATGAAGACATTGAGGCTCAAATGAAGGGCTTGTCCAAGAACTCATAGTCAGGCATCCTTCAGCTAAGGGTCTGGGATCCTTCCTGGGGGCCAGCACTGCCCTGGGCCTACTAGCTTTTGGAGATTGGGATAATTTCCTGAGCCCTAAATGCAGTGCTTCCCAAAGAGACGTGCAGGCATGTAAGAATTTACAAAAGGGTGAGGGTTAGCTTTCTGAGATGTTTGCTTGGGGGCCTAAAATTTAGATGATCCCTCTGATGTTTTCCTATGACCATCCCCCAGATTGAAAGTCACACAGTGGGAGGGCAGGCCAACTGGGAAGAAAGAAGCTTTCTGATAGCAAAGTCAGAATCTCGCAGTGAAGCCTTCGGGATCCTGACTTGCCAGGATATAAAAACAGGTATAGAAAATAGCATCTGCGGATGCTGTGACCTCCTTTCCAGACGACTTTGGAAATATTGCTTTTAAATGTTTTTGAGTAAACTTCCCCGACCCCTGGCACCTAACCCAGGCAAAAGGTGGTGTGTTTAACAACTAGGATACATGAATGAACATTAAAAGCACAGGTTCTTGTGATATTTTAAAGGCACCCCGAAAAATGGTTCTGCTAGTCAGATGGACCGCCCTGCTCCACACCCCTCCCCCAGCCTCCCAGCATGCGGTGCATGCCGGTCACAGCGGGAGAGATGTCCTTGGCCCATTCCACTCTCCCCACCACCTTCCTAGCCTCCTGGATCAGGGCCATGAGTTTGTCTGTTGTCTGTCGCTGGGTTGGTGGAAGGTAGAGACAGACCTGTTGGCTGGGGATTGTCCCATGAAAATCAGGGTGGGCAGGTTGCCCGGAGACACACCAGCAACCTTGAGTTATGCCAGTGGAAACAAGAGTCATGTACCCTGTGCTGGAGAATGTGTAAAATTGACACCGTTTACCAGATGTTCCAGGGTTTTATGATCTTTACAAGGCCTTCTGTTAAGTAACGCTTACTTTAAAAAAGTAAACCTTGTCTGCTCTGAGTGGAAAGTTTTGTTTTTTGTTTTTTGTTTTTTTAATCTTTTGGGTGAACTCTGCAGCACCTGTTTGCCCAGCAGAGCTGTGGCTGCAAAAAGTGGCTTCTGGTGAGTGACAGGAAGGGGAGCAGAATGCGGCAGGCAAGCTGGTCCTGATTTAAACGCCAGAGGCCAGAGGCCGCTGCTTAGGGATGCAGAGACCCACCCACAAACAGGGACCAAGACGTGCTGCCGGCCTTTTAACACAGTAAATCTACTTCTGAAATTTTGGATACAAGTCACTTATTACTGTAGTCCCAAGTAGCATATTCCTTTGCTGTGCAGCCAGTTGTTTTTTAAAGACTTTATTTATTTATTAAAGAGAGAGAGAGAGAGTGAGCATGAGCTGGGGGAGAGACAGAGAGAGAGGGAGAAGCAAAATCCCTGCTGAGCAGAAAGCCTGGCTTGGGATTCGATCCCAGGACCCTGGGATCATGATCTGAGCTGAAGGCAGATGCCTAAACAATTGAGCCATCCAGGCTCCCTGCAGCCAATTGTTTTTTATATAATAATTACCGTGTAATTCATATTTAGAGTACACTTAAATTTTCAAAAGATAGGTTTGATTAAAATGGCATCCATCCTTAGAGCGGGCTGTAGGATGCAGCCCCTTATGGAGTGGTCATTTGTCATGTGTGTGGGTCTCAAAGATGCCAAGGAAGATGGTAAACAAGTGTCCTGAATGAACAGACATGAAGAGCTCAATGTAGAATATGGAGAATCCAATCAGGGGAAGGGCAGGAGCACCAAGGTCTTGAATAAACAGATGAGAGAAAGAGAGAAAGGAAGAAGCTGCATGGTAGGAGCAGAGAGGGATTCTGTTCAGTGGGATTGAGGAGAGCCTTCCAACTAGGGACAGGTTTGTTGGGTGGGGAGTGCAGCCACCGAGAAGGCTGGAAACAACCTGGTTGTGTACTGTCCTCCCCAAATCACTGCCACACACAGAGGACCAACTGGAAGTCCTGCCTAAAGGCGCTTTGGGGGTGTGTTGAAATCCACATAGAACCCCCTTTATCTTATGCAACTTGGTTTTGGGAGGAGGAGAAAGAGGAAGAGGAGGGCACTCTGAGGCTACTCTATTGGTCCTACCAGTATATTTTAAGTAGAACTCGGTTATGCAACTGACTCCAACAGTCCTTAAAATGATGACATTACATCCAGCATCAATGGGGCAGAGGTCTTCTGACTTCTAATCAGAGCTTCCTTAATTACATATGTGGATCTCCTTCTTTGTCTGTCCCCAAGGGTCATTGTCAAAATCTGGGCCTTCTTCTGGGGCAGCAGGGCTGTTCTCATGATGCACAGTTGTGGAACTCGAAGTGTGAAGAGCAGTGTGGAAGGAGGCACATGAGGTAGCATTGGTTTCCTGGCAGGGGGAATATGGAGAAGGGGGAGATGGGAGATGAGGACAAAGACCATGAAAGACAGGGAGGAATGCACCATGAAGAACACAGTGTACGTGGTCTCTCCGTAATACAGAAAGTATGTCTCTGCTTGTGTACACAGCTATGAAGAGATGTGTCCCCAAAACAGAAATGGTGATTAACAGACTAGTGTATTTCAGGTTAATTTTAGTTGCTTATATTTTTCTAGAGTTTGAATATTCTGCGCTATTATTTTTAAATCAGAAAGCAGACTTTTCTAATGTAAAAAAAGAGGAATAGCAACAATAAGACAACAACAACAACAAAGGCATGCATTTTAGGGCTCAGGGTGTCCCTCTGCTCCTCTCTCTTCATGGAACCCTGGCTACATTTTGAAATGTGGCCTCTAGGAGAAATGGGAAGAAGATAGAGGATGCGGGTCATGTACTGTATAGTTGGTTCCAAGGTGAATATCTCAGCAGAGCATCATCAGGATCCCTGTAGAGGCTGGGTTTGCGGAGGCCCCTATGGTTCCAGAAGCAAGGCTCAGCCTTAGTTACTTCCTCCCATATTTCTCTTTCCAACAGGTAACAATCACCTAGAATGTACGTGTTGTCAAACAAAATCAGGCTGATTAACTTGCGGCAGCAAGGAAAAACATATCCCAAATGTGGGCATCTCAGATGGAAGGAATGGGGAAGGGCTTTTTATGATTTGGACTCATACTGAATAATTATGGGGATGGGCCTGGGAAAATGAGGTCTACTCTGGATTGCATGCCAACACGAAGTAGGGGCCATTTAGAAATTGGATATCTCAGCAATAGGCAGGAGGAAAGAAGCAGAGCTGGGAGAAACATTGATGAGATGATCACTAAAAATGGGGAGGGGGTTGGTAGTCACTTGGCAGCATGGTGTGGCCTTGGGGGAAACACTGATTTTTGTTGGCCTTACCATGGGGCCTGTCTCCATCTGATGATGTGCAGGGCTGGTTTTCATAGTCTCACTTCCTGGGGCCCAGAGCTGGCTGTCACTCCTGGAGAGGGTGTGTGGAGGTAGGGTCTGATGGAGCCAGCTCTGTCCACAGGCCTGGCTTAGGTGGGTGAGGATGGACCACACAGTGCTTTGGCTGCTGTCCAGGACTTCATCCTCCATGGTGTTGTGTGGGCCTTGGAAGTTAGTGGAGGGGACTGCTCATCAAAGTCCAGGGGTTAGGTCCTTTATCCCCTGACATGGAGGCTTTTGGAGATAGGTTCTTAACAAGCAAGTACAGTTTCTTCTGGCCTCCTCAAAGGCCTTGGGCCATGCTGGACAGTAGGGCTGTAGGCCTGGCCTGAGGAACCCTGCCTGAATTCCTCCAGATTCACTTCTTTATCTCCATACCTGTTTTCTCACTTGTAAAGAGGGGGAAATCATACCGACTTCTCTGAGTAAGGCCAGGGTGACTTTGAGTGGAACCCACGTTGTATTCTCCAAGAACCGGCTTCAAAGAAAAAGGTGATGTAGACACATGTCAAGATCTTAACATAGAGTGGAATCTTTTTCTGTGGCCTGGAGCAAACAGTGCTTTCACTAAAGATGGTGCATCCCTGCCTGTTGGCCCTGGGTACCCTGATGAGTTCTCATGGTGGCTGCCTCCTTCTCCCCTTCCCTTCCCTTGTCCACCGTGCATGGTGCCTCTTTCAAGCAGACCTTTCTGAACCTTGGCTTCTACCCCTGTCTCAGACCTGCCTTTTCCCTTGCACCTGGGGCTTCCCTGTCCGAACTCAGCCCTGGTCCCCTTCTCCAAGAGGGAGGGTGGAGGGCCTGAGGCTGAAGGGCTCAAGGGGGAAGTTCTCTGAATCGTGGTCTTCTGACTCAGGCCACTAGGGTGCCCTGTGGCTGCCTGATGTGCAGGCATGGCCTCTGTCCTGGCATCTGACCTGGACGTACTTTTTCTACCGCGGGTTGGAACCAGCCTTAGAGTTCACTCACAGGAGACCTAGCTGTCACCCAGGGGCAATTCATCCCAATCAGATGTGCATCTGGATGTATGGGAAACAACAGTGGCCACCTCAGCCAAATGGAGACCTTCCAAATTCGCTCACAGCTGTGTGGTAGGCAGACATGGGAAGGATGACATAGTCGCCTGTGACATTAGAATAAGATGGGCAGTGGTTATTTGGGGCTGGGCTCCAGCAGGCACTTGGAGAACACCCCAGAACTGCAGATGAAACCCCGAGGTGGTTTCATGGGGCAATTCCAGCATGGGCAAGTACCTGTGGTCTAAAGACATAAAAAAAAAAAAAACGTGCTGGTGGTCTGGGAGCTGGATCGGGTACAGAGTCTGCACATATTTGAAATGACCTTATGATTGGGTGACAGGCCCGCTCGATCCCCTCACCTAGAAATCAGCTAGGATCTGTCAGAGAAATGAAATAACATAGAGGGCCCTGAGCCCCCCACTCCTCCAGCTGCTCCCTTTCCCCCTTCTCTGCCGAGAGCAAGGATTTGTTGCTGTTGTTGTGGCCCCCAGGTGCAATTTGTACTTAATTATCACCCTCCAGATTTTTCTGTCCTGCCCCAGAAGCCCGAAGCAGCTTCCTCTTCACCTCCTGCTCTGGGAATAACATGGCTCCCTGTTCACGATTACCGCCACCATTTGGGTAGGTCTACGGCGTGCACCGTGTGTGGCTGATCAGTTTGCTTTAACTGGGCTCCCAAGGACAGACAGCCCGAGCCGCCATCTTATCTCCGGTTTGCTTCTTCCTTCCTCTTCCACAGTCCCTGCTGAAGATGGGAAGTCCGGCCCGCACTCTCGGATGGAGGCCCGACCCTCACGGGCTGGGCCAGCCTCCCCCCATGAAGGAATTTCCACAGGGAGCTAATTGCCAATGTTTGTCATTGCTCCCGACCCAGAAGGAAGAGAAAGGGGGTGCCGGCAGGAAGAAGGGGCCGCCCGAGCGCTCCTAGCAGCAGGCCTGTTTGCCGCAGGGCCTCTGGAAAAGCCACGTCACCTTAAGTGAGGGGCGGCCTACTGAAAACAGGCCTCCCATCCCCGTACTTTTGTAGAAGTTTCCTTTTAAAACTAACGCGGGGGCCACGGCAGCCGCTTTTTGTCCCAGGTAATGACCGGATGGAATTCTTATTTATTTAATTTTTTTTGGACACCCAGCCACCGGCTTCTGAGGTCCTCAGAAAGAACATTTGTAACCATGCATTCTTTATGTGGTCTTCGATTAATAAACAGGAACCCACCTTTCTAGACTGACAGAGAAACAGCTTTTTTCTGTTTGCTGCTCCTGTGTGTAGGGTCCATGAATGGGGGCTTTGAGAACTGGCCCTTTCGTGGCCAGATATCAAAGTGCTGCTCACACAGAACGTCGACCGCACAGAGGTGCGGCCCTGGGCCACCGTCCGTGTGGCCGCCCTCTGCGGTTCCCCGCTGGCCGCCTCGTCGGGCTGCAGGGCCAGGCTAGTGATGGCCCCGTTTTCCTCCCCGGGATGAACGCCGACCCACCAGGAAGAAGGGGGAGACCACCAGCATCCATTCTCCACCGAGTCCTAAAATAACTATATTTATAATTATGTGTATGTGTTCTCTTTTGTGGCCTTCCTCCCCTGGTCACATCCCTCTGTTTGGGAAGGGAAAGTTCATGTTTAAAGGTTTCCTGGCCTGATGTTCTTTCCTTTCTCTTCTCCTTTCCATTTCCCGCCCCCTCCCCCTTCGCTCCTCTCCCCTTCCTCCCCTTTTCTGTAGCCACCTTCCCTCTTGTCCTTGGATAGCGTGCCCTGATTCTTCCACATTACAGGTGGGGGCACTCCTGGAGTCTTTCCTGGGCCACAAGCTGGGAGCTCTGATGGGTTTGCGGGGGCTTCAGGGAAGCAGCAGGCCAAGCAGCAATGACCACGGTCAGGTCAATGACGCAGACAGTGAGGGTGCTCGAAGGGCTGGGGCTTGGTTTATGAGTCCTAAAGTCTGAGATTGGGCTGATGAAAGCTTTGAGTTACAGTCAGAGGATCAAGGCACAGCAAGAGGAAGCACGTTGAGCCTCATCAACATGTTGGTGCTCCGAGGGCTCTTCCGTCTGGGGAAAGTCATCTCCTAATCTTGGGCTTCCATTTGACTCATGGTGGGCAAAATGCTGGGAAGCAGCTTTGGGGTGTCCTTAACTGGAAGCACAGACCTGGCAGTTGGCCTGGGCTTGTGGGGAGGAGGTAGAAATGAATCTATCCTATGCTCGCCTCCCTCTCCCCTCTGGTCCTGACCTCTCACTCGATGTGGATCTGTCAGGAAGATGGAGGTATGGCTACCCTGGGTGAAGTCATCCTTACTTTGCCACCATCTTTGAAAGCTTCTCTGGAAAGGCCTTGCAGAGGTGAGGAGACACTTGGGTATAGTTAGAGTAGGGTAGGTGGTCAGGGAAGGGAGTTGGAGGCTGTCTTTTCTATTATACAACTTTTCTCTTCATGTAATTCTTTAATTATAATCTAATGAGGTGGGATTTTTGGGTCTCTGGTGCCCTCATGTATTGGTGGAGAGGGAGTCTGGAGTTGATCTGCCTGCGGAAGAGACGCTGAGTCGTAGGAATGGTAAGCTGTAAGGTGTGTGGCTCACCCTTAGTTCTCTCAATGCCCCCTCTCCCTGCCATGAGTCGCAGAAGTAACTGTGAGACGAGCCAGGAAGAGGAAGGAGCATGAGTTGGCCTGAAGAGGCTTGCTGTGACTCTTAGAAACCTTGATGGTTGCTCAGAGGATGTCATCTGCCTGCTTCTCCCATAATCCCCAGCCCTCTTTGTAGGGACAATGTCAGGGGAAATGATGGGTCAACTCTGGCATGAGTGACGATGCTGTGAATGGCCAGCAATGTAAAGATCCTTTCCCAAGTGCGCTCTGGTTTTCCACGTTTCCATGCTGACGGAGCACCATGAAAACCTGCCTGGCTTCTCCACATACCCTGGTTCTGTCCTTGGCTTGGCCCTGACAGTGCCCCTACCCACCCAGCCCTCCACTCTCTAAGACTGAGATCACTGACATCCCCAGGAAGCTAGAAGGCCATTCCTCTCTTCCCCCTGGTCTGAGAAAATGAAATTGGGTCCTTGGATGTATGTCCAGGCCATAGCGCAGGTCAGAGGTGTCCAGAACAAGGGTTCAAGTCCCAGCTCCTTGTCATCTGGATCACCAAAGGAAGCCCCCTGGGGTGGGGTGGCAGGAGGTGAGATTTGATCAGTGAGGCGTTCAAAGGAAGTTAGGCCAGGTCCCAGAAGGCAGGCAGCAGGAGAGTAAGAGTTGTTCTTAAGAGTCATGACAGCCCAGTGCTAGATCTGTACTTTTCTAGGCTTTGCAATGCTTTTGTTGCCCTGATGCTGGGTATTGCTGGTGTCAGCAACTGAGGGGTATGGCTTTTTCTGAGGGCCTTATTGTGGAAAGAACACAATATCCCCTTTGGATATCCTCTTATTATCTAGGCTGAAACACACCCTGAAGCAAAAATGTGAGCAAGTCCCTCATTTGCCAAATGGCTTCTTCCACCTGGAACAGCTTAGGGTTCTGGAAGATGAGGATGGTTCTTTTTCCTGATTTGAAGCAAGGCAGGGGTATTGGTCTTAGATGTCAGGCTTTTCCCGATCCTGTGCTGGGCACTGTATATAATCCAAGAGAGGAGCCAATGTCTGTGGCAGCATTGACCAGAGTTATCAGTCCCTCGGAATAGTCCTCCATAAAGGGGGCTTTGAGGTGGAGTAAATTTGGAAAATTCTGAATTCTGCATCCCTCTCAAGGATGATTACCATGCCCATTATCATGTTAAGGACCTGAGAAGTCCTACATTGAAGAAGCCATTTAACTTTGTTCAGCTCAGAATGCGTTGGCATTACTTGGAAATTCATGAAACCGACTTTTCATGGAGCTCCATTTCATAGCCCACGGGAAATGTAAAGTAAAACACAGTAAAATAAACTAAAATATAGGTAAGGAGGACACAGTAAATTTCTTCCCAATGTACAAAGGATTGGGTTAAGAGATTTTGGATTGTACACGCAGACACAGAGAGAATTTAACATGTGATGTGTTTCTGATTTGGTTTTCATGTCTGCAGAGATGAGTAACACACTGTTGGGGGTTGCCGTATAGCCGTGTAAGACATCAACCCTACTCTTGTCTTGTTGAGGAGGCAACACACATAAACACATACACGCACACTCAAGATAACTGCCCATCCCTGAGGGGAGAAGCTAGGGTAGATGGGAGTGGAAATGGTGCCCGGCAGAAGAGGAAGGAGTGAGTGCTTGTGGGGCTGGGGAGGAGCTGGTGAAGGAGGGCCAGGAGGAAGGAACCCAGTTCTGTCCTGTCCCAAGCTCAGGCCTACTTTCGCTCTCCCTCATGTGGTTTCAGTCTGAGGGGAGCAGAGAAGTTGGGCCCTGACAGAATCTGGGGGGGGGAGCGGGCCTTGTGAGGGTGGCAGTGGCTCTCTGGTACCCTACACAGAGTCAGTCAGGGGAAGGTCAGCTGTGGCCTTCTCTGGAGATACTTCCTGACCCACAGGGAGGCCGGGGAGGTGCCTCTAATTTGAGGAGGAGCTCGAACTTGTTCAGTTAGCCACAGGCTGAGGGCGGAGGGCCGAGGAACAGGACTCTGGGTGTTTCCAGTCGCTATGGACTGCCTTGTGCTCAAAAGTCTCTGTGGCCTTTGGCCTGGCAGTGGGGAGTAGGAGAGAGCCTGTGATGATGCTCCTGATCTGGGATGCATCCTGCGTGCCAGGGGAAGGATGTGACAGATGTGGGCGCACCCAGCTGCCAGGCAGCACCTGTTGGGGGACCCAGCTGCGGTCAGGGCAAGGGGCCTTCTTGGCCCCTACCTCACAACCGCCCTGGCAGCTGCCTGGGTGCGGTCCCACACTGCACACATGACACCACTGTCACCAAGCCGGGAGTGGGCAAGAGCCTCCTTGGGCTGCAGGGCTCTGCCCTGTCACCGCGGCAGTGACCCACACCCCCAGGGCAGCGCCAGTGGGCAGATCAAGTCCCGCGTCTTGGCTGCCAGTCTGAGAAGCAGAAGCAAATTTCACAGCCAAGGGCTGAGAGTCAGATTTGTTTTAAGTCATTAAAATGAACGACTTACTAAAAACTGGAGGTGGGGAGTAAAGGCAGCCAGAGGCAGAGAAGAGAGACCAGGAGAAAACACCAAAACACCAAGATGGAAAGGGTTGGTCCATTTCCAACCGACCAGCTCCTCTTCTGATACTGCACACTAGGAGGAAAAAGCTTTTGGCTGCATTAAGAAGGGAAAAAACCCAAAAACCAGAAGTAGAAGATTTTTTTTTTTTTTAGGTAGGGAAAAGAAGGCCAAGAAATTACTTAAAGGCTTTCTGATGACCTCATAGCTCATGGTCCTCGTTCCAAGTAATGTAACACACAGGGGAGAGCAGTGACAGGAAACAGGACAGCTCAGCGGAATTCCACACTGTAATCATCTGTGCGTTTCCTCGTGTAACCACTTTAACCCGAGGACCTAAAAACAGTTCACAGATTTGCAATAATCAAACCTCACGGCCCACCTAAGGGAGGGCAAAATGTGGTGTTGCTCATTTTATAGATAGGTGGGCTCCAGCATGGAGAGCTTGAAAGAAAATGTCTCCAGAGTCTGCCAGTTAAGAGAGGCCTGCCCGGGGCTCAGAGACATCCTGTGCCCTGAGGAGACCCCTTCCCTCCTGGCAGGCCTGCCCCAGGCACCCGGACCCCAACAAGCAAATAGCCGTGGGCCAAGTGTCGCCTCCTTTCCTGTTAGTTTAAAAGTATGTCTAGACTTAAAAGTTACAATAAAAATAACTTCAAAATAATATATATAGGAAAATATGTAATGTATAATAAAATTTTTCAAAGAAAAACGAAAAAGTCGTAGTTTGCTAAGATGGGGTTCATTTTTACCCAGTGGCCTCATTTCGGTCTCTTGTTTTGCCCTCACAAGTCAGTGAAAAGGTGGCAATTCAGAAAGAGGTTTACTTTTCCAGAAGGAGAAGGGAACTGAAGAGTGCTTTTTCAGATGAAATGCGGTGAGATGATGGGAGGAGGGTTGGGGGAGGGGAAGAAGAGGGGTGTGGAGAACTTTGTTCATCTTGGTTGAAAGTGCCCCGGAAAGTATTTATCTTAGTTTACCTCAGAAGGGCAGGGAGTGCAAGAGTGCTGTGAGCTTTTGCTTGCAGTTGGGATTTTCCTTCCCAGCTTAGGCTTCCTACAACCGAGGGCGCTCTGTTCTTGCTCAGGGACCTGGGCTAGAAGGGGGCCAAGGGGCCAGAGGAGCTGTGACTTTAGGGCAAGAGATGTCTCAGTTTCTTCAATGTCTACCCAACTCACTTGGTGTCTTGCCCTTCATTTCTGCATTTGAAAGCGAGGAATAGGGCACCTGGGTGGCTCGTGGGTTAAAACCTCTGCCTTCGGGGCGCCTGGGTGGCTCAGTGGGTTAAAGCCTCTGCTTTCGGCTCAGGTCATGATCTCAGTGTCCTGGGATCGAGGCCCGCATCGGGCTCTCTGCTCAGCAGGGAGCCTGCTTCCTCCTCTCCCTGTCTCTCTGCCTGCCTCTCTGCCTACTTGTAATCTCTCTCTCTGTGTGTCAAATAAATAAATAAAATCTTTAAAAAAAAAAAAACAAAAAAACAAAAAAAAACAAACAAAAAAAAACCTCTGCCTTCGGCTCAGGTCATGATCCCAGGGATTGAGTCCTGCATCCGGCTCCCTGCTCAGCCAGGAGCCTGCTTCCTCCTCTCTCTCTCTGCCTGCCTCTCTGACTACTTGTGATCTATCTCTGTCAAATAAATAAATAAAATCTTAAAAAAAAAAAAAAAAGAAAGAAAGCTAGGAATAAAGATATTTGCCCGGAGACTCACAAGGATATTAGCTACTCTATGCTGTATTTGTAAGTGGTTTTCATCTTTGGTTCCACAGTGGTGTGTTATGCACTCTAATGATGGTAATATCAACACTTCCTTGCTGTTTGCATAATGTCTGGCAATTTGCAAAATGCTTTGGGGAGCTTACGTATGCTCCCCAAAATCTCATGTGACGCCAGGCTCCACAGATAGTTACCAGTCTCATTTGAACACTCCTGTTTTAATTCCAGTATCTTTTGAAGGATGTCATTGAACTGAGCACTTGCCCCCAGACTCTTGGGGGTAATTATAAACCATCTCTAGCAGAGACGGGTCCTAGCTGGTCTCCACGAACAAGTGATACCCAGTCCTGGGAGTAAGACAATTCACACATGAAGCTGGTATTTGTCTGCTTTATTTGACTGTTTCTGATTGGTCATGAACATCAATAAATTTGACCCAGTAATTCTCCCTCCCTCTCTCTCTAGTCCAGTTTCCTTGGGCCTTGCAGGGAGTGTTCTGGGTTCTCAGATCTTGTCAGGGCATTGTAGATCTGAGTAATTCTTGATTCTCCGTTCGTCATCTCATGCCCACTTCCAGCTTCTAAATCCCCAAAATATCAAAATAGACAAAAATCATTACAAGAGAGCTTAATTTTCAAAGGAGGTGAACTGCCTCAATCGAGATCTTTCTGTACTTATGGAGAATGTTAATAACCTGATGAAACACGGTGTAAATATAATTCTCTCATCTGCTCTAATTGGAAGCCAACGTGGAAGGAAAGTTGCGGGATGGCGAGGGGCCTTATGGATTTTCATCCTCCGTTACTCAGCAGGGAAATGCTTCTCATGGTGTTCCCGAAGGGAGGGGGAGTCATGACAAGTCATACCATGTGTCACAGTGCATCACATTGACTCATGGCCAGATCTTGAGAAAAATTCACAGAAGTCAGGAAATTCCCAGAGAATGCTCTCATTTCACCCTCTGCTGACCCTGCACTGAGAGCATAGGTAGTAGGGTCAGGCTGGAGGACATTTTCAAAAAGGAAAAATCAAAGCACTTCTGTTGTTTCTGCGTGTCTATGGCGGGGCAGAGTCCTTAGGGCTGGCTGAAAATGCAGGATCGGCCTTGAGCCCCGGTGACCCGGGGGCAGCCAGCTGGGGACTGTTCCTTCATTCTAGACTTTTATTTTTGCAAAACTCCCTCCTCGTCCCACCCGGCTTTGTTTCCCTTCGGGGACCAGCATCATTCCCTCTGGGCAAAGCAAGATGCCCACGACCTCCCCTTCCAATGGACAGAGCCAAATTTAGAGTTGGGGTTGCTCATTTGAGCTTTGTATATAATTGAGCCTGGCACAAAGGGTTATCATTAGGAGGAATGGCATGAAATGAAAAAAAGAAGAAAAAAAGGGAAAGCTGGTACCCAAATTAGAAAAGATTTTCTGAGGAGAGACACAGTGGTAGGCTGAAAGGTCTAATCTCAGAGGAGTCCTTTAGAGAAAGGACCGAGTATTAAAAATGCCCCGGGGGGGGGGCGGTTGGAGAAACTAACATGGCCATCTCTTAGGATCACTTGCTTCTAAGTGCGGCAGATGCAGGGGGATTGTCGTGATAGGTGGCGACAGACACCAGAAGCGTCCACTGTTAAGAGCCAGGGTCTGCTCCCAGGGCGGCAGAGAACACTGGGAGGAGCAGGGTGATCTGCCTAATCGATGTTTGCCAAGCGAGTCCGGAGCTGGGCGTTGTCACTTCGGACTGATTGACAATAGAGGGTCCTGGGGGATCCTGAGCCCTCTGCTCGGCCATTGGCTTAGGGAACACCTTTGTCTAGAGCCTGGCCACTCGTTGCCTGGGAAAAGGGACCATCATCCCTCCCTCCTCTCCAGCTGGGGATCCCGCGGCTTCCTTACTCAGCGTGGGTCAGGGGGCACCATGAAGCCAGTCAGGGAGGTGCCGTCGCCGCTGAGCTGGCGGGTGGACATGTGTGCGCCCACCTGCCACCCCCTGCGGGGGTCCTGGGGCCTCGTCGTGTGAAGAGGACCCAAGGAGCCCCGTATGGTGGGCCCAGCGCTGCTCTGGTCCAGCTCTCCTGGCCACTCCAGCTCCGCCTGCGGACGCGCACGGGGGGAGCTGGCAGCCCCTCGCCAGACTGTCTCTGCTCCCCGCATTCCTGGTGGCGTCCCAGCTCTGTGTGACCTCGGGTTCTAATATTCTTGGGTTCGTTCAGACTACCCAGCTGGCTCCGCTCCGGGCTTCCTGGCCTTGTTAAAACCAAAATGCCGTCTTTTACAACCCGGCTCTTTCCATCAAGTTCATCAAGCAGCCGCTCTTTTACAAGCGAGATGGCCCCTTTGGTGAGCTCTTCCTGGAGAGGGTGGCGGGCGTGGGCAGAGAGCCTGGGCTTCAGCAGGGTCTGGTCTGGGCTGTATTCTTTAATGATAGTTTTAAAAAAAATGAAGTTCAAAGGTGAATGACCCTCCAAGAGGAAAGATTAAATGGGTTGATTTGGGAACTGTTCAACCCTGCAGGCATGGCTAAGAAACATAATCTATTTTGAATTTTTCTTCACGAGCCAAAGTTGGTTATGGTGTGGGAATAACTTTTTCAGTTTGTCCCTCCCTTTTTCCATGCCACAAAAATATTCATGGCAAGGAATATACAGGTTGTGCAAACGTCCCTTCAGAAAAGCACATAAAAGGATTATGTGTAGTCAACATGTGTCTCCCTCCAAATGGGGATGTTCACAGGGACACATAGAGATATCCTTCACACCTTGTATGTGAAAAAACAGCCAATTTAGAATTTGGCAGAGCAGCCCCGCCTGAGAGAGTAGAAAAGCTTGGCTTGAGGCTTAACAAACAATCCCATTGCTTTTATTGAATGGTGATGCATGAAAGACCCAGGGTGGCCAACTTGAACGAGGACAGGAGCCAACATTCACAGTATTGTCCATGAAGGGTGGCAGCAAAGTTTCTTTTTGCTGAAATTCAATCTATTCCTAGAAAAAAAAAATGCTTGTAATACTGGTTGGCTGGGGTTCACTCTGGTGTGTCTTTCTGCTGTGATATCATTTAAGTGCCTTTAACGTTCAAGATGCAATGTCTTTTGCATTTGGTCTTCTTGCCTCCAGCCTCACCCCTCCAGGTCAGCCTCCACAAGGCTGGCTGCCAGAGTAATTTTTAAAAATGCAAATCAAATCTATCACTCTCCTACTTAAAACCCTTCGGTGGCTCCCCATTGCCTGCTAAAGTTCCAATTCCTTAGCTTAGCCACAAGCTCTTCAGCCATCTGTCCATGCTACCTTTTAAGCCATGTCACTCAGAGTCTCCCATCCCAGCACACCCTACACTCCAGCTATTCCAAGCTGTCAGGCCGTAACCTCCAAGCCTCATGCATTTGCACGTATCATTTCCTCCACTGGGAGTGCCTGGGGACATGAGTGGCTCAGTGACAGCATCCGCTGCATAGGGCAAGGGGGACAGAAGGCTAATGGGGGGGTGTGCAGGTAGTACTTCCAACTAGGGTATTGGGAAAAGGCCTCTTGAGAAGGGGACTGAGCAATGGCAGAAGGAGATGAGGGAGTGAGTCATGTAGATATCCAAGGAAGGAGCATTCCAGGCTGTGTGAATAGCAAGTGCAAAGGCCCTGAGGTGGGAATGTCCCTAGTATCTTCAAGGAATAATTGGAGCAGAGTGGATGAGGAAGGCGTGGGGCAGCTAGGAGCCTGGCTGAGGACTATGGGGATCTTTTTTTTTTTTTTTAAAGATTTATTTACTTCTTTTAGAGAGAGAGAGAGAACATGAGCAGGAGGGGCAGAGGGAGAGGGAGATGGAAGAATCTCAAGCAGACTCCACTGAGTGCAGAGCCCAACATGGGGCTTGATCCCATCACCCCAAGATCACGACCTCATTTGAAACCAAGAGTCAGACGCTTAACAGACTGAGCCCCCCAGGCACCCCTATAGGGGGCTTTTGAACTGAAACAGCTCCCACTTTTTTTCCTGTAGCCAGTGGCTCTAGTGTGAATGCGTGACCCTGAGAAGCCAGAGGCTTGGCTGGGAAGTGCTTGGAGGGTTGAATCATTTTGCTTATGGAAGCAGAATGGGTCTAAAAGTAGGTATAAGAGTCAGGCTCTGGACTTGATTTTCTTCCAACCTACATGCACACAGGGTCCACAAAGCCATTTTAGAATTGCTCACACTGGTGAGTGAAAAAGGAAACACCTTCGATGCTGCAGTCTTGCTTATGTCCAGGACTGAGTAAGTGACCCTCATCCTCAGGGCCCTCTGTGGGGTGTTGAACCTACGTCTGTTTCATACCGCTCCCAACGGCAGTTTATTTTATCAGTCCTTCCCCATTCTTCCTTTACAAACAGTCCCAGAGATGTCATATAGAGATATTCTCTCAAGCGTTCGGGTAAAATTGTGAATTAAGGTGTCACGCCTCCCCCCCCCCCATTTTTACTGTGGCAAAGTACATAGAACATTTACCATCATTTTAACCGTTCTGGGGCATGAAGTACCTTCATGATGTCCGTTAGTCGTCCCCACCATCCATCTCCAGAAATGTCTTTGTCCTCCCCAACCAAAAATTGGCTGTCCGGTTAAACATTGTCCCCACTTCCCCACTCTGCCCCTGGAAGCCACCATTCTCCTCTCCGTCTCCATGAGTTTGACTCCCCCAGGGACCTGGCACGAGGGGGATCATACAGGATTTCTCGGATGGGCTTCTGCAGCTGGCTCATTTCACTTAGTGTATGTAATGTCTTCAGGGTTCATCCATTCAGTAGGTGTCAAGATTTCCTTCCTTTTTAAGGCTGAATAATCTTCATATATAACATATATGTATATCTGTCTGTACGTACACACACACACACACACCCCGCATTTTGTTTCCCTATGCATTTATTTATGGATGTTGGGTGAATACGCTGCTGTAAGCATATGCGCATGCAGACGCCTGCTTTCACTGCTTTTTCTCCTCTTCGAAGGTACTTTTTTGAACAGGATCACCTCTTGGCTTCCTGAATCAGTCTCTGTGGCTGTCCTGCTCCCTTCCCACCTACTTTGCTTTATTAACTTGATTGATGATGAACACTCCTCTTTAGCTCAGTCCTCAGCCACTAGGAAATTAAAGGCTGAGCAAGTCACATAGAAGTAAAAGGTGATGACTTTTCTCCTATCACCACCCAGGAAGTTACTAACACTGCAGGAAATAGAGACAAGGATTTCCCCCATCAGATGACCTCCGGGGCTGGGTCTTCTGATCCTCAGAGGGCAGCCTTCAGAGGCTGGGGACTGCTGCCGACAGACAGGGTTCTTCCTGGGAGGGTCAGTGCCACCTCCCGGCCGGGGCTACTGGGCATCTGTTAGGAGGGCCTCGTGTCGGCTGTAACAGAACCTGGATGAAGGCAAGGCCATGGTTTCAGGGCGCCTTGGGCCAGTGCATTTCACTCCGTGGCTATAGACAGCACCTGCTACTATTACTTGGGTTGCTGGCTTAAATAGCACTTGATCTGGAACCAAAAAGGTGCAAATTGCAAAGCAAATTTACATTTTAAAAGTTCACCTTCAAAATAGAGGAGGCGAAGATAAGAAGGAGAAGGGAATCAATAGGAATGAGCACTCCCATGGGAGTCCGCCAGATACAGGTGAGGGTAGCTTTGGACTTTGGCCAATCGGCCCAAATTCTGTGAGCCTCAGTTTTTCTGTTGGCAAATGGATAAAGCGTCATTGTCAGGATTAAATGAGAAAACGTATGAATAACCCTATCTGCATATTAGCATTATAATCACATGAGATTTTTTTTAAAAAGATTTGTTTGAGAGAGAGGATGCCGGAGAGCATGTGTGGTGGGGAGGGGCAAGAGAGTAGAGTCTCAAAAGAGACTGCGCTAAGTGTGAAGCCCATCACAGGACTTGATCTCATGACCTTGAGATTGTGACCTGAGCTGAAAGCAAGAGTTAGATGCGGATGCTCAACCAACTGTGCCACCTGGGCCCCCCTCACCTGGGATGCTTTTAAAATATAGTAGGCTGCCTGGGCACCATCCCCAGAGATCCCAATTTAAGCCATTGGGACATCAGTAGTGTTTACAAAGCTCCCCAGGTAACCTCAATACACAGTCAAGGCAGCCAGTCACTGGCCTCCGGTGTCGGAGACTCTCTGTGAACATGGGCCCTGCTTCTCTGCTCCCCTTAGGCTCTCAGAACATATTGGAGCCTTAGTTTCCCAGCACAGGAAAATGGGATTCAGAACAGAGTCCACCTCGGTTTTCTACAACTGTGGGAAAAGATACCAACTTCGCATGTGGCCTGACGCTAAGAAACAGTCCCTAAATGCTGGCTCTTCTTGCAAACCTGGTGAGAATAACTGTCCTCTGCACTGCAGCCAGCCCTCCTCACCGCCCCCAGAGCAGCTGAGCCTCCTCTCGCCTGCCTGCCGGCCAGGGCTGTCCAGCTTCAGCTCCCCTGCTGAGCCACGTTCCTGGGAGATGCCTGGTGAGAACTTGGGATCATACTGAGTCAGAGGTATTTGCAGACTTGACTCACCAGGTCTTAAACCCAGAAGACTGCCCTGTGGGTCTTATGACGTTCCTGGAAAATAAAAGAAGTGAATATTATTGGGTTGAGTTCATCAGACACTCACCCTCCCTTTTGTTTGTCGGGCTTTCTGAAAGGAGCAAGTAGCAAGCCAGCCAAGTCTGAGCCATCAAAGGAAAGGGCCCGGCTGCAGGGCAGAGAGATGTTGTTTCTTCTGAAGACAGGTTCAGCCTCTTCCCACAGACTTGTGCTCCTCTAGCTCCTCAGGGCTACCCCATTTCTCCTCCCTCTAGGCTCCTGGGAAAATGTTCCCAAGGGCTGCCTCTGGTTGAGGTGTGTCAGAACTGAGCTCAGCTGGAGGGCTGGGTTTGGGCTGGGAAGGGCCATCTGGACTCCAGAGAACAAGAAAGGGGAAGTTCTCCTTCTGGAGTGAGAATTTCTGGAAACTGACACTCAAGCAACAGAGCCAGGTAGGGGACCCATTTCTCCGATGCCTCCTTTATCCCTGAAGATCATAAATCCTAACATTTCCACACTCTGGCTGTCTCTAGAAACAGGCTCTACCCCTCGGGATCTCTAGAGCTGCCACTTTAGCAAAAACCACTGCCATTTTGTAATTTCTCACCTGCAGCTGTGAACTCCTAACTGGTCATCCTGCTCCTACTCTGTCTACTCCCTGCCCAACATTCAGGTGAACTTACCCAAATGCAAAACTGATTATATCACACACACACCCTTATGCTTAAAACTTTCCCAAACCTTGCCATTGCTCTTAGGATAATGGCAAAACTCGTTAACAAGTTTAATAAGACCCTGTGTATCAGGATTTGGTGTGGTTGTGAGGAATAGAAAACCTAGTTTCAAGGGGTTTGAATAGATAAGATTTTATTTTCTCATACAAAAAGTCTGCAATCAAACCAGCTAGGATGGGCATAGCAATTCCCCAAAGTTACCAAGAACTCAGTGCGCTGCTCTGTCATCCTTAGCAGATGGTTTCTATCTCATGGTCCAAGAGGGCTGCTTGAGCAGCAGCCATTGCAACCAAATCCCAGGCAGAGGAAGGAAGAATTGCACACAGCTCTTCTACTGGCATCTTTCTGCCCAGAATTTATCTACTAGCTGCAGCTAATTGGAAGAGAGGCTGGAAAATGTACTCTTTACTTTAAGTGGTGATGGACCTAAAAAGGAGGAAGAGAAAAATGGATATTGGGCAACAGTAGCAGTATATATCATATGCTACATTCCTTGACCCCTAGTCTCTTCTTGAGCATCATCTCACCTCATGCTTCCTTTCCCTAGCTAATTCCATTCCTGTCACAACTGGCTTTCTCGGGCGCCTGGGTGGCTCAGTGGGTTAAAGCCTCTGCTTTCGGCTAAGGTCATGATCTCAGCGTCCTGATGGAGGCCGCATCGGGCTCTCTGCTCAGCAGGGAGCCTGCTCCCTCCTCTTCCTGTCTCTCTGCCTGCCTCTCTGCCTACTTGTAATTTCTCTCTCTGTGTGTCAAATAAATAAATAAAATCTTTAAAAAAACAAACAAACAAAAAAAAAAAAACAACTGGCTTTCTCTAGAAGTCCCGCATATTTGCAACACTCCCTCCTGCCACAGACCCTAGCTCAGGTTTCACCATTCTCCCCTATCCTGATTTGACTATTCATCCTCTAGAACTCTGCTCAAGCAGCACTTCCTCAGGGAATCTTCCTTGATTAGGTCAACCCTCCTATTTAGATGCTTATAACATGTCGATGGTATCATCTTTGCAATTACACATTTATTTTATGCAATCATTTGATTATCTTCTGCTCCCACAGTGAGGTCAGAGTTTAGGTCTGACTTTGCACAGCATAGAGCATTCTTCGGGGCATACTGTAGGTACTCAATAAATATTTGTTGAATGAATTAATGAATAAATTCAGCTATTATCTCATACAAAATAAAAGAGGCTAAGACTCGGCAAAAGATTTTCCTAGGTGAGTGGTTGTGGGTGGCCAGGAGGGCTGGGGAGAGGCACTAGAACCTGGGGACAGTCCTAAATGATTGAGGACTTCCCCTAAGAAGGGGAAGTCAGAGAGGGGAACAGGGTTTTGGGAGATGATCTGAAGGGTTTATTTGCAAATGAATGGCAGGTTCTCACCGACAGCCCCACACTTCATCCCTCCCCCAGGGGCATCCCCAGAGCAAGGGTAGCCCCAGGCTGGTGGGTGTACCTGGTAATGACTGGGAATGCCTAATGAGTATAAAGCAGATTTAAAAAAGGGTCAGCCTTTCAAGGTGGCTCCTAGCCAGCCAAGAAGTGATTCAGTCTGACTCAGCAATAAGATTGAAAAGAAAGTGGCCAGAGGACCTTTACCCTGTAGGCTGGGTAGGAAGCAGTCACTTTCTGCTAAAGGTCAGTGACCAGTTAGAGGAAGGGAATATCCATGCATGGTCACTGCCAACATCTTTGCAAACGCAGAAAACGATAATCTCATCATGTGCCTAGCATCCTCGCGTACTTCCTCCCAATCTTTATTTTACACATTTTTCTATAAGCAGTTGAACTTATCCACAAAACATGATTTCTCACTAAACGGAAGAGCACGTTCTTCTAAATTGCCTTCCGGAGAGGATGTACTGATCTACTCTACTACAAACAATGTGCTAGAATGCCTCTCTCCTGGCAATTTTTGCAAATTTTACCAGTGAAAAATAGCAATTTATTATCCTAATTCCTAATTATTTCAGTTCATAATTCATTATTATTTTAATTTGTGGTTCTTTCATGACTAGAGAGAATGAACACTTCTCAAATGCTTCTTAGATATATATATTTTTGATAATATATATTTCAATATATATTTTTTCTATCTGTCTTTTCAATCTATAGATTTTAATTCATAATTCATTATTTTAATTTGCAATTCTTTCATTTCTAGAAAGAACGAAAAATTTTCAAATGCTTATGAGTTATATATATTTTTTCAAAACTGACTTTTGCAAAGTTATTTCTAGGATGGTAAATAGAACCTTTCCCACCTCCAGAAGTAGCATCTCCCCCAAATGGTTGTATGTGTGAGGAAGATGGGGGTAGCAATGGGGAGAGGAAGGAGTGCCATAGCGGGAATTTTTGACTCAATGTTTGGGTGACCTTGGTTCCCACACCAGCCTCCAGTACACCTTTGAAAGGGTGAGGCTCCAAGCTTTCTGAGCAAACCAACACTAACTAAATAGATGGCGGATGTTTGCTGTGCAGCTTTTTTGGGGTTGCTGCCCCAATCTGATCCACCAGATGGGTTTTGATATTCACTGGGAGGCAAACTGGGAGCCAATGGCCCAGTGGAGGGACTGTGTCTGGTTCGGCTTTGTCTCCAGAAGCCAGTAGGTCACCTGGCACGTGGTCATCCCTCGGTACGGATATGTTCTGTGATTGAATAATGGGAAGACTGAATGAATAATTGCTAGGAGAGAGGAGACCGTGTCCCTCTGTGTTCTCGATTCTGTTCTGTGATAGGTCACTAAACAGCAAGTCCCTCTCTCGCAAAGACCTTCATCTCCATACCTTTGGAAGTTAATCTAAGCAGTAGCAAATATTCCTTCTGACTTTGAAATTCTATGAAAACACCTAAGCTGTTTTCTTTTTCTTTTTTTTTAAAGTGTCCTCATCTATGAAACCAGATGAAAATGTTGACCTCCCATGAGGTTGCCAGATAAAATATGGGTCACTCAGTCACATCTGAATATCAGATAAATAAGGGATACTTTTTTAGCATAAGTGTGCCTCAAATAGTGCATGACTCTGAAAATAACTGAGGCACTGAATGATTAAACAACGTCCAGCTGAATCAGTGTATTGCATTTGGGCTTGTGTTTCTGGACTGATGATGATGATTTGGCATTCATTCAACAAGTATTTACTGAGCATCTAGTATATGCCAGACACTCTTTAGGCCCTGGTGACACAGCAGAGAATAAAATAAAGCAGTATCTCTGTTTTCATATGACTTACATCCTTGTAGACAAAAATGTACATAAAATATCAAGTGGTCCTAAAACTCAGAAGACTAATAAAGCAGGATAAAGGTCAGAGACCGTGTGAGGGGGGGAAGGAGGGAATCAAGCAGTCTGATGAACTTGATCTTCTGCACCTGAGAGCCCCCTACCTCCACCGAGAGCTCTGTTTGTAACAACAGGACCCTGACATTATTTTATAGCAATCAGTGAAGCTGCGTAAAAAATGATGTCATTGATTCAAAGGCACCTGTCCAAATCAGGGATAAAACGATCAGTTGCAGGGATGGAAGAGACCTATAAATCATTTGGTGGAGATTTTAGCTGAGGTGGGGCTGCAACCAAGTTCCCTGACAGCTGGGAGAAAGTTCAAGAAGGTCAGGTACTTATTAAAAAGATGCTTCTGTTTTCAATTTCTGTGTGCCAGTCAGGGTGGATTGAGTCCTGACAATGTGATGTGTTTTTGAAGTTTTAACTGGAACAGCAGGGAAGGGTTTTCCTCTTTAAGAAGTCTTTATACCGGGGGGCGGTGGGGGGGTGCCTGGGTGGCTCAGTTGGTTAAGTGTCTGCCTTTGGCTTAGGTCCTGATCCCAGGGTTCTGAGATTGAGCCCCTCATGGGGAGGCTGCTTCTCCCTCTCCTCCCCATTCATGCTCTCTCACTATCTCTCTCTCTCTCAAATACATAAATAAAATCTTAAAAAAAAAAAAAAGAAGTCTTTATGTCTCCTGGAGCCAGTGTTCCGAGTGAGGTTCAAGGCTGGGCTGGGGACCATCAGTTTCCCTGCTGGAGAGGCCACCTGTCTGACGCTCCTGCCAGCCAAGAGAGGTCAGTCATTAGCACCATCACTGCTGCTATCTTCATGATCATATCACGCTTGTAGGTGATATGCACAGCGAGTAGCTGTGTTCCTACGTGTGAATCCTATGTTTTACTGCTAAGCTGTGTATTTGCTAGGCAAGGTGTGGTTCCCAGGCCAGCAGCAGCCCCATCATCTGGGAGCTGGCTAGAAATGCAGTCTCCGGGCCCATCCCTGAGCTGCTGAGTCACAGCCTATCCTTTAAGAGTGTCCCACAGAATGGCACGCATGTTAAAGTTTAGGAAAGACTGCTAGAACATTCTGTGTGCTTGTGTCCATCGCATTTCATACATTAGGCTTGTATTTGAGTTAACATAAAGGCCTCTTGTCTGCTATGAGACTTGGATTTGTGGGGCTCAGTAATGTCTTCTTCAAGATCAGTTTGTAGAATTCTTACCATTTTCAGCTCACGGGAGTTAGGCGCTCAGATGTCTGTAGATTCTTGGTTTCCTAAGGAAGGTCCTCACAGAAACCTGAGGAAATGAAGTTTCGGTGGAAGAGGTCCAGTTCCTTGAAAACCAACAGCAGGAGGCGCCCAGGAAATTTCTACCAGAGAAGTTTTTAGGCATTCTGGTGGCTTCTCTGCCAATTCTGTTCCCTGGAGGAACAAGGGCCTCTAGGCCCTTCAGAGGGAATTCCCACAGACTGGCCCGCTGAAAGTCAGGAGCTTCTAGGGCCCTGTGAGAACCCTGTGGGGGGCCAGAGTCAGGATGCAGGAGGCAACAAGTTCTCCCCAGCTGATCAGGGCTTCTCTGAGTCCCACCCAGGCGCAGGTGAAGGGACAGCTCCCCTGTGACACGTGGTGAGAGGGCACGTGTTCACATTCGAGGGGGTTAGGTTTACTCACGGGCTCTTCCATCATAGCGCCCTTCCCAAGATAACGAGCTGAGGGAATCGAGCAAGTTCTGCCTCTGAAAGTCTTGGAACCCCTGAAGGACAGGGCCTAAAGGTGGGCCCTCAAACAGACAACACAGAAAGCCAAGAGGAGACACACTCCAGCTGGAACTGGGGGTGAGGCTTCAGAGACTTGGTTCCAGTAAAACTCAGACCTGCTTCCAGCGTGAGCGCAAACCATCTCCCCAAAGGCAGCAAACAGGGTGGCTGAGACAGCTGAGTTAAGGACTTTTGCATTGATGTGGATCCTTTGATGTGAACTTGGTAAACCTCCTTACTGCACCCAGTCACAAAGAGCTGCCACCCACTTTCTACCTGGAGGCTCAAGGGATTAGGGACCAACTGACAAAGGTAGGTTTGTCAAGTGTCTCCAGGGCCTTGAGTGTAGCCCACTGTGAACCCGGATCAATGCTTCAAGCTGAAGATTTTTGAAAGCGACCGATCAGTTTTGGAAGGGTCCGGGGGCGGGGGGTGGGGGTGTCACAGTGACCCACCTTCTTGTACAGATGGGGAAATGAATCAAGTCCCCAGACAGGGAGGGGAGGATGGGACTGGCCCAAAGTTCCATGGCATTTTCTGGCAGAGTGATAATCAGTGCTAATGTCATCTGGCTCCTGGCCCAAGACTCTTTCAACTGCCCCCTGAGAGCCGGCTTTGCTGGGACAGTGAAGGAGGCCATCTGTTTTACACACTTCTGCTTCTAAGAACAGTGGGGAAGGGCCCTTCTTTCCATCTTCACCCACTGTCCTCGGCAAGACGGCCTCCACCGAGGCTGCGCCGCTGTCCCCACGCCCTCACTGTCTTCCCAGGAGGGCCACCTCCCTAGACGGCCGGGGACAGCCTGCCCCACCTGGATGCCTTGTCGGACTCGGTGATCTTCCTGCCTCAGAATTCCTATGCTCGGCCCCACATACTTCCCGCTTTGTTCTTGGGAAGTACCCGCTCCTACCACCCACTCTCCGTTACTCGATTGCCAGTCTGGGGGTAGGAAATGAATGTCCACTTTCAGTCCCTAGGGGACCAGGCAGGGAGCTGGGCATACAGCTGATACCCCATCCATGCCGAGTGACCCTTTCTCCTTCCTTCCTCGACAGATTCAGAGCCCAGTACCTTGGACTCCCAGTCTTCGACCACCCTGTTCCTGTCCTCCGAGGAGCCGGGCCCTTCCACGGCCGCGCTGCCCTCTCCGTCCTCCTCCTCCTGCGAGCCCCAGGCCTTCTCCCCTGGCGCCTCGGTGCTGCCCCCGCTGCTGCCGCCGCCCCCCGCCGCC
>LNAC01000172.1:1151818-1285234 GCA_002007465.1 Ailurus styani
CGGCGCAGCGGGCAGGGAGGAGGGCGCCGAGGCCCCGGGAGCCTCCCCGCCGCCCTGCGCCCGGCCGGCCGCGCCCGCCAGCCTGGAAGCCAGCGTCGGGGACATCCTGGTGGAGCTGCGGACCATGAACGGCCACCTGGACGTCATAGCGAGGGCCCTCACCAAACTGGCCTCGACCCTGGGGTCTCCGCCGCAGCCCCTGCCCGAGGCCGGGGATGCCAACTAACGCGGGGGCCGCCGCCTGGCCGGGCACCTTCTCGGCGCTCCGCGGACGGATCCCCAGTGCACCGGGCGTCCCCGCCTGTCACCTGTCACCTGTCGCCCACGCGGGCCCCGCAAAGCCAGCAGAAGAGTGCATTCCCCTGCTCGGCCGGAATGGACCTTCCCTGGCCCCTCAGTCTGAAAGGACGGTGCTTCTCACACCGTCGGCCAGGTCCTTTCTCGGCAGTCACCGCTGCCCCACCCGCCTGGGCTCTCCCGGACCTTCAGATGTCCTTCTCCTTATTTTGGAAAAGGCCTTGAACTCTGGGCGGGAGAAGTGCCCCCAGAAGCTGGTGGGACCTTGGGCGAGGAGAGGCTCAGACGGCCGTCCTTTCACATCCCACATCTGTGACTCCTGAGTAGTGTGGCCGGAAGGCAAGCCAGCTCCAGCTTTCCTCTCTGACTTGTTGATGGTGTATCTGATCTCTGGTGATGTTTACATATTTCTTTTAAAAAATATTTTTGGATAATTAAATTTATTTTTTCTCATTATAACCACATTACAGGAAGTTTGGAAAATAGAGACGTGAAAAAATCTGATGTATTTGGAGAAGGGGGTATTTAAGCCTTTCTTATGAATAAAAAAGTATTTGTGTAATAAACAAAATTTTTATATGTACTTTCTGGATGTTGGCCTCGCTCAGCTCCATTTTTTCCCTTTGCCTGGGCCCCTGCTCCTGGCTACTTATCCTGGCCCTCCTGTACTCCTTTGGCTTTTATTTCAATGTTTCTCATGCTTGTGAAGAATAAGCTTCTAAAAGTCTCATAATTCTTTTCTAAAACTCCCAGGTCCCCCTAAATTTGGTAAATCCACCCCTTTCCCCTGGATTGGAGCACAAGCTGAGTCACAGAATGCCTGGACAATACGGAGGAAGCCAGCACCCTTGGCCTCTAGTTTTTAGATGCCAGTGACAATGCCCTTCCCCATTGTGACAACCCAAAATACCTTCAGACTTTGCAGCGTCCCCTGATTGAGACCTAGATGGAATTTCAGAAATCTGGAATAATCTATGCGCTCCAGGATCGGACTTCCCATAAGGAGCCAGGGCTCTTCTCACTTTCCTATTTTAATTAGAATTCATTTGTCAGAAGCAGATACACTGGTCTTTTCCTGGAAACAAACCAAGAGTCAGAAATCTCATTGCACAGAGTAAAAGGCCGTCCCTGAGCATTTGCACGGCACACAGTTTGCAGGCTGAGGCCAGTGACTGCCTGGGCTCTGTAGCCCTTGGCATACCCAGTGCATCTCTGACTTCGGCATGCACGACCCACCTGGAGAGCTTGTGAAGATGCCCATTCTGCTTGAGTGGTTCTGGGGTGGGGCCTAAAACTCTGCATTTCTAACAAGCTCCAGGGAGATGTTGATGCTACCCCCCCCAAGACACATTTTGAGTAGTAAGTGAGTAGCAAGGGCTTTTTCACTTTGGGATTCCTGCTGGTTTGGGTTGCTTGTCTTTGCACCCTCTGGTGGCCTAGATGCCCCCAAGCTCTTACCAAAACTTTCACTGCAGCTCTGGGGGACTTCTTGTTTTCTTTTTTTTATTTTTAAAGATTGTTTATTTAATGGAGAGGGGGGGGAGAAAGCAGGAGCAGGGGGAGGGGCAGAGGGAGGAGGAGAAGTGGACTCCCTGCTGAGCAGGGAGCCTGATGCTGGACTAGATCCAGGGACCCTGGGACCATGACCTGAGCTGAAGGCAGTTGCTTAACCGACTGAGCCAGGGTGTAGGGGTGCCTTCAGCTCAGGCTATGATCCTGGAGTCCTGGGATCGAGCCCCGTGTCAGGCTGTCTTGCTCAGTGGGGAGCCTGCTTCTCTCTCTCTCTCTCTCTCTCTTTCTCTCTCTGTGTGCGCGTGTGTGTATGTGTGTGCATGTGTGAAATAAATAAAATCTTCAAAAAAATTTAAATAAAAGCCAGGGTGTATGAGGTCTAGCCACCCACTTCTAAAGAAGCTCCACTGGAGTTCAAACCGATTCAACATTTATTGGTTGTCTACGATGTTGGTACCCGGGGGACACAAAGATGAATAGAGTAAGCGCCCTGCCCTCCAGGGGCTCCCAGCCTAGAGTCCCACACAGGGAGGGCTCAGCAGTTCCCTCCAGTAAACAACTTGACAAAGAGGTGGGGAGAAGCTGCAGGGAGTAGTGAGAGTGGTGGTCACTGAGGCCAGGCTTCTGGCTTTGACTCTGGGAGGGTTATCCTCCTGCCTTACTCTCTTCATTTGTGTCAGATGGGGAGGATGGCATCTGCTCTGTCATGGCCCAACAGAAGCAGACTTGGATGTTCTGGGGGCTTCTCATTCCAGAAAGTGCTGTCCAGATGCCCTTTTATGGGAGTGGGTATCATTACCTGCTCTCTCCTGGGTCCTGTGGAGGAAGGCACCCTGGAGAGGGGGAGTCACACACTCACATCCGAGGTGCCCCTCCATCTCTGACTGACTAAGCCCTCCCCCTTCTTTTTCTTCAGGAAAAGAATCCACGGCTAAAAGTGACCCTCCTTTGTTCTGCTCTTTAGCTGGAGAAACGGCTAAGCTGGCATTCAACCACAGCGGCCGTGAACATCAGTATTGGGTTCTTACTCAGATGCTCATTCAAACAGTCTTTTGTTCTCGTTTTGAGGGACTTCTTTGGCATCAGATTAAAAAAACAAAAAACTAAATCTTTTGAGAACAGAGAGGGACTGGCATATAAATCCAAAATTCTGATTCAGGGACTGAATCCCTTGGTCAGAGTCCCCACCTGCCTACAAGAGACTGAGGTTGGGGAGATCAGAAGTGGCTGCTCTAACACTCATTCCATCCAAGGGGAGCAGAGGAAAGTCTGAGAGCTTGTTTTGGGCGCGTAGGGCCTCAGAAATGGCCTGGTCATTGAAGGGGGATAGGAGGGGCGGGATTTGCAGAAGGACAGCCAAAGCCATGGAACTGAGTTCAGACAAAATATCAGTCTGAAGGGGCTGGGTGGGAAAAAAGAAATCTCGTCTTGTAGATTGTAGGTTGGAAATTCCCCCTGAATGACACCAAACTGTCCTGATACCTCTTTGTCCCGAGGCCTAGGTGTCCTCAGGATTGACACAACATAAGACAAGGTCATGACGGTTCAAGGTGGCAAACTGAAAATCAGTCTAAGACCTATGGTAGAGATAGAAGGCTTAAGCCAGTGTCCCATGTACCAGCCATAACTGTAGCTCATCTTTGTGAGGTAATGAGGGGCCTGTTTTTTTTTTTAAAGATTTTATTTATTTATTTGACAGAGAGAGATTATGAGTAGGCAGAGAGGCAGGCAGAGGGCGGGGGAAGGAGGAAGCAGGCTCCCTGCTGAGCAGGGAGCCCTATGTGGGTCTCCATCCCAGGACCCTGAGATCATGACCTGAGGCAAAGGCAGAGGCTTTAACCCACTGAGCCACCCAGGCACCCGAGGGGCCTGTTTTTGAGGGCATTCCAGCAGAGACCAGATGAGGAGCTGCTGATGCTGAAGCAAATGGGGTCCTACAGTGGGTGGAGCAGTGATTTAAAGACCCTCCCAATCTAGCATTGAAGTAAGCCTTGGCTCCTCTCTCTCTCAGGCCTATACCCAATCCAACCTCCCACATGGGTTCTACCTTCTAAAGAGTTCAGTTATCTAACCACTTCTCACTGCCACCGCCTGGCCAAGGCCTCTGTCCTCTCCTGAGTTACCAGAATAGCCTCCTAACTGGCCTCCCTGCTCCCTCTCTATTCTCTCAGTGAAGCCAGAGTGGTCTTTTTTTCTTTTTCTTTTTCTTTTTTAATGTCCAGTGATTCATTAGTTGCATATAACACCCACTGCTCACTCCCCCTGTTATCCCATCCCCCCACCCACTTCCCCTTCTGCAACCCTCAGTTTTTTTCCCAGAGTCAAGAGTATCATATGGTTTGTCCCCCTCTCTGATTTCTTCCCCTTCAGTTTTCCCTCCCTTCCCCTGTGGTCCTCTACACTATTTCTTATGTTCCACCTATGAGCGAAACCATATGATAATTGTCCTTCTCTGACTGACTTATTTCACTTAGCATAACCCCCTGCAGTTCTATCCATGTCAATGTAAATGGTGGGTATTCATCCTTTTTGATGGCTGAGTAATATTCCATTATATATATGAACCACATCTTCTTTATCCATTCATCTGTTGACAGACATCTTGACTCTTTCCACAGTTTGGCTATTATGGACATTGCTACTGTCAACACTGGGATGCAGGTGCCCCTTTTTTTCACTACATCTGTACGTTTGGGGTAAAGAGGGTGATCTTTTAAAAACATTTCTAACCAAGTCACTCCTCTGCATGATTCCCCAGTGCCTTCCATCTCTCTCAGAATAAGAGCCAAAATTTTACATAATTTTGTCTCCTATTATCTGCCCAGTCTCATCTCTTATCACTCTCCTCACACACTCTTATCCCACTAGCCTCCTTGCTGCTTCTCCCGTGTACCTGTCATGTTCTACCTCAGGGCCTTTGCACTGGCTATTTCTTCAGTCTGGACAACTCTTCCCCCAGATAGTTCACATGACTTGTTCCCTCATATCTTCAGGTCTTTGAACAAACCCCCTTTGAAAAGTTGTAACCCCTTTCCTAACCTGAACCCTCCACTCCCCTGATACATTTTTTATTCTCTTTGTTTGTTTTCTTGTTGTTGTTGTGTTGTTGTTGTTGTTGGTGTGTGTGTGTGTGTGTGTGTGTGTGTGTGTGTGGTCATTTTTGTTTATTTGTTTGTTTCCTGCCTTACAAAAAACCACCACCCCACACACTATTATGCTTACTTTATTTTTTGTCATTGGAATGTTAGCCCCATGAGGGAAGGACTTTTTGTCTGCTCTGTTATCTCAGCATACTGCCTTTGAAAAAACACTAGTATTTTGTAAAAGGGACACATCAACTGTAACAGTTCAGACCATACAGAGGGGAACAAAGAAGAATATGAAACCCATCCCAAAATCCACTCCCAAGAGATAACTACTGTCGGTATTTTGGCAACTACTATTTGAAACATCTGTGTCTGGACAAAATGCATACATATGTGTGCACTTGTACTTTACTGTGATCACCCTAGGCCTGTTGTTCTGAGGACTGTTTTTTTTTTTAACTTGATAATGGATGGAAATTTTTCCCCTTAAAAAAAATACATGTTATATATGAAGCGACACTTACTTAACCAATCCTGTGTTTGGTTTCTAATTTTTCACAATCATAAGCAGTGCTGTAATGACTATATCTGGGGCATACCTGTTTTTGCTCTTCTGTGTGTTAAGGTAAGTTCCGGGAGGTGTGATTTCTGGGTCAGAGGGCACACATTCCTACTTCTTGTTTTATGTTGCTGTTGTGGCTTCATTGAGGTTCAGAAAGGGGAAGTGAATGAATGAGAGGAGGAATTCAGGGGCCTCGGGGTGGTCCCATTCAAGAACCTGGAAAAAGGAGGAAATGAAAACGGAACTGCCTTCTGAAGGTTGAAATTGGAGCACAGTGGGACAGAACAGAGTTGTGCAAAGCCACCTGGGACGGATGAACCTTGCATGGTTCCTCAGATGGTGTGTGAGTCTGGGTCTGGTCAGGAAACAGAAGCCATCTAAGTTTTGCCCACAGAGGGGCTCTCATTCAGGGATTGGAAACAAGGGTGTTGGAAGGGCTGGAGGAGCATGGAGGGCAAGCTCAGGTGGCCCAAGATGAGTAAGTGCAGGAAAGCCCTGGCAGGCCTGGGCTGGAGTGGCCAAGGGAGTGCGGGACCGCAGTGATCCCAAAGTCAGGGCAGTAGAGCTGAGCTGCCAAAGCGGGAGATCCGGAGTGACACAGCCAGGCGGTAGCCCCTGCCACTGCCACTGTCCCCTGCGGATATCACTAGTGCCGTCACCAGGGCCTGAGACCCCCACCAGAGAGCAGCGGGAGGAAGGGAGGAAGTTGCTTCTCCCCTCTTCCCACCTTCTGGCTCTCAACCGGTGCCTCCCTCTCCCAGAACCCGGCTGGAAGCCCCTGCTGGAGGGAGTCTGGGAAACGCAGATCGTGGGCCCTCGGCTCCGATGACACAGGACAGAGCACGGCTGACGGCAGATAGGCCAATGACAGTGCCAGCAGCAACTTGAGTCAAAGCAGTGGTCTAGCTAAAGAAAGCAGCTGTCGCACAGACAGTCAGCTCCGTTGGCTGTGGGAGCCTCGGGCCTCAGAGCCCGTGGAGACCCACAAGGGCAGAGCCCGTGCCGGCCGAGGAGGGCCTGCTTGACCCTCAGGACCCAGCCACAGGTGGACTCAGCACCCTGGCTCTTTCATCTGATACCACTCCACAGTCCAGGAGGTACCAAAAAGAGACTGTCCCCGAGAGACAGGCAAGCTGGGTTTTGCAGCCTTCTTGGGGTGCTATTGGGTCTTAGATAATAGTAGGTTAAAGATGTGTGTTGCCACTCTGGGAGACAGGAAGCCAGCCCCGGGACTTGCCCTGGACATACTCCTTTATCTAAAGGACGTAGGCACTAACTCTTACTGGGCTCCTAGTAAGCTCTGTGCTGGGTGCTCTGTCTACAAGCAAGATCTTATTTAGGTCTCACAGCAACCCTGTAAGCAAGGTTGGGAGTGAGGTCCTATAACACTGATTTCATTGATCAGGAAATTGAGGTACAAGGAGGCGGTGTGACTTACCCGCGGTCACATACCTGGTAACTGACAGAGCCTGGATCTGTCTGTCTCCAGGGCCTGGCCCTGCCACCACCTGGGGGTTGCCTCTCACATTCACTGGACGTCCTCTTTTCAGAAGTAGGTCAAAGACCCAGGGCTGGCTGCTAAATGGCCTTTGGCCGGTGAGCCTCCCCAGAGCGACAACCGAGTTGCGCTCTGGAAGTTATAGGTCCCCGAAAAAGTGAGAAAATGCCATCCACTAGAATAATAAGACAGAAAGCAAGGGTCTTTCTCCTCCCCCCACCCCACAGCACCAGTGGTGTCATACACGTTGGGCTTGGGAGGAAGAGGAGAAGCTGGAGGACAAGACAAGGTACAGGGGAGAGTGGATGAGGAGAGAGGCCTGAAGGATTGTGCCAACTTGGTGGCTCTGTAGCACCTTTAAAGTCAATGCCATTAACTACATTATATGTACAAGGTGACTTAGCTTCAATCGTATTTTGTTTCCCTCACTCCTTACCCCCTTGGGCCAGCTGACTGAAACAACCAACTCCACTTGGAGGACCAGAAAATGCAAGGATTTTCACAAGTCCCTCAGGGACCGGTAACAGCATCTCCAGTCCCAGGGGCATTTTCTAAGCCTCCTATAAAGCCAGGACCCTAGCAAGCAGGCAGGCAGGCTGACTCTAATCTTGGCTCTCACACATGAGGCTGGCCAGGACCCAGTGGGCTCAAACCATTTCCACAGAGCAAATGTGCAAAGCCTCTGCTGAGAGGCCACCAGGAGCATCTTCCAAGGCTCTTGGCTCCAGCGTCTTCCTCCAGAGCACACCAAGTGTTGTCTCTACTGCCCACGTGCTCTCTGGAGGGCACTCCGCTGGCCGGGCATGACTTCCGGAGCAGGCCCCGTACCTGCCCCCGACCCCCATCCCGGCTATGCCCGGCACCCTTCAGACCCACAGCTGGTGCTCAGTAAATGTTGATGGGAGGCTCTGCTGCGGGAGGGGGAGCAGCCCCTGGGGTCCAGTCCTGCAGTGTGGGGGCTCCACCTCCTGCTTCCGGAGCACTGCCCGCGCTGCCCGGATGAAGACGAAGACCTGTCCGTCCGCCAGTCTGGTGCTGGCCCAGGAGGGAAGGTCATGACGACCTGCCTCCGCTGCAGCTTCCAGGCCTCGCCTTTGCTTGTTTTCTGGGAGCCTCGGTGTCTGCCCACAATGGCATGGCCCATTCAGCCGCCCGGATTCTTGGCGCAGCCCGCAGGCCGCATAACTTCTTTCCGTGGTGAGCCTGGCAGAGGTGGTCGGTGCCCCCTCGCCCGGCCTTCCTCCCGGTCTCCCCGAGCAGGGCGCGTGCCAGGCGGCTGCTCCCGAAGTGGGGTTTCCAAAGCGGGCAGGGCTGGGGGGGGGGCGTCATCTCAAACTTGGCCATGCTTTGAGCTGCAGTGAACAGATCTAACAGATTTTATTCATTCCTTCCTCTTACGTCCCACCTTGTTCCCCAAAGCGTTTGAGAGAGCTGCATGGAATACCACATTTTGGGGGGCTCTTGGACAGCATCTGGCCTGACCCTCTTCACTGGTTGGTGACTTGCTCGGCATTGCCAGCGATGAGGAGCTGGGCTGGGCTGGCAGCTGCCGTCTCCTGAGTCCTGTGTCCTTCTAAACGCAGGACTTCCTGGCTCCATGAGTGACTCTTCCCAGGGGTGAGATGGGACAGCCTGGAACGGCCCGCCTCTTCCAACACTTTTGCTCCTGAGGCTGGACACACGCTCAACGCACACGTGTACACACATGCAGGGTGGACCCAGAATTTTAAATGAAAAAACACATTGTTTTTGTTTTTTTTTTAAGACCAGGGGACAGGCTAACTATGGCCCATAACCTGTTCTCATTCAGCCTGGGAGCGAAGGGTGATTTTATATTTTTAAATTGTGAAAGCAGCAGCAGCGACAGCAGCATAGGTGACAGAGACCGGATGTGCTCTGCAAAGCCAAAAATGTTTACTGTCTAACCCTTTGCAGACAATGTTTGCTGATCTCCAGTCTGGACAATGCATTTGCCTTTCCCCCCGTGATGGTGAACAATCTGCCCAGGAGACTGAAGACTCTTCTTTCAGAGGTCCACCTATATGGTCCTCTCTATAGGGTTCCAGCTGTGAAATTTAGAATTTGCAGCTTTCTGCCTTTACCCCGTCGGATGCTTGTGACTTTTCGGAGTGGTCTTTCTGTGGCTCGGTTCCTCTCTTCCCAGGATGAACCACGGGGGCGAACCTATTGTCAGGAGACTTCCAGACGTGAATTAAGGGGTCAAGATCCTTCCTGCTGGTACCCACCATGGGCAGCTCCTGTGGGGAAGTGCCTCGCAAATGCTTGGCCCCAGGCGGACCGAGGTGGGGCCAGAGAACAGACTCCCAAGAGTGACAAGGAAAAAGTCTTTTCCCTCAAAGAGAAGCACATGTGATCTGACTACCTCTGTTTCCTCCCCCACCAAGGCAGGCTTCTCAACTAGTTCCTGTCTATTCAGGCCGCTCATTTCTTTAGAGTTACTGAACCAGAGTAACCACAAATCGAGGCGGAAGTGCGCGATAACCCGCTGAACTCTGCGTGGCCTCGGCTGGGCTTCTCCCCGAGCACATCCGACGGCCGGCCGCCGGCCTCTCTGCCGCTGCAGGGAAGCCAGCCAGCGCCCAGCAGCGTCTGAGGCTCTGGGCTCCGGCTCNGGGGGGGGGGGGGGGGGGCGCAAGGAAGGTGACAGGCGGCAGAATCGGGAACATTCAAAACCATCAGAGCTGTTCACGGTTGTGAAAGATTTACGGGCAGGCAGTTCGGAGTTTAAATACAAAACGACACCAGAAGCCTTTAATGTAAAGAGGAGCTTTAAGCCTGATCTGGGAGCAGAAAATAGTCTGTGAACTCCCCTCTCTGAGATCTTAGAAGTTCTGTGCTAGTGAATCCAGGCAAGGCTGCAGCCATGGTGCACTTCATGGGCTCATAAATATAACATTATTGGACCCCAAAACCAATCCTTCTCCAACTGATTAGGCCCAGATTGGTCAACCCATAAATCAACACTGAATGAGAGCTATAAAGTTGTGAATCAATGTGTCCCAGACCTCCAAACCGGAATGAAAATGTTGGAATGAAATAGCTGGAGCACTTCCAAGATCCTTCTTCTCATCCCTCCTCCCACCAGCCCCATATCTTACTACACTAATTTTAAAAGCTCTTTTCCTTTTTCTTCTTCTTCTTTTTCTTCTTCTTCCCCTTCCTCTCCTCCTCCTCCTCCTCCTTCCCCTCCTCTTTCTTCGCCTTCTTCTCCCTCCTGTGTCTGGCCACAGTGTTTTGGGGCAGGAAATTTGGTCTAGAAGCGAGGGTGGGGAAACAGGAGGTTGACCTGCTGCATTTCCGGTCAGAACTGCTCTGCGGCCGCTGTGCCTCCAGGCTGGGGGCTCCACCTGCAGCTGAGAGGTGATGGCATTTGTCATCCATGTCATGGAGCCAGGAAGGGAACCAAACACCCACTGGCCCACGGTGAGTGATTGGTTCCTGTTTGATCAATGAATGGATATTTAGATCCAATTAATTTAAGGGCCATGAACCCTTAATTGTGGAATTACTAAATATAATAATTTGTTCTCCTCTTGGAACTGCACATCAGGTTCGGAAATGCCGTGCGGCTGTCCCTGCTGGACACAGTCACCCTTTTGGGATCTTGGAGCTGAGGTTGTCTGCTGGGAACACTGCCCAAGCATATTAGAGAGCGTTCTGTGTCTCAGTTCCTCTGGTGTTCTAAAGCAAAGTTTGTTTTCCAAATCCCGCTTCTCCAAAATATACCCTCCCAGGGTCTTTCCGTCTCTCTTTGACATAGCAGGCACACCCCCCTTCCCCTTCTAAGGGCTTATTGTTAAGTACCTGCTTCCCAGGGCTGGGAGCTCTTCTTTCCCAATCATCCAGATGCCAAGCTCGCCTGCCATCTTCTTCCCTTTGGGGAAGACACACGCATGATCCTGTACAAATTCCTTGAGCTGCTGGTCTCCTGGTTTTTCCCAGACACAGACTCAAAGAGCTGGGAGGGACCTCTGTTTCACCCAGTTCCAGCTGCTCATTTGGGGAAACCGAGGCCTAGAGAGGGGTTCTCACTTATCTAAAGTGAAAATCAGGCCTCTTACAACCCATTCCACTTTACCCTGGTGTAAAGCCCTATGCTGACTGCATTCTTGTTCTCCTCTGTAGAGAAAGAAGGTCCTTGTCAGGTTCTCCTGAAGCTGGTCTTAAAGCACCATTTCTGTACAGTTGGCTGTTTCCTTTGGACACTTTTATTTCCCCCCGTGTTTTCTTCTCTCCTTGCTGGGACTTACAAGACCACGAACAGACAAGCCCAAGACCCCAGAGGAGAAATTCTCCCCTCCAGTGTGTGCCTCTAGGAGGAATGGGGCTGAATGACAGCACTATTTGACGAATGAGCTCCATGTAGGTGTTTTACCACCAGCAGTCAGAGAAACCTTGCAGGATGTGTCCAGGGAAATGGATTTTGTAGGGTTAGCTAAATCCGTACCACCCACCGCACAATAGCAGCACTGTGTAGAAAAGGCGGCTTTGAAACAGGTTCAGTTTTATGTTAGTTCCAAGTTTAGGTGAAGAGCCAAGTTCAGGTGAAGGGCCATTTCTACAGCTAAAGGATTTGTATTCCTCCTGCTAATCCTGATGCAGCCTTTTGTCGTCTTGGCTCTTCCACCCTTTAAAAATCCCGACATTATCTCTCTACTTTCTGGGAAGACATTCAACTCCCAAAGTGAGCTGTAAGAAATAAAGTGATCACGCTGCTTGGACATAACTCTTCTATCAGCAGATCTGGGAGTGAGTGTGAATGGGATGAACCCTACTGCCCGGAGAACCCTTTTTGGACACTTAATCCCCTTTTAGCCCCTAGGTCAGAGGGCGCATGGAAAGAGGGTGGGGAAGATTATAAATATGACCCTAATTCTTCATCCCTGCTGTGTCCATGCCCTTTGTCACATAACTTTATATTGTCCTCCAAAGCTATGTCTGGACTTAGTCATGAACTTGTTTTCGCCAACAAGATAAAGTGGAACTGATGTGTATCGGTTCTGAACCCAGACCTCATGAGACCTTGTATGTTTCTTCTTGCTCTCTTTTGCATCTGTCATTGCCATGACAATACATGTGAACTAGCCTGTTGGAGAGCGTTTACACTGAGGTGCAGAGCCAGCTCACCCCAGTTGTCCCAGCCAATGCTAGTCTACATTGACCAACAACCAGCCAATCCCCAGACATGTGAATAAGCCCAGTCAAGATTGGCAGAGCCACTTAGCTGACCCGCGGCAACCCCTTGATGTTTATTGTTGTGTGTCCCTGAGGTTTCACAATGGTAAGGCATCATTGTGGAAGTGGTTGATTGATATGGGCATTTACCCCATGTAATTTTATTATCAAATTTTAAAACTTGTTTCAATCAAATAGTCACCTAAATCATCTGGTCTACACTATAGGTGTCTACCTAATATCCATAATTCTCTTCTTCACTGCTATCAGAACAGTGTGGCCGGGGGGCACCTGGGTGGCTGAGTTGGTTAAGCATCTGCTTTCCGCTCAGGTCATGATCTCAGGGTCCTGGGATAGAGTGTCTGCATCAGGCTCCCTGCTGGGCAAGGAGCCTGCTTCTCTCTCTCTGTCTGTCCCTCCCCCTGCTCAAGATCTCTCTCTCTCAAATAAATAAATAGAATAAAAAAACCCAAAAAACAAAAAAAGGAAAAACAAAAAAACAAAAAACCAAACCCATGTGGCCCGCTAAAAACCTATATTTCCCAGCTTCCTTTGCAGCAAGGAGTTGTCAAGTGACACTTCTTTGGCCGATGAGAAGCAAACAAAGTATCCAGTAGAACTCCCAAAAGGAGATGGAGATTCCTTTTGTCCCTGTCCTTTTTCCTGCCTGAAATGGGAATGTAATGCTGGAGGGTATTCTGACCCTCAGCACAGCTAAGCTAAGAACGGCTGGGAGGAAAGACAGAAAGGGCTTGGGTCTCAGATAGTGTGGCTGCAGGGCTAGCACTGTACTAGCACTAGAAAGCCTTCCTTATGGACATCTTGTTATATGAGAAAAAAATAAAACTTCTAAATCACTTGTGCTACTGTCTTTCAGGCTTCTCTCATTTGTAGCTTATGGCAATTCTTAATATCACATTCTAAGGGCTACTTTGTCCTCTTTTGGAGAAAGTACTTAGAACAAATATGTAAAGCTGCTGTCTTAAGATATTTCATAGAAAATATGACTGCTAATTACTGTAGAGGTTAACGACTTATACACATAACAATAATCTCTATGCATTTGTATTTATATATAATACCTGTTAATAATTTCCTAAGCTCACAATGTTCTTACTTGTCCCCCTCAATACACTTGTCATTAGTATCCCATATTCATTCTGTGGTAGGGGAAACTGAGGCATAGGGAGGTTAAATGACTTCTCCAAAGTAAACAAGCTGTTAGAGAATTAGGGAGGGACTGGAAAACAGGTACCCCAGTCTTCCTGAGGGAGGATCTAATGCATATCTCAACTAACCAAACTGGAGTGATTTAACTTCTGTATCTTGGGCTGTGATTGGCCCCAGTCAGGAAGAGCAAAGGCAACCGAATTTTTTTAACTCTGCAGAGACCATCCACGACTGAAAGGCAGTATACTCTGAGACAGGCTGCTTTGTAGGAAAAAAGGGAAGAAAGAAAGGACAACTTTTTGCCTTTTGTATCCACAAAAGTATTTGTTCCCTCTTCTCTGTTCCACTGGGAAATGGAGTCAATTGGTTGCGGATTTATCTTCCCAGAGCTTCCCAGTAAGCTCTTCAAGAGTAGGACTAGATGTTCTTTATTTTTATACTGCTGGGAGGGCTTCTGGGTACAGTTGTGCAGGTCGGTCACTGCATAAGAGTGCTTGGCCGAGGAGTGAGTAAAATCCACATTCATCAGGCAATGGGCCCGTGGGATTGTGATACACCAAGAAGTGCTTCTTTCCTAATTTGCACATAGATACTCTGGTCATTGGCACCTGGACCGCAATACAAGCTGCTTATTTGAAAAATGAATAACTGTCAGGTGATTATTTCTTTCTGAAGGTCATTTTAGTCATGTTCTACTAGCAATAACATGTCTCTACGATGGGAGTTGGGTCAGTGTTAAGATCCTTCATTCTCAAGCTGTCCTATATAATCACAGAAGTGAAGCAGCAGTTTCAAGATTCAGAGACTAGAATAAAAATAAACACCCACCATTTATTAAGCATTTATTATGTGTCAGATAAAAAGTACTCTACATCCATTACCTCATATAGTCCTTACAGCAAAACTGTGAGGCAGGTTCTATTAACATTCTCATATTTTTTTCTTTGTAAAGATTCATTTATTCACTCTAGAGTGAAGGGGAGGAGGGGCAGAGGGACAGGAAGAGAGAGAGGGAATCTCAAGCAGACTCCCCGCTGAGCACAGAGCCCAACTTGGGGCTCGATCCCACAACTCTGAGATCATGACTTGAGGTGAAACCAAGAGTCAGATGCTTAACTGACTGAGCCACCCGGGCACCCTCTTAACTCTTCCATTTTAAAGATGAAGAAACTGAGGCTCTGAAAAGTTAAGTACTGCTCAATATCGTATAGCTTGTATGCAACAAAGGTTGAATTTGAACCGAGGCTTGTCTGATTCTAAGGTCTTTTTACTTCATCCTGCAGTTTCCTAAACATGTGAATTCCTTGTCATTAGTGTAAGCATAGCAGAGACAGTGGTATTTACCAATTGGTCCATGGGCTCCCCTAAATTTCCCACTCTCACTTGCAGTTAGGCTGGGCCACATGATTGGGTTCTGCCAATGGAGTATAGGCAGAAGTGATCTATGACCACCCCCAGGCATGACTTTTAACAACATCCTGGATAAATCTCTCTCCTTCTCTTCTTTGTCCACAACCCAGGGCAACTCAGATGTTGAGACGTCAGCATCTCAAAATAGAGAGAGCTTGGATCCCTGAATCCCTGCATGGAGGAGAGTTGTCCTCAAGAACCACCCAATCCACATTTGGCTTTATGTGAATAAGAAATGATTCTTTGTTGTGTTCTTGGAGCAGAGTATAGCCTAACTCATCTAATATAGCAGAAAAGGTACAAATAATTTTATATACTTTATATAATTGTTTATACTGCTCAAATGTTTTCTTGATTCTCATAACCTTGAGAGATAGGCACGAGTTATAAGCCCCATTTTATAGGCCAGGAAACTGAGGCCTAGAGAAGTGAAATGATTTGCTCAAGACCACATAGTTTGTAGGTGGTCAAACCAAGGTTAGGCTCTCAGTCTTTTTCCCATACTCTGTAATTTTACAGCTTCCTAGCTTGATGTCATAAAAGCAAGCAATAAGCTCAGAGGGAATGAGGGTCCCACTGTATAGAGTTTTGCAGATTAAATTAAACACCTTGAAGGACTACAAGGCTAGGTAGCCAGTACAGACAGGTGTAGTACATTCCAATGGCTCATATTCTTAAGTCAACAAGCTGCAGGCGTCCTGTGGCCGCTCAGACTCCTGGGTGGTCCTGGAGGGGAGTCCCAAGTCTCCTTCTTGAGCAATCTGGTGCACAGATCTCCAATCGGAACCACAGGCCTTGAATTAATGACAAAATGGGTGAAACTCTGGGTGAAAATCCTCAGTATCTCCAGAGAATAAGGGGCCTGATACTTCTTCATCATCCCCACACAGCCATCATCATTTTATTCTGTAGACAATTCTCCACAGTGTGCAAAACCCTTCACTTTCCTTTATCTCATTTAATTCTCACAAAACGGAGTCATGCTTTTTCTATGGAAAACTCTAAAAGATTGATTGGTTCTGAGATAATGACAGGGTTCTGCCCCTGAGAATAAAAGCTGACATTTATTGAGTACATAATATGTGTAGTATCTCATTCAGTCCTAAAACAGCCCTCCAAGGTCATGGCAGTGATCCTTGCAAAAGAGAGGAAGAAGAAACGTACAAGATCTCATGAGGTCTGGGTTCAGAACCGATACACATCAATTCCACTTTATCTTGTTGGCCAAACAAGTTCATGACTAAGCCCAGACACAGCTTTGGATAGCAATACAAAGTTACGTGACAAAGGGCATGGACACAGCAGGGATGAAGAATTAGGGTCATATTTATAATCTTTCCCATCCTTTTTCCATGGGCCCTCAGACTTTGGGGGCTACTTTGCCTGTACTACAGTGACAGATCTGAATAATGAGAGTCTAAAAACTTGTTCAAGGCACTCAGTTAAGAACTCTCAGTAGGGATCTATAAACTCCATGGAGGAGTTCTCAACCAAGACAAAAAAGGAGAGGGATGGAGGAGAAAGTAGTCAATTATCACGTCTTATAAAAGGGATGAGCCACAAACACCTACGTAACTTCTAGTAGCTTTATTAGCCATAATCAATTTAATACCTTAAAAATCGGTTGTAGTCTTTGATCTTACCTCCTCTCAACAGACAGGGATCCAAATTCAACGTGATCTCTTCTCCAGGAAGTAGAGTTTCTATTTAGTTGACCTCCGATAACATTCTTATACTAAGAAGAGGGCTGGACTCTGTTTTGGTAGTCAGTTTGTGACTCTGTAAATATTTACCTTGTCCACATTCAGTCTCTTTTGCTAACAGAAGTCTCCAAATTTCTTCTCTTTCTAGGTTGAGCTCCTGGGATTCTTCTCTCATGAGACCTGATGAGCTGTCGATAGTCTGAATGTGACAAGGATCCAAGTCACCCCTGCTTGTGATTCTTTGGCATCCTCTCCTCCTTGCCATGGCTGAGGGTTCATTTAGCACTCTCCCCTGTGGAGCTCAGGCTGCTGCAACAGGGTCCCGTGCTCAAACTGAGGTGTCCCTGCAGGATCTCCAGCTACCTGACTCCAGGGCGCCGTTCCTTTTGTACCCTCTGTGGATACAGAGCTGGGCATTTAGGCAAGACTGTGGTCCTATTTTTGATTCATTCATTCATTCATTCAGAAATATTATTAAGCACAGGCTATAGCTTAGGAACTCTGAGGATGGAGAAGGGGATAAGGTCTGTCCTAGTGACCTTTGAAAATCTGAGGATCTCTGTTGACTCTTCCTCCCCCTTAACTACAACATGGCAATCAAACACCAACCCTTTTCAGTTCTGCCTTCAAAATATTTGTCATATTCACCTGTACTCCTGCTTTCCAGCAACACTCCCCTACTTTAGGTCTTTCACATCTCTTTTGTTGATCATTACTGTTCCCTCATAACTGGACTGTCTGATTTGGTCTCATCCTCCTTATTTGCTCTTCTATACAGCAGCAACAAAGCCTCGCCTAAAATATACGTCTGACTAAGTCACTCACTCAAACTTTCAAATGGCTCTCCTTGGCCCACCTCACATGGTATACAAAGTCCAGGCACCCTGGCTTATACCCGCCTCTCCAGCTTGGCCCCTTAGTGAGACTCTTTAGGGTCCGAGTGATTCTTTAGCCATGTTGTAATGGCGGTCTTTTCATTCTCTGGGGTTGAGCGTGCTGACTCTCCCTTTTCCCACCCACTGCTTCTCTGCCTTTGCTCCTTCCTTCCTGCCTCCTTTGTAACTCCTGCATCAGGATGAGTCCTATTCACTCTTCAAGGCTTATTTTAAGGCCCAACCCCTCCAGAAAACCTTTGTTACCTCCTTGACTGCTCCCTGATAGGTGCCTTTCCTCAGTGGGCCCACTGTATCCCTTGCACATCTCATTGTTCCCAACCTATGGGCCGACGGTAGTCAATGGAAAACTACAAGGTAGGCGGGACAACGAATGGCTCAGACAGAACCTTCAGGAATGAAGGTTTGGGACGGCCCACCAGGTAATGGGCCCTGACCAGCCAAGCGGCTTGCTGAAGGCAGAGGAAATGCAGATTGAGTAGTGGAACAAGGTAGTTATAAATATCAGCTATAACCATGTGACCAGTTACAGAAACAAGGACTGTAATTATCATGAGAATTCCTCCCTATTTGTTGACCTGTAAACATGTTTGTGTGTGACACGTAAAAATCAACTCCCGCTACTCTCACATTCGTCTTGCTCGAAGGATGGATCCCTCCCTGACTACTGGGCCAGCCCCCAGCCCATTTTCCCTGAGGTCACCTGATTTCTGTCTTCCTGGTGCTGGGTAGGCAATGAGTTACATTTCAAAGAAAATGTAGTCAACAGCATTCAAGAAAAATGTATCAAGAATTTACCAGAGCGAGAGGCTATGTAGAAAGATGAGTCAGTCCCAGATTCTACCCTCAAGTAGTTTTACAGTCTGGTAGCAAAGCAAATGCGGTGTTTTTTGTTTTGTTTTGTTTTGTTTTGTTGTTCTTCCTAATTTACAGCTATATTTGTCTGTATCGATGCAATGTTCACGCGTGGCTATAGGGGGAACATGCACCTCACACACTTGTCTGTGTGGTCTGAGGACTTACATTATCCCAATTACCTTGCTCATCAACGCCTATTACTACCCGTGAGTGAAACTGACTTGGTGCAGGCTCCTTTGCCAGGAAAGAGCCAGCATGTAGGAAACAGTTCCCTTCTGGCCTTGGAGGGGCTGATGCATGAACCCCCAGACTCCCTGAACCCCACTGCTGCCCTCCCTGGCCCCCTTCTCCTGCTTTTCTTCTTGGTAGTCTTCATTTCTTCCTTGTAATCCATGTTGGAGGCTACGTAATTCAGGAAGCAGAAGGATGCACTTGGAACAAATGGAATTTCAATCCTCACCTTCAGGGGTAGTCAACTCCAAATCACCACACTTTTATGATAAAGAGTTTCAAGAAGCCCCCACAGACAATTTGGTAGTGTGTACCAAGAGTGTTAAAAATGTGTGCCCCTTCCTATCCGTCAGTTGAATACTCCCCCAAAGGAAGAAGGAATGAGCACTCGATAAATGCAATAACCTGAGTCAATCTCAAAATAATTAGGCTACGTAAAGGAGCCAGAGGAAAAAGACTACACACTGTATGATTCCATTTATAGAAAACCCTAGAAAATGCTAACTAATCTATAGTGACAGAAAGCAGAGCAGTGGTTGCTAGGAATGGGGAGAGCGGAGGGAGGGAGAGATCACAAGGGGCACAGAGAGAGTTACAAGGGTGATGGATACGTTCATTTTCTTGATTGTCGCAGTGGTTTTAGGGGTGTGTACATATGTCAAAAATTATGAAATTGAGCACTTTAAGTATGTGCAATTTATTGTATGTCAATTATGCTTTAATAAGGCAGTTTAAACAATTTTTAAATATGTGTACATTTTGACCCAATAATTCCATTTCTCGTCACCCTCCTAAGGAAATAATTGAAGTGCCCAATTTATGTTCACGATCTTCAGCACAGCGTTTAGAAGAGTGAAAATGCTCTATGAAAGGATGTAGTTAAAAAAAAATTAATGCTTAAATAAATTCCAGATGATGACAGAATCCTGTGTATGCTTTTAAAATAATCACTATCTTATTTACCGTGATGAGGGAAATGTTTACCTTGTCGTGTTTGGTGGAAAACCCATTTACAAAACAGTATGAACATCATGAGGTCCAGATCCATGTGCTGCAGACCGAAGATGTGTGCAGAAGAAAGATTGGAGGTTGGAAGGGTGAAGGTGGCTTGCCTCAGGTGGCTGCAACTGAGAGTTTGCTGCTGAATGAACAGTAGGATGAATCAAGGCCAGAAGGGTCTGTGACCTGAAAACTGTTTTATTTTCCCCCTAAGTGGGTGAAAGGCTTGTGGAGGCAAAACCGTGTGTGTTATGGATAAGCTGCCTGACCTCTATATATGAATAAGAAAAAATATATATATAGATGGGGTTTGGCATTATTCATGGTACCAGGCATCACTGAGGTCTTGAAACGTCTCCCCACAACTGAGCAGAGACTATTGTATTGTACTGGTTTAAAAAGCACTTACTCTGTGCGAGCCCCTGTGTTTAGAGCTGAAGAAGAGACTAAGGAATCATGACAAGGCATGCCAGGGTCTTCTAGTCTGGTGGGGAGAAAAGGACATGTACGTAAACAAGGTGAAGGGTAGGCTTAAGGGCCTGGGTGAGTGACTCAGAAGGTCAGTGCAGTGGGAGTTCAGAGCGGGCTCACGTTCTGGTTTGGAGTAGGATGCTGGCAAATGCTCTAGAGCAGATGGATGGATCCAGGGCCTTAGCTAGGCCTTGTGGGATGTGGATCGGGGATGTTCTCAGGAAGGTGAGCAGACTGGCCCCGGCGAGTGGAAGGTGTGATTGGTGGCATTGACTCATTGATTCATTTACTCATTCATTCAGTGCATCTTTATTGAGTGCCTCCTACTGCTAGCCACTTTTCTAAACTGGGGACTCAGCAGTGAGCAAGACAGAAAACAACCTCTTATGTAGTTTGCATTCTAAAAGAGGAAGATAAAAACTAACTAATAAGCTATATATAGCAGCAGTGCTCAAATGTTTGGTCTCAGAAACCGTTATGTGTTCTTAAAAATTATTGAAGACCTCAGAGAACTTTTGCCTAGGCAGGTTATAGCTGCTGGTAATGACAGTACTGGGAATTAAAACAGAAATTTAAAATATATAGGAAAATTTAAAAATAGCAATCGATTCCTTACATTTAGTATGAATAACATCGATCTGGTGAAAAATTATTGATTTTTTTTCCCGAACAAAAATTTAGAAGAGAGCAGTATTTTTTTTAAAAAGATTTTATTTATTTATTTGACCGAGAGAGATTACAAGTAGGCAGAGAGGCAGGCAGAGAGAGGAGAAAGCAGGCTCCACGCTGAGCAGAGAAACCAATGCAGGACTCGATCCCAGGACCCTGAGATCATGACCTGAGCCGAAGGCAGAGGCTTTAACCCACTGAGCCACCCAGGTGCCCAAGAGCAGTATTTTTTACATTTTTGTAGATCTCTCTATTTTCTGACAAAAGTAGAAGACAGCTGGATTCTCATATCTGTGTTCAATCTGTGTTGATATGTTGTTTTGGCTGAAGCACATGAAGAAAATCTGGCCTCACATGGCTATGTAGTTGAAAAGGGAAGAGTATTTTAATAGCTTTTAATTGTGGATATTCTTCTTCTATTCTACACAAGAACTCAACAACTTGTAGTTGATTAAAGATCAGTTGCCATGTCAAATCTGAAACTATATCAATATTCCACTTCATTAAAATCCATTGTTCTATTTTAAATATGTCTTGAATGTACCTTTGAACTGTGTTCCTACACAGATGCATCATGGATCCATCACTTGGAAAGAATTGGTTCACCAAATTGTGCAGATTTCCCCAATATTAATATATTTCATTATCTGTTCCCAAAATCACATTCATGAATAGCATCACCAATCTTATCAGGCAGGTCTTCAAGTACTGGGAAGAGGCAGTTCACAAAAATTTTATTTTGCTTGAAAGCCTGTATTTTATTTTTGGCAGCAAATACTACCTGTTAGTTGTTTTCCAGAAAATGTCAGTCAAAGACCCAGGTCTGAATGACCATCATTTTATCTGCCAATCATTCCTTCAAATAAAATGTATTCCAGAAAAAAAGCAGCTAGTTCCCGGGCAACTCAGGCAATCACACAACTACTTTTCCTTGAGGTAGCTCAAACTTTGGTAGGTGACAGGAGGCTTTATGCAGAGTTCTCAGACCACAAAAAAGACATGCACTCAGGAGTCAAGACTTAATAAAATGAATCATCTATGCAGTTTCCTCAGGGACCTTCTTCGTGAAACTAGCACCTTTTCTTTTCCTTTTTTTTTTTTTTAAGATTTTATTTATTTATTTGACAGAGAGAGAGAGAGAGACAGCGAGAGAGGGAACAGAAGCAGGGGGACCGGGAGAGGGAGAAGCAGGGTTCCCACGGAGCAGGGAGCCCAATGTGGGGCTCAATCCCAGGACCCTGGGATCATGACCTGAGCCAAAGGCAGATGCTTAATGATTGAGCCACCCAGGCGCTCAATTAGCACCTTTTTTATTGTGTGGGGGTGAGGGACACAGTGACCAGCAGTGGGGTTTTGTGCCACTGACTTGATTCGTGGGAAGGTGCCAACAGTTTACTCACCATCCATGTAAACACCAACATGGCAAAAAGGGAAACTACATCTAGTATTATTAGGAAAATTGTTTAGATGTGGCTCAGAGACCTTCAGGGGTTTGCATACCATGTTCTCAGAACTGTTGGTATAGAGTATTTACCACATTGACTGGCAAGAAGTGCAATGGAGAGAATTATAGTAGGAAAGGAGTGTGGGGGGACTAATGGGAGGGTTGTAGTTCAAACTGGGTAGTCAAGGCAGGCTTCAAGGAGGAGGTGGCATTTAGGCAAAGGCTATGGAACAGAGGGAGTGAGCCCTGGTGTATCTTGGGGAACAGGAGACAAGGAAGAAAGAACAGCATGAGCAAAGGCTCTGAGGCAGAAATACACTTGGCTTATTCAAGGAACAGCAAGGAAGCCAGGGTAGCTGAGGAGTGGGTGACAAAGTGTAGTGGAAAAGGAGATCAGAGAGGAAACAAGAGCCAGACTCTGTAGGGTCTTCTAGGTCAACATAAGGACTTGAGGTTTTGGTTTTTTGGTTTTTAAAGATCTATCTATTTATTTGTTTGTTTAAGACAGAAAGAGGGAGATTCAGAGAGAGCGAAAATTTGAGAGAGCCGGGGGAAGGGTAGAGGGAGAGAATCCTCAAGCCAACTCCCCACTGAGTGCAGAGCCCGACAATGAGATGTTGGATGCCAGGACCCTGAGGTCATGACGTGAGCTGAAACCAAAAGTCTGATGCTTAACCCATTGACCCACCCAGACTCCCCAGGGACTTGAGCTTTAATTCTGAGTTAGCTGGAACACCATGGAAAGGTTCTAAGTAGAAGAGAGACATGATTTGTTTCCCTAGCCAAAAGGGATAAGGCTGAATGGTAGGGTGTGGTCAGATTCTGTATTTGTAAGGTTTGCATGTGTAATCTTGAATAATGCCTAACACATAGTATGCTTAAAAGAGCTATGTTGGGTAGAAGAATGGCCTAGATTCCTGTACCTGTCAAGAACAGGCTGTGTTAGCCAGCTTTTGCTATGTTAACAAACACCCCCCAAGTAATTTATTGGCTTAAAACAATAAACATTTACTTCTTGCTTATATTACTTTATAACCTATGACTGGCTTATATTACTTGGCTGAAGCTGTGGTGAAGTGGGGAGGAGAGAATGAGTATGTGGGAACAATAATGCAATCTGTAAGGGGCACTCTGAGGATGAGACAGCTACAGTCGGCTAGCTGAATTAGCACATTTGACTAAGTCTTTTGCTTATGGGGCCCAGCACGGGCCATTTTACAAGAACACCACTGCCAGAATTGAGTCATTAGCTTGTATGCACAAAGAACAAATACACAGTCCTCCTTCAGTGATTCATTCCAAAAGAAGGGCCAAGAAACCATGGCCTTTTCACCCTCGGAGCATAGAGCTTATCTTAGAGTTGCTCAAACGTGACTAAAAGTTTTATATTTGGGGCCCACGAATAGAGCCAGGTTTGGAGCTCTGGGAGACGGTCTTGGTCACAATAGGTCCTTCGACCACCCAAATCCGAATCACTTGGGGAAAGAGGCTTGTTAATATCAGACTCCTGGACCACCCTAGGAATCTTCGATGATTATGTACGCTAGAGAGAGGCACAGCATAATAATACAGTCAGTTAGAAAATAAGTAATGTCACAAGAGCCTAGCCTTGCCTTCATTCTCTTCATCTATGGGTCCTTATAGGTTGGACCCTGGGTTGGGTTCAGTGTACCAAGTCATCACAGGCTGACTATTGTTGGAGATGTGGGTGAAGCAACTTCAAAGTTCAAGTTCAAACTACTTTGAAGTCACATCCATGACCTGGCCAGTCACCACTCACACTCAATTTTAGACCTCTCTCACCTGGATCCAGCTGACTGTTTGTCTAATAGTAGGAAGAAATAGATCTCACAGACCACTGAATACTGCCTTTTCCTGACCTAGACCCTTGAACCTTGAACCACAGCTTCAGGGTGTCTCATCGCACCCTGCTTTCAAGAAATGCTTCCTTAAAAATCTCTCAACCACCAGGACCCCACACATGTCAGCTTCCCTTTTCTTGGGTGACTCAGTGGTACCAGAGCTATTGTCTCTTACCCTCCTCAGGTGATTAAAGACAGGCTATATTCACACTCCCCCTTCTCCTGACTTCGGGGGAAGTTTGTTCTTTTCAGGTCTTACCAAGTTCAAGTAGCTTAGGGACACCTCCAAGGAAGCCCTGTTTGTGATCTGCACAAAACCTCTGTGATTTATGAGTGCACTAAAACCTCTCACAACAAATTAATACTCAGACGCCTTTTCAGCGCCTCCTTTGAGAAAGAGGTTTTGACCTGGTGCCAAAATGTGGGAAGCAAGACGTTTCTCTGGAATCCCATTGGGTGGCAGCCCCTGGGATGACACCCGGCTTGGCCTGCAGGCCAGTACACTCCAAAATTGTCTCCGCCTTTGATTGGTTTCTGTATCTTTGTTTCTCAATTTTGGTTTGTGTGAATTCATTGTTCCTCACAAAAAAGGAACACCATGGAAGCACGCTCAGTCTCAGGGAGCCGGAAAGAGTTTTGAGCATTCTGGCCCATCCTGGGTTTGAGCCAGGTTCACTTTTCCTCCTTGGAGGACCCCTTCAGTGGTTCCCAAACACTTTTCCTTTGGCAGAAGTGTAATTTTATTTTGCTAAAATTCCAGTTGAAGTCTTTGAGGCTTAGAATTAGAACCGAGGAGCCCCTCTCGTTATCCTCCGGTTAAGAGAAAACTCTTTCGACTCAAAGACTCCGGAGTCCTGGCAGGACTGTAAGTGGGCTCAGTAAGGCAAAGACTGAGAAAAAGAATGACAGTCCACGTGGGGAAGGACTCACTTTCAAAGATCATGTAAGGTAAAGGCGGGGTTTTTAATCAGTGGGATCTCAACTTCCATATCTTCCTGTGGGGTGATTAAGAACATTTTTTTAAACTTAACACTTCAAAAAGAAACGAAGAAACAAACCGACTGCAGTCCTGAGATGTTTCTTCCCCCTGCCAAGTGGCAGGGTGAGAAATAGGCCTGTTGTCTGCAGTTTTGAGAGCAACAGATAAACAGAAGGCCCAAGAAGTCAGTTTTGCCAACGTGTTCCCTCCTGGAGACCTTGCACTCGGAAGCAGTGCTTGTCAAACGATCACCTACGGACTGTGAGAAATCCAGATGTCCAAGTTCAACCCCGGATGCCCTGATTCAGCAAGTCTAAGGTGGGTCCTAGGAATCTGGTGTGTAAATAGATGTCTAGGCACTCCTGTTGCAGTAGGTCTTGTGTTTAAGAGCTGCAACACCAATAAGGTCAAGATGATCAGTTCCTGAACTTGGCTCTGCTGGTCCACCCTCCCGAAACTTGACTCCTTCCCTTCATGACCCTGGACTCAGAAATTCCCTCTTCTATGCTTCTAGCTTAAAGAGGGCACCCCCATACTGGAGTATTGGCAGAGGGCAGGCCTTTGTGCACAGTTGTCTGCTATCCTAATTTAGAAGAGGGCAGTGCTGGTAAACAGAGGTCTTTCAAGAGGGAAATGATTAAGCGAATATGGTAACTCCTCTTAAGAGAACACTCTGTAGACATTACAAGTGATGGTTGCTCAGTCTGTGTGATTATAAGGGAAGTGCTCATGATATAACAAAAAAACAAGACACTGATTATAAAAAGCTTAGAACTAGGTTGAGAGGGGAAATCTCTCTGTGCAGAGAGAAATAGGAGGTAGAAATACAACAACGTGTTAACTGACGTTGTATTTGGATTTTTTTTTTAAAAGATTTTATTTATCTGTTTGTCAGAAAGAGAGAGAGAGAGAGAGAGCGCACAAGCAGGGGGAGCAGCAGGCAGAGGAAGAAGCAGGCTCCCTGTTGAGCAAGGAGCCTGATGAGGGACTCGATCCCAGGACCCTGGGATCATGACCTGAGCCGAAGGCAGATGCTTAACCGACTGAGCCACCCAGGTGTCTCTTGATGGGGGTTCTTTGGATGTTTTTGTTTATATGCATTTTCTATTTTCTTTATATGCCATTTTCTGTAATGATCAGTTATTGTTTTATATTACATCACATACACACACCTATCTATATCTATGCACATATACAGGTATATCTTTATTTTAAAAGCAAAAGGGGGGCACCGGGGTGGCTCAGTCAGTTAAGCATCTGACTCTTGGTTTCGGCTCAAATCATGATCTAAAGGTCAAGCCTTGAGATCAAGCCCCATGTTGGGGTTCTTTGCTGAGCTTGAAGCCTGTTTAAGATTCTCTCTCACAGGGCGCCTGGGTGGCTCAGTGGGTTAAAGCCTCTGCCTTCGGCTCCGGTCATGATTTCAGGGTCATGATTTCAGGGTCCTGGGATCAAGGCCCGCATCAGACTCCCTGCTGAGTGTGGAGCCTGCTTCCTCCTTCCCCTCTCCTTCTCTGCCTGCCTCTCTGCCTACTTGTAATCTCTCTCTGTCAAATAAATAAACAAAATCTTAAAAAAAAAATTCTCTCTCCCCCTCCCTTCTGCCCCTCCCCCACTACTCACACACTTGCATGTGCTCTCTCTCTAGAAAATAAAAATTAAAAAAATTAAAAAATTAAAAAGTAAAAACAAAAGAATTGCATGGATTTGATTATGAAATAATACCTAGTGGACTAGTGGGGGAGTCAAGGCCAAACTGACCCTTTCACTAAGGAAAGTGTTGGTGTGTAGGAAAGGGGCGCATGCCTGCAGGTCACATAGAAGCAGTGTTATCCTTAATCAGGAAAGAGATATACATGTATCCACATCCAGTGAGGAAGCTTGCCCTCCCTGCATAGAGGCAGGCAGATGTCATTTCCCAACACGAATGAATCTGGTGTGGGATCTTTGAGGTCTAAGTTGCTGAGTTCACTCTAGCTCTCGCAAACACCACCCAACAAGGATGGCCAGGGTGGACTTCTTCCAGCAAAGCTGCCTCCCTCTGTTCTACTCAGAAAGCCACCAAGTCACCCCTGTAGGACCCTGATGCTCCAGTCAGGTAAGAGACCCTAAGCTTCTCTGCTGAATTAGAATGAGACTTGCCTCTCTGATAGGGACAAAGAAGGGTTTCTATACTAATTCTTGTTGCTTCAAGTTCTGTGTTGGAAAAAACTGTGAGCAAGTCTGGAGATCAACCCCCCACTCCTACCTACCCCCAACAAAATCCTACATCAGTGTGCTGTCATTGCCCATGCTGGTGCCAGGGACATGCTCTGTGCTGGAGGGGGCTCTTCACTGAGCTGGTCCTGGGTGTCTCAGGACCTTCTTCCTGTCCTGCTCCCTGCCCTGAGTGACCAGGATGGAAGCGTTCAGACCATGTAGGATTTCTTCCTGACAAGACCAGCTTTTCTCTCCAGATTTACATGGCCCCAGGAACACCTCAGACAGAACTTTACTGCTTCTCATGGTTGGCCAACCTTGTCCTTAGCATTATCATTAAGGTTGAAATGTCCCCCTTGAACCAAATCACTGTCTGACTCCACTGTCCCATCTAGGTCTGCTGGAGAGCCTTTGGTTGGCTTCATTATTCATTCAGAACAGGGCAGAAATAAATTAACACAAAAATTAAGACTGCTGTGTTTTCAAAATATCTGTCCCCTGGCCTTCAGACAAGTCCTTATTGACTCTAATTTAGCACCTTGTTCAAAACTTGTGCTGTCAGTACAGTAGCCATTAGCCACACAGGGGTGTTTAAGTTTAATTAATTTAATTACAATGAGCTACAACTCGAAATTCACTTCCTTAGCTGAACTAGCTGTTAATTAGCTGTCTAGTGGTAAATAGTGAAATAGAGAAATTTCCATCACTGCAGAAAGTTCTAAAAGTTTTATTGAGTTACATTATAATTTATCTTATTTATCTATATCATTTCTTTTAAGTTTCCCAAGCCACAACAGATTAAAAATAGCAAATTAAGGGCAAAGGGAATGATGACAACAAATGACCCAGTGTAAGAGGAGGAGACAGAATAATTAGGAAGCATAACACTCACTTATTTATTTGATAATTAAACAAATGTTTACTGAGCTGCTATGTATAGGCCTAGGTGCTTGACCTACATTATTGAACAAAAGAGACCTAAATCTCTCATGGAGGGTACTGAACCAGTAAAACACAGCAATTCGAGGACATTTAATACAGAGACAAATATTTTTTCTATATTCTCTGGAGGCATCATCAGTTAAAAATCCAGTTCAATAACTAATGTTTATCTTGAGTCATCAAGAATAGTTAGTATATGTTAAGAAGGCCCACAAGTACATACATTTTAGAGAGGTTACCGAAAATGACCAGGGTTACCTTACTTTTTTCGTTTCCTTTCTGAGTTGGATAACCATCATTTTATATGTAAAGAGAAAAAGAAAACCAAAAAAAAAAAAAAAATCCCCTGTCATTTTATAAGCTCCTTTTTACCAATGAGTTTTTACTGACCTTTCTTTCTATTCCTTTTTGAGCTGACATAATTCGCTTTCTAGTTCTGCCCCTTAATACTATATGACTCTGGATAAGTCATTTGAACTTTTCTACGCCTCAGTCAAAAGGTAAATAAGAAACAGAACTGACACGGTTGTAACTCGGGGGCGGGCATAAATCTCATCAACAAAGTGCCTGTAAATTAGTATATAGTTTTGAGAGACTTTCTCAAGCAAGCAAGAAGCAGGAGGGATTTGATGATTTTGTATGATTTCTCTATTCCCCCACTCTCTTTCCTGTCCCCCACCTAAAACCCATAGTGAATTCTCTTCTTACCCTTTATAACTGGTGAAAAAATCAGAAGCCACGCAGTAATAAGCTTAAATATTTCCTTAGAGAAAGACTTCAATTCTAGTAATAAAAAAAAATTGTGTCAAAACAGGTGAGGAAGAAATTAAGGTCTTTGTAGAACACTCCAGGCCTTGGAATACATAATTCTTCCAGGTGAGGGAAGGAGCTCTGTGAAGGAAAGGGGAGACATATTTCTAAACTGCTTTTAAAAGGTATAGGTCGAAGCAGGGCAGAAACCTCTAATTTAAAAATGATGTCAAAGACAGTCCAAGATCACTGTTGGATGGGAGACAGGGTGATGTAGTAGAGGGGTGGAAAGAGAGCATTTGGAGCCAGACAAATCTCAAATTCCAGCTCCAACACTTATTAGTTGTGACATCATGTCTAAGTAACTTAACCCATCTGTGTCTTAGTTTATTGGTTTGGAAAATAAAAAGAAGGATAGCGATAGTGTCTACCATGCAGGGCTATTACAAGTGTTAAGTACAATAATTTGTGGGAAGCACCTGGCATAGAGTAGGTACTTGTATTAGTTAAGGTAATGCTAGCTGTTGCAACAGTTAAAAACCAAATGCAATGGTTTAATACAACTAAAATTTATTCCTTGCCCAGGGTCTAGACTACATAGAGAAAGCAGGAGGCTCTCCTCCACGTGGTGACTCAAGGAGCCAGGTTTCCATATTGCAATGCCTCCTTACCCATCTAACTGGGGAAAGCAGAAGGCTTTCCTCCATGTGGTCATTCAGGGATTCAGGCTTCCATCTTATAACTCTCTGACACTCTGGAACCTCAACTTTGTTCTCAGATATCTTATCTGTTCCATTCCTGATCTCCATAGCTTACAGGCCTTTTAGCTCTGAGTCCTTGGTTTGTTCCTCTTCCCTGGAAGGGCCTGGGTTTCCAGACTTGGGTACCTGCACTGTCTTCTTATGAAAGCTCTCATGAGCTCTGCTCTGGTGGACTGTACCTCCTAGGTATGGTCTGGAGTTTCAGACACCAACCAACCTCTTTGGCTCTTTTCTATCTTGGCGTTGGGAGAATGGACCACTTGCCTTTGACTTAGGGCTTGAAAGATGCATGGAACATTGTGAAGTAGAGACAAGGCTTTCACGCCTATAATGTTTGATTCAAAGAAAAGGTCCTTTTATTATCACTGACTCAATTTAACTACAATTTTTTCAGTTCCATTTTGTTTTTGGAAGGCTAGTATGTATCAGGCATTGTGTTCATGGCCAAGGATGCCGAGATTAATAAGATATAGCAACTCCTATGATATGGGTTGGGCAGTTTGTATCACGCATTTTATGTATATGGAAGATCAAGGCCTAGAGAAGTCATGTGACTTTCTATGGTTAATCAGCCAGTAAGTAGAATAGACGGGATTCCTCTCTGGTTCTCCTTAGCCCTAACCCACTGCTCTTTACTATGCTGGAAAATACCACGGGAGTTCAAATGAGTGAACTAAATTTTGTCAAATTGAACTCCATTCAATAAGATGCAACACCTTGTAAGACTATTATTGACAATGTAATAGGGTATTCTTAAAGAGTAGATTATAAAACCTTCAGCAGTCAAAGAAGTAATCTCTCCATCACTATTTGCTGCGGAAATGAAGGACTGCATTAAGGAATTGATAGGTACACAGAGCACTGATAATTCTTCTAATCAGATTGTGCAGACACGTCCAAACCCTGTCTATTTGGAAACAAGTGCTGACTCTGATAGTCTAGCCTCTAAGCACAGAGGACAAATAGTTCTTACTCTTTGTTTTTTTTTTTCAAGTTTTTAAAAGTATTTTTTAAAATAGAATTGATGTACAATATTGTTTGAGTTTGAGATATACAACATAATTGACATTTGTATGTGCTGTGAAACGGCCACCACAGTAAATCTAGTGATCATTCCTCTCCCTACAAAGTTACAAAATTTTATTTTTCTTGTGATGAGAACTTTTTTTTTTTAAATTAGAGGTAGACTCCACACCCAGGGTGGAGCCCAACATGGGGTTTGAACCCACAGCTCTAAGATCATGACCTGAGCTGAGCTCAAGGGTGGGACTCTTAACCGACTGGGCCACCCAGGTGCCCCTTTTGTGATGTGAATTTTTAAGATTTACTTCTTAGCAACTTTCAAATATGCAGTACCGTATTAGTGACTGCAGTTACCACACTGTACATGATATCCCCAGGACTTATTTATTTTATCCCTGGGAATACCTCTTGACTTCCTTCACCTGTTTCACTTACCCCCTCCTCCCCTCCCTTCTGGCAACTGCCACACATCCATGAAATCATATGGTATTCATCGTTGCCTTTGTCTTTTGCAATCCTCATCTGCCTTGGGCGGCAGGATGGGAAACACTTGGTGACGGCATGCTTGGCTCAGGTTAGCTGAACCTGACAGTTACCTCGGTACTGCTATCTCTCCTTCCTTTTCAGAGTTTTGGGCAGGGTGGCAGGAGGGAGGGGTCTCTTTGAGAGATGGAGGCGTAAGTTGTCACTGATGAGTGAAGAGGGATTTAAGGAGAGGGGGGATTTGGAAGCAGAGTGGTTTGAAGGAGTGGGAGAAATTGGTCGTCCTGAATACAAGGAGAAATTTTAGAAATAACAGAGCCATGATGTGATTGGAGGGGACCAAAAAGCAGATCCTGGGCAGGAGGTGGGGCACAGGGGGAAGCATGTTCTGGGTCCTCATTGTGAATAATGATAAGGCCAGAGACATAAGCAAAATGCTCAGACCACAGAATAATCGTGTTGAGTGGTCATGGAATGGGGGAAAGAATTCAGAGAAATGGCACCCGGAATGAAAAATGGCCAAGAACCTGTCCTCCGTGCCTGGTTTTAAGAAGTGCTGTTTTCCTCCTTGGGACCAAGCTGCATCCCTTCCACCCTCGGAGGCCGTGACTGCCAGGCATGAAAGAATTGCTCTCAGTTCTAGCCATGAGCACTATTTTAAAATACTGTTTTCTTAAATGCCCCATATTTTGAAAGGTAACAGAATCTATATTTGAGACTAGAAAAACAAACGAGCAGGAGAAGGGTTCAACAGAAAGAAGCGAACTTGGCCATTTGGGGAGGCTTCCTGACAGAGCTCTGACAGGCCGGGCCTTCCTCGCTCACCTGGGGCCTCCATCTTGAGCAAATGGCAGCATCAGCTACACACCCAACAAGGCAAAGACTGAAGAGAAACCCCTGCTGTGTAAAGAAACCTACTTCGGGTTCGACTGAAGAAGTGGGAAATGGAACCAGGACACCTGTTTCACATCAGGCTTTGGGGGTGGGGTGTGAACGCGGAATGTCCGGGGGCCAGAGTTGCCTGGTTCTCTTCTCTACCACCGGACTAGAGGCCCGAGGGGATAGCCTGGGCAGGAGCAGGGGGCAAGGGAGGTGTTTGGCTGGGGGGAGCCTCCCTCGGGATTAACACAAGGATGACAGAACAGGGGCTTGCGGAACGGCTGTCTGCTGAGCTCCTGCTGGGCGCCGGGCCAGGAGTCATGGCCGGGGACAGCGCAGGCAGAAGCCCCACACTCCGGGTGCTGCCATTCCAACGGGATGGGGTAGACAAATGCATAGATAAGTAAAAGCAAGAGTACGTGAGATGTTGTAAAGTGATAGTGGAAAATGTAGCAAGAAAGGGGCCAAGGGAGCGCAGGGCAGCGGTCAGAGAAAGCGGCATCTGAAGCAGTCGCTAGAACGAGGGGTACGGCTGTCTGGGGAGGAGGGGTCCACGCGGAGGGCGCAGCAGGTGCACTGGCGAGGGAGCCTGCGTGCCAACTGTGTTCGAGGAGCTGCGGGGAGGCTCGAGTTGGGGATGAGGTCAGAGAGGAGCCAATCCTCCGGGCCTTAGAGGCTGTGCCTACAATGTAGGCTTTGGCTACAAGGGAGATGGGGCCTCTGGAAGAGAACAGAGTAAGGACAGGAACTGATTTCAGTGGAACGGGATCACGCTGCATGGACTTAGGTTGTTGGAAAATCTCTGAACACACTGGTGAGAACTGAGCACTTAATAGATGTTCGCTGTAGCTACTATGAAGCTGATTAGGTGGTGGGGAGAGTAGTAAAAGCTTTCCTGTCAAGTGTGCCGCACGTTACTCTATGAGCTCCTCATGTGTAGGTTCTGATAAAACTTGGGGCCATCAGATAGTAAACACAACTGGGGTGTCCTAGGCCTTGGGCCTGAAACTAGAATAGCAAGTTGCTGATTTTGTGATTAATTATCTCCCAGGTAGAACAAGCAGGTATTGAACGTGTTCCATCTGTGAGGTTCTAAAGCATATGCTGTGGGTACAGTAGTGAGCAAGACAGATGGGTTCCTGCCCCACGGTGTCACTTATTCCAAGTCTCCTCCTCTGCAGGGGGGTGTGCAATGACATTCAGCACCGAATTACGCCAATAATTACCACATTCTCACAGTGACAAGTGAAATAAAAGTGGAGGGCAGAGAGCCCAATCTGGTCATCACAAGAGACTTCTCTGAGGAAAGGATATTTAAGCTAGAACAGGAAGTGGGGGGCATGTGGGTTGCTCAGTTGGTTAAGCTGAGATAGGAAAAAGAGGACTAAGGTGGTTTAGTAGAGGGCAAGGTGGGCTCAGGCTCTCAGGGAAAGGGGACAACACATGCAAAGGCCCTATGGCAGGAAGAAGGAAGTGAGAGCATGAGAAGAAGGGCGGGATGAGCCTGAAGAGATAAGCAGGGTGTGTCAGGTGGGTCCTTCTGGCATGTGGGGATCAAGGTCTTTATTCTGAGAGCAGTGGGCCGGGCTGAGGGGTTTGTGACAAGAGAGTGACCTCATCAGACTTGCATTCACTCACTCTGGCTGAGTGTGGAGAGTGGCCCAGGGGTTGACCAACCAGAGTGGGCTCGTGACTTCTTGGAAGGCCCCTCCAGTGTCCTACTGCTGCACATTGGAAATTGAGGTGTAACAGGAGGATGCCCCCAAATATCACCCTGCCCATCAGTCTGAAAGCCCTCCTGGTTAGCATTCTCTGTTTGGCTTTTAGTCCTGTTAAGGTGTCTCTTTCTGCCTGTCCCCATCTGAACTCAGCTGTTAGCCCCCAATATAAAGATCACAGGCATTGGGCTCAGCCTGACTTGGGATCCCAATTCTGTTCCTTCTTGTCTTTGTGGCTTGGAAGAGTCTCCCTGACCACAATGCCCAAGCTCCTAAAATGGGCAAAATTACACATGAGAGGATTAAATGAAATAACCGTGATGAAGTGTCTGTCTCAGTGCCCGTGTAGGTAGGCAACTCAACAAATGCGAGTTTCAGACTCTCCAAATGAGTCATCCTCTAATGAGAACAAGTCTCTTGAAATTTCCATTCCACAAGAGCACCAAGAGAGAGTGAAAACGTGATGGCATGAGATATGGCAGACCATGACCTTTACCCTGGGCCTTCACAGCCCACTGGGGCTCTGAGAATTCAAAATGTGGAGAGTTATCAATGGGTCTGAGTGAAGGGTACTGGGCAAAAGTGAGCTACAACCACTGAAAGATCAAAGTAGTTTTCCTGGGCACCTGGGCGGCTCAGTGGGTTAAAGCCTCTGCCTTCGGCTCAGGTCATGATCCCGGGGTCCTGGGATCGAGGCCCGCATCGGGCTCCCTGCTCAGCGGGGAGCCTGCTTCCCCTCTCTCTCTGCCTGCCTCTCTGCCTCCTTGGGATCTCTCTCCCTCTGTGAAATAAATAAATAAAATCTTTAAGAAAAAAAAAATAAAGTAGTTTTCCTTTCTTGTATAAACTCATTTCAAGGATTAATGAATATGTATGTAAAAAGAAACAAATTGGGGTGCCTGGGTGGCTCAGTCGGTTAAGGGTCTGTCTTCTGCTCAGGTCATGATCCCAGGGTCCTGGGATCGAGACCTGCATCGAACTCCCTGTTCCGCGGGAAGCCTGCTTCTCCCTCTCCCACTCCCCCTGCTTGTGTTCTCTCTCTCACTGTGTCTCTCTCTGTCAAATAAATAAATAAAAATCTTAAAAAAAGAAAAAAGGAACAAATATCATCCGAATCTTATTTAGAGAAATGGTCGCTAAGTATGGAAAGATTGGACCCTATACTTCAACTTGGATGACTCTTTGTTTCCATATATGTATTTATCTTTTACTCACTCATTCAACAGATAGAGTTCTTACGTTGCTGCCACGATACTAGGGGGCTATCTATCAGGGACAAGACTTGGCCGCCAGGTCTCTTCCCTTCCACAGGAGACTGAGATTTTCTGACTCGATTCCTCAGAAACCAAAGGGCAAAACTCTGGCTTTCAGTTTCACTAAGGGCTTTAATTGTCCCTTTAAAGTGTCAAGATTTAATTGTGTTTGTGTATCATCAGCTCTTAAATTACATTATCTTGAAAGTTTCTACTCAAACTCCTACCCTTTAAACATTCAAATGTCAAAACCTTAAAAAAAAAAAAGATCAACCTCGAGTAATTCATCTCATGAAGTTACAGAGGATGAATAGGTGCCTCAGAGATGATTAAAAAACAGGCAGAAAATAGACATGTGGAGAATGTCAAAATGTGTCATGTACTTCCCAGTCCACTAGACCCATAATCTATGTAAATCCCTGGCTTCTGGTGTTGAGTGTGAGACACGGGGTGGGGGTAGTGTGGGTCCCACCATCCCCATCATACCAGGCCCTCTGTGCCAAGCATTCTATCCCATCACCCCCGAAAAATGCACAACTGTCAGAATCATGATAATACAGTCCACTCGCCAGGCAAATTGTGAAATGTGAGTCATGGTTCTCTTTGCCCTGCAGTTGTGAAAATTGCAAAATTTTTATCAAGATAGAAACTGAAAACCCTGAGTGTCGTCTCCTGGGGAGCCCTGACCCTCTCACATCAGACTGTTCTTCTCACCCACCCCCAACAGCTCGAGTCACGCTATGCTTCTGCCAGGGAGTTACCTGCTGTTGAGCTCCTCGGCCCCCACAAAATTGTCTGCCTGGGGGCCCTTCCAAAGAGGTAGCCCGGGCACCCTGCTGTTAGCTTGGTCGCCAGCTGGCCGTCTAGGCAGGGAGCTTGTCGTCCGGAAGGTCCCTTCTCTCCCATCACCCTCCCCTCCTACGCTTCAGATTCTGGAGTCTACCCTCTGTCCCCCTACCTCCGCCTCCCAGCCTCTGTGTCCTGCAGCTGGACTCTCCCCTGTCACTGTTTACCTGTCCTATGGACCGTTCTGATAAAGAATCTGGCTTTTGAAAAGTGATTCCTATTAATGCACTAATCTATTACTCCTTCCAGGAAGGAGCTGTTTCTGTAAGGGACCTTGGTAGATAATGTCTCCATCCAGGGGCTTTAGAACTGGGTTTCACAGGGTCCTAAGCTTCCACGAAGGTGCCCGAGGGTCATGCTCTGAAGCCTGGAACCCCTCGCCCTCTCCCCGGGCTCCAGCCAGGGCCGTGCTGCTTTGATAGGCCTTCCACATTAGGGCCACACTATGGGGTCAAGAAGAGGGTGCGGTCTGGAGCCTGCTTCACCACCTGCCAGCTGTGCGATGGGGGCAGGTCATTAAACCTCTCTGGGCCTCAGTTTTGTCATCTGTGAAATACTAGCAGTAACTACACTGTACGAGTTAAAACATCTGGCACATAGTAAGCTCTATTTAAGAATTTGCTGTTATGATATGTATGGAGTACTCTGCAAGCTTTCACTTGAGAGAAGTTTTCCACTGCTTCAAAAAAAAAAAAAAAAGGTAAAACAAATAAACAAAACCCCAAACTCCTACGACCTTCACTCAAAGTATAAGTAACTTATTGGAATTCTGCTACCAAGGGCAGGTTTCTTGGTGCCTCTCAAATCTTACCTAAGTGTGGGGCTGAGTTGGCTTTGGTGTGCATGGAGACTAGATCAACCAGGTCCCAACCAGCACTTACCTTCGTAGTTGCTGACTTAGGGACCAAGGTTAAGTGCAATGTCTGGGGCATTCCATTCCTTCTATTTTTCTATGGGTTTTTTTTTTCTTTTTAAGTTGTTATTATTGAGCTAATAATATTAGGCTCTTTTCATGAGCAAGAGGCCATTGGCTCACAGTGTGATAAGGGCCACATGAAGATATGTTTCCTGATTTTCTAGGAGAGAGGTCAGAGGCTATTAGAACTTGAGCTTAAAAAAAAAAAAAAAAGAAGAAGAACTTGAACTTCAGAGCCTGGCTCGTGGTCTTTATTTCAGTCTTTGAGGGTCAGAGAGCTAAACTTCATAGGATACTTGCAGGTCTTTCCTGATTCCAGAATAAGCATCTAAATATTCTTTTGAATTCAGTGCTGATTGAGCTATGATTCTGTGCCTTGTGAATCTGGGTGCAACTCAGAGAATCATTCCTGTGGGGGAACAGCACAGGCTTTGGAATTAGGCTCCTCCACCCCCTCACAGGCTCCCACCTCAGAGCCTGTGCACCTGATCCTCTGAAATTTCCTGGTCTCTGATGCTCCTATCTGAGCCTGCTTCCTCCTCCACATTCCCAGGAGCCCCCCGGGGCCCTAGGCCATACTGACTCTCTTAGGACCGTGGCCCCTTGGTTCTGGGCAGCATTGCTCATCACGACTAGTCTGGGGCTTCTCTCCCTCCGGTGGGCTCCACGGTGCCCCGTGCTTGCTCTGCATGTCGCCCGTCGCCCTACACTTTTGGTCTTCCCTGCATCTTTATGAGGTCTTTGAAGGCTGGGTCTGCCTCCAGTTCTTTCTCTGTTTTCCCGGGTCTGGTATATGGTAAGTACTTCATAAAAGTTTGGTGAAATGACTGAATAAACCAGCTCATTTTTCAGTTAGGGGTGGCAACACGTTATTGGTCACTTGGGGCATGTCATAGCGAATTTCTAACCAGTTTTGAGATCTTCAAACTTGGTAACAAGGCTCTTTCTTCCTTCCTTTTTTATTTTTATTTTTCTATTTGTGTGTAGTCGAGGTTCTTCTTGCATGATAATATTACTCTCACTCGTAGAAGCAGCAGGGTTGGGGTGAGAGCCCACGGGAGTCACGCTCCCACAGAATTGCCACCCAGAACATGGCTGAGGAGGGGGATGGGAACCAAAGCACATGCTGGTGAACACCTTCATGGTGCCCGCCCCCCACAACAATGCAGGGCTGCTGGTGCAATGCCCCACACAGACCCTAGACTCCACCACGATGCTGGAAGTGGGGTCCAGAGTATCCCAGAGCCCAAGACATAGGCTCATGTTAGGGAGGGCTAAAATCAGGATGGATCCAACCTCTGTATCTGATTTGCAGCTACAGGGTGGGGGTGGAGCATGTTCATAGCACTTTATTGCCCTTGGATCTGAGAAATACTTGTTTATCAGTTGATTAATATTCTCCCATTTATATGAACCACGTGGCTTCACTTGTGGAACTCTAAACACACAGAGGCTATGGAGAAGAAGGGGACTAAGTATCAAAACTGGGGTCAGGGCGCCTGGGTGGCTCAGTGGGTTAAAGCCTCTGCTTTCGGCTCAGGTCATGATCTCAGCGTCCTGGGATCGAGGCCCGCATCAGGCTCTCTGCTTAGCGGGGAGCCTGCTTCCTCCTCTCCCTGTCTCTCTGCCTGCCTCTCTGCCTACTTGTAATCTCTCTCTCTGTGTCAAATAAATAAATAAAATCTTAAAAAAAAAAAAACTGGGGTCAAACTTAAGTCACACAGGTATCAGAATGTTAACTCTAAAGAAATTCCCATAACTCATAGGAAGAGGGGATTTTCTCATACAGCTCTATCACTAAACTCAGAAGAATGTTGTGGTATTATTTTATTAGTAAAGTGAGGAATCGGAGCTAACATCTGATGGGTGCTAACTCTATGCCAGATGTTGTGTTTTTCCACAGATTATCTCATTGATTCCTTGCAGTAAGAAGTCTGTGAAAGTAGGTCCCATTGTATTTTACAGAGAAGAGAATCATGAAAATTCAGCAGGTCTAGGCTACTTGTCCAAGGAGATCCAAGTAAAGGTGGTAGGGCTGGGATCTGAACCAACATCTGGCCCCAAAGCCTAGACATTCTTTCCCATATACATACACACAGGCTCTCCTAATGAACACGGGGCATTTATTTCTGTATATATACTGGAGCTACATTCTCCAAACAGTTCAGAGCTTTAGAAAATATTTTGAGAATTCTCACTCAGATAATCCAGCAAATACACCTTATTTTGCTTGAGGATTTCCCTGTTTCTTTCTCCTTTGTCTATTCAGCTTGGAGACCAAACTCAGGGAATGAAATGTCCCTCCAACTGCAACATATGCTCTCTGATTGCTTTGAGACAGCAGCTGAACTGACTTCATTTAGCAGGACAGGTGCCTCTGCTTTAAACAGAAAGTGTCATGACCGGAAGTCATTGACTTCAGCACCCCTCCCCTCACTCTTCCGAGAGCTGACCGACCGGAGCACTGTGAAGCGGATGAGGCTGGATCCAGGTGCCATCTTGAACCGTAAGCCTGAAATGGGACATTTACAGGGGTAAGAGGCCTTCTGTGGAAATCTGTCTGCAAAGTTGCAAAGGATGCGTGCCCCGTGTGCCCCCATCCACCTCCTCCTTGGCCGCTCACAGCCAGAGGCCTTCTTGATGTCTTACTCACCTCTTTACCTCTGAAGAACTGAATGGAGAAATCACCAGACTTGGAAATCCCACCGAACCCTTTGCTCTCAGTTGTTGCTCTGAGGCTGGGTGAGCCTCTTTCTCAGAAGATGGTGAGAGATTGTGGACCCTGGCGGCCAATCAACCCTCATCTGGGGAGGAAGATTTGAGACCAGTTGTCAAAGAGAGAAGGACAATGAGGCAGTTAGGACAGAGTGAGTGGGGAATGCATTTTTATTCCCTTAGAAGCATTCTTTATCGAAAGAGCCCACTGTGTGCTGGATGAGGAGGGACAGGGAGGGCACAGAAGGGGGAAAACTCACCTGGGACGGTAGTGAGTTTTGAGCTGTTAAAAATGTGTTGATTCTGCCAGGTTCCAGCTTTGGACAGCTGCTAAATAAGGCACCTGAGAAAATAGTTTCAATTTTGTAATTTGGAAATGGGAAGGGAAAATTCATCAGGGCTAAAAGCACAGGAAGAACTCAAGGGGTTTTCCTCGGCCTGTGCAGAGGCTTCTAGCTGTGACTCATCATGTCCCGGGGTTCCGGGAGGACATTTGGGGTCCTGCAAGGATGAAAGATGCGTTTCCTACCCTCTGAGTTTGGGCACTCACAATGACAAGCTTCAGGCAGTTAAGAAGCCGTCTCTATGCAATATCGCCCTCTACTGGATTCTTACGTAGAAAACACCACCCTAAAAGCTTTTAGCGGCCTTTCAATCTCCCCAGAAGGGTTTCTTCATGTGAAAACACATTTTGGTGTTGGTCAAGGCGACTTCACCTGCCTTCTCCTGCTGCTCCCGGGTTTAGGAAGAAACATTCTCTAAATGTACACACACCCAAGAAACATAAGCCACGCACCGAGAGAGATGAACGAGGTGATGTAGTTGAGAGCATGCTGGCCAGCATCAGGAGACTGGGCCGTTCCCTAGTGGGGGACTGAGGAGGAGCCACTCGCTGAAGGCACACAGCTGGTGAAAGGCAACGTAGGGTCTGAAACCCCCTTCTCCTGACCCGTCTACCTCTTCTATGCTCTTTCTCCTGCGACAGAGTGACTTTAAATACTCAGTGTGGCTGAATCCTGAGAGAGGACTTTGGTCATGGAAGCCATAGGACCAGTCAGGGAGAAGGTGCCCCTTTAGTCTGTTTCTCTCTTGGGGCCCCCGGGTCTTTGATGGTGACCCTCAGATGTAATTCCAAGCAGAGCCTGGGTGACATGCAAAGCACCTCCATGCTCTGCCCAACCACAGGGCCCAGACCCTTCCCTCTTAGAGTCACTACTTCTAGAGCAGTACTGCCCAGAGCTTTCTGTAAGGATGGAAAGGTCTGTATTTACACCCTCCAATATGGCAGCCACTACCAGCATACGACTTGTGACAACTTAGCACTTGAAATGTGCTAGTGGGACTGAGACACTGGATTATACATTTTATTTTATGTTAATTAATTTAAAATTAAATATCCGCATGTATCTTGCCCAATGGACAGCACGGTTCTGGAAGGACGTGTTGACATACACTCATCACTTGGCCAATAACATATAGTTTCCTTATGAGGTGTCACATGGTAATGTGCAGAGGTGTGTGGAGAGGATTTGGCAGACTGGCTTGTACAAACAGCACGGGAAGCAAACATCGGGGTTATAATTTGTAGTCTTGGGTCTGTCCCAGAGAAACTGTGGGTTTTGGGGACACCTAACTACTGGGACTCTGTTTCCTCACCTATAAAATGGGGAGGCTGGTGGTTTCTGGCCTCTTTGCCACTAAAGAGAATTCTCATTCCTTTTCCCCCATGGACTCCTTGTTTAGAAAAAAAAAGTTTGGGGGCACCTGGGTGGCTCAGTCGGTTAAGCGTCTGCCTTCAACTCAGGTCATGATCCCAGAGACGTGGGATCGAGCCCTGCATTGGGCTCCTTGCTCAACGGGGAGTCTGGTTCTCCCTCTCCCTCTGCTGCTCCCCCTGCTTGTGCTCTCTCTCTCTCTTGAATAAATAAATAAAAGCTTAAAAAAAAAAAAGGAAAAATGTTAGTCTATTTTACAAACAGCATTCATTAAGCAATAATTGCTGACATTTTAAAACTGCAAACTCCTACCAGAACTTTTACCAGTATCAGCTAACTAGAGTGAGCACACTGAATTGGTATAATTCCATCCCAGAGAGACCAAGACATAATTAGCCTGCTCAGTCTCATATGAGGCACATGCATGCTTTATGGACAGCTTTTAAAAATACTGAGAACATCTCTAGTGCCCCCATTATTGTCTGCTAGGGCATTTAGAAGCTGAAGGACTCAATTTAGAATCTGAATGAGATGAGTTCTAAGTTCCGTCTGGGTCTCTTTGACAGGAGGTCACAGGTGGGCAAGCTAATGGGGGCACTGGGGGGATCCGGGTCTTGCTGGCAGGGGTGGGGAGGGGAGGCACTGAAATGCCGACGGGACAACCAGGAAGGAGGTTTTGCCTGCTTCACCTTCTCACCAAGGGCACTGCTCAGGGCCTCCGGGAGATGCTGGGGCCATCTGTCCAGAGCTGCCACCAGCAACAAGTCAGGCCGTCCCCCTTCGCCTCTGGGCACCACCGCCAACAACAGAGAACAGAGCATGAGGCAAAGGACCATTTGCCTCTCAGCATGTGACTCGCTAAGGCTCCTGGAAGTGCCCCAGAGGGTGGTGGGAGGAAACCCAGAGCAATGAGGCAGAACTGGAGACAAATTTACATAGGAAGCAGTAACACAACTCCTTCTCCTCCTGAGGGTCTCTGAGAGTGGAATGGTCTTTCTGAAGAACCCACTTGCAGGTTGAGCTAAATTCTGAGCAGCACCTCTGTGGGCTCTGACCTTGGCCACCCCACTGGATTCTTACAGTGGTTCTTTATTGGGGAGTCCACCCGGCACACTAGGAGCCCAAGGGCCCAGCTCAAGGTCGTTCAGCCGGTAGATGGCAGCTCTGGAATTCACGCCCAGGACAGCTAGGATCTGAACCAAGGTACTGGGACGGAGTGCCCTAATGAAAGGATGCAACCTGTGACAACCTGCTCCTTCTTACTCCTGTACCTAGGACCATTTTGGCAGGGAACCCTTTTAGCTCAAAGCCTCTAAGAGCGCTCTCTCCTTGGTTCTCCCGCCACCTGTCCTTTTCTTATCACTGCTGGTCTGTATAGCTACATTCCTAAGTCTTGAAAAATCTTCCTCATGCTGACTAATTTTATTCTCCCCAGAATCCTGGCAAGTAGATGGAGCTGACCTCTTTGTTCCCATTTTGAAGGTATATCAACTGAGGCCAGGGTGTTACATGGCTTGCCATTGATTTCAGGGTGGGGTTGGCTAAATGAAAGGGAATTTTCTGGCTGGTACATTTGCCCACTTGACCTTTTCTGGGGCCAAATTATCTATCCTACAAGGTCAATATCCTTCTGGAACTTTTTTGGGGGTGATGGTGGTCAAGAAGAGGTTTACTCACTTCAGTTCTGATAAAGAACCTGCGCTGTCAATCTCAGCCCTGAGAGAGATTCCGAAATCTTTCAGTGGTTCCCAAATCTTGGGGAAACAGGATTTTCCTCACGGTTTGTGTGTGGGGTGTCTGTATTCATCCATTTTTCAAAGGACCTCAGAGAGCTACTTTCTCTCAAGATTACGTGTAAGCTTTGATACAGTACATTAATCCAACCAGTTAATAAGTATGAATGGGCTTTTGAAAATCCCAGCACCCTGGTTTATGTGGGGACTTCAGTTACAACAATGTATTCTATCTGCTAGGGCTGGAGCTTGACCGAACACGGCCCGGGGGTCTGTTTGTTGTGTATGCGTTCACTTATTTAAAAAATTTTTTTAAAGATTTTATTAGAAAGAGAGAGAGAAAGAGAGCATGAGCTGGGAAGGGGGGTAGCGACAGAGGGAGAGGGAGAAACAGACTCTCCTCTGAGCAGGAAGCCCAATGCAGGACTCGATCCCAGGACCCTGAGATCATGACCAGAGCCGAAGGCAGACGCTTAACCAACTAAACCACCCAGGTGCCCCCCTGTGCTTATTTATTTTTAAGTAAACATTAACTGAGCATCTATTATTGGCCAAACATTGTCTTCTACACTCACACAGTCTTCATCTTTCTGAATAGGCTCATGTTTAATTTGGGTTTTGTTTGGGGAGAGTACTTAAGCGTCTGGAATAGGATTAAAATAATCATAGCCCTCTCTTTCCCCTTCTTAACTCTTCAGATTTTATTTCCCAAGAGATGGTGTTCAGTTGTTTGATTTTACGATTTATGATGATGGATTTTTTTTTTTTTTACATTTAATGCTTGCCAAGGAGGTGTGTTCTATTGAGGGTATACATCAGGCTGGAATGAGAGTCTGCGGTGAGGGTAGCTTAGCCAGGGGGAGGGGACGGCAACATTAATAAACTGAGATCACAGAGAAACGGGGGTGGGGAGCCCAGAGCCTTTGTTGGAAAGATATTAATAGGGATAATGCTTACATACTTAGCTGAAGAAACTATTTGATCTCCTGAGCATAGCTCTGATGTCTCTTATGATATGTATTAAATGTAAAACCCCTTTCTACTCAGAAAGTCATTTGTCAAATCAAGCGGCTGGAAGTTTCTGCAAAGTCCCAGAGCCTCAGAAAGAAAGGCAGGCACGGCTGGTCCATCACATCAGCTGCTCTAGGAGATGGTGATGTTGTGAACGAGCTGGGGAAGGTTCCATGAGGATGGGGACCTTCCCCAGCCAGTTCAGTGTTGGCCTCCGAACTTTATGGCTTTGGTCAGCAAACATGGAGGGTGGGAAAGACAGTTAAGCTGTCGTGGATAAAGCACCTGTTATGTGCCCGGCACAGGAAAAGGGACTTTTAAGTCAATTTTCTCAGCTAATATGGATGATGCCTCAACAGTGGGACATGACTCCCCTTTAAGCATGGAGTGGGGTCAGGGGAGGAAGGGGAGATGGAGCAGGAGGGTAAGTTTCCCACCCTACCTATGGCCAGACTGAGAAAATGGAGGATTATTCTCTGTCATTTCAGGGGGTGGGGAGGGGATAGGATGTTTCTAAAAGATACTCTGGCCCAAACTGTCGCCCCCCAGTAGATTTAAATTCCAAACAACTGAGCCACTGGTGAATCAGATTTGAAGCATGAGCCACAGACTCCAGGAACCCATGTAAAATGTGTAAGGTTTCCCAGTAGCCCTCCCAGTTATGGTGGATTAAACGAGACACCAGACGGAACAGGCACGAGGGGAGCTTTAATAGAGGCACCCTCGGGCGAGGTTCCGAGACTCCAAGAGAAGGGAGTCAGGGAAGTCGCGGCTGGAGAGGATGTGCATGGGTTTTTATTGGGTTTGGGGGAAATGGGGGAACATGAGCATAATTGGTAGGAGATTGGGTGGAGTTTAGCCCTCGGTTTCCTGCCTAAGTTCTAGTTTTGGCGGTCTTTTCAGATGCGGAAGCTGATGAGGGCGGGAGGTCCCCCGAGAAACTCCCGGGGTGGGGCAGTAAGATGGCGGGTCGGCCGCCATCTTGTGGCTTTCTCAGTTCCCCAGACCCGTCGGCCCAACAAAATGTCCCTGAAATTCCCTGTGAGAGAAGGAAAGCCTCCCCACTCCCGCCCCAGCATTGACAAGTGGTTGTTTCTTGGGTTAACAGAAAATTTGGGAGTTAGTTGGGTTGAGAGAGATGGAGACCCAAAGTTCTACATAGAGACATAATTTTCACCTTTCTCCCTTAGCATTCAGGTATCATCAAAAACAGTTTCTTGCCTGGAGCCTGTGAAATCTTTACACTGTTTCGTGCAGGTGAGGTCCAGCTGTCAGTCATGAAGAATGTGGGGGAGGCTAAGAATTTATAGGATATCTGGGCAATTGCCTATTTTGGGATGGGCTGGCAGTCAGAGGAGAGAGTGCAAGGGAAGGAAGGGAAGGAGAAGAAGACCATTGCTCGCCCACCCAGTCTCCTCAGCCAACGGTGCAGCCAACTTACTCAGAGGGAATTTTAGGAAAACCAGACAGGAATCAAAAGAAAGCAAGGAGCCTGATAGGAGTAGGTTCTTCCAGGGAAGAACAAAAGGTGAGCCCTGATCTAGGATATCTGATCATGCATGTGGATTGAAAAGAACAATCTCAGCCAAGACTTCTTAAGTTACTTAGGCATTGGTGTGAAGTTCTTTGTACAAAAATTGGATTACCTCTTCACAACTATCCAATGGAGAAGATATGATTTTTATGCAAATTAAGAAGACTTGCCCCCAATATTTTAAAAAAGATTTTATTTATCTATTTGAGAGAGAGAGAGAGCATAAGCATGAGTTGGGGGAGGAGAAAAGAGAGGGACAAGGAGGCTCCACACTGAGTATGGAGCCCAACTTGGGGCTCGATACCATGACCCTGAGATCATGACTTGAGTTGAAATCAAGAGTCGGACCCTTAACTGACTGAGCTGCCCTGGGGCCCCGAGATATTCTCCAGGAGGAGAATCTTTTCCATTGAAGGGGTCCTAGCATGTGGAAGGAAATTTGTCACCACTGGAGTTTGTAGCCGACCCTTCCAGGGACACAGCCATAGCTGGAGATCCGAATGTCCTCAATGGTTGTCATACTAGGAAGAATATTTTCCATTTTTTGGAAGTTGAGTCAGGTCTGGTGAATAAAGTAAATGAGGGGAGAAACGGCAAAGAAAGGCCAATTTTCTTGTCTGGTCTGTAAATCAATCCAATTCCTAGAAAGGAATTCCAAGACTATTTGGCAGCAGCCTTGGAATAAATGTGTATAGCTTCACGGGATGACAGCTCTGGGGATAGTGCTCATTTGTAGGAATCGGTTCTGATGTGTCAGTAAGTAATCAGCTGTGTCACTTTGTGTGTCTTAATTTCCCAAGTGAAATAGAAGATCCTGAAAGCTGGGGGCCAGAGGAGATGCATTGCTTTTCTTTTGTTGGTGGAAATATTACTATTTGGTTTCATCCCTCCCCATCCCTTGCTTCCCAGAGTCTTCCTCTCCTGCAAGTGACTCCATTCTCTGATGCTCTGAACAACATCCCTGGAATCACCCAGACTCTTCTCTTCCAGTCACCCTCCACATTCAGTTTGTCAGGAAATCTTATTGGCTCTATCTTTAAAAATATACCTGCAGGGCTCCTGGGTGGCTCAGGTCATGATCTCAGGGTCCTGGGGTCGAGGCCCGCATCGGTCTCCCTGCTCGGCAGGGAGCCTGCTTCCTTCTCTCTGCCTGTCTGTCTGCCTACTTGTGATCTCTCTCTCTCTCTCTCTGTCAAATAAATAAAATAAAATCTTAAAAAAATAAAATGAAAAAATAAAAAATAAAAATATACCTGCAACAAGACCGCCTTTCATAACCTCCACTGTTCCTAGCCCTGTCCCCTTCCCTCCTGCCTGGGTCATTGTACGAGCAGCCTCCCTGCTCTTTCTGCCTCCATCTTTGCCTTCCATGGCCTGTTTCCACCCAGCAACTGTTTAGAAAGAAGTTCACTCTTCTACTCAGAGCCCCCAGTGGTGGTGGTGGTTGGTAGACTAATGGTCCCCAATATGTCAACAGCCTGATGCCCAGAGCCTGTGAATGTGCTGCCACATGTGGGCAAAAGGGACTTTGCAGATGTGAGGCAGGGTATGGAGAAAGTACCCTGGATTATGTGGCTGTCATGTGAGAAGAATCTGAACCCCCATGGCTGAATCTGAAGGTGGAGAAAGGAGGCCATGAGTCAGACGATGAGGTCAGCCTCTGGATGCTAGAAGAGGTGAGCAAGGAAAAGGATTCTCCCCGGAGCCTCCAGAAAGGATCCCAGCCCGGCCGACATCTTGATGTCAGCCCAGTGAGAACCATGTCAGGTTCTGGCGTTTAGAACCGAAAGATAAGAAATTGTTGTTGTTTTAAGCCACAAAGTTCTTTTGTTTGCAGCAATTTGTTACAGCAACAACGGAAACTAATAGAGTTTCTCGTCCTGCTTAGAGTAAACCCAAAGGTTTTACTGTGGCATGCAAAGCCTGTGTGCTCTGGTCCCATCATTTCTGACATAATCTCCTTCTACTCCCCACTCCTGTTCACCTGCCCCAGCCCTGCGGGAAGTTGGGGCACCATTTCTCTGAGTGCCTTTGAAAGACAGATGTTCTTTTGTGCTCTGCCCATGGAAGTGCTCCCAATTTCCAGAGCACAGGTGAGGCGTGGGGATGTGTCGACCAATGTCATCAGTGGGAAGGTGAAAGAAAGGGGCAGTGGGAGGAAACAGTGCAAGGTGGTTGGAGAGGGAGAGCAGTCGAGAGGAACGGGTCACAATACCAAAAAGATTCTTAAACTTTCAGAGAGGGAAAAATGTTGAATTTGATTGAAGGACGTGACTGGCATGCCTAATGAAGGAGGCAGGTGGTCTGAATTAGGAAACTAGTCTGGAGCGTGGATTTTAAATGGACTTTTTTAGACAACAGTCTGGCAACATGTAGTAAAGTTGAAGATATTCATAAGCAATTGTGTTCTATTATGGAGTGAATTGTGTCCCCCCTCCTCATTCATATGTTGAAGCCCTAACCCTCAGAGTGATGGTGTTCAGAGATGGGGCTTTGGGTTTAGATGAGGTCATGAAGGTATGGCTCTCATGATGGGTTTAGTGGCCTTTTCAGAGAGCTGGCTGTCTTTCTCCACCACATGAAGACGCAGTGAGAAGTATTTGGAAGAGAGCTCGCCAGAGACTGACCAGCGGCCACCTTGATTTGGGACTTTTAGTCTAAAACTGTGAGAAATAAGTTTCTGTTGTTCAAGACACACATACCACAGGGCGGTATTTTCTTAGGCAGCCCAAGCTGACTCAGACACTATCCCACTATTTACATTCTAGAGAAACTCTTGCACACGGACATCAAAAGGTAAGCACACTGACAGTGCCATTGTTATAGAGATAAGTAGGAACAAGCTATATGTCAGTCAGTAGTAGAAGAGATAAATAAATGGTAATGTAGTCATATAGGTGCATACTATACAGCCCTGAAAATGAATGTAGTCCTTTAGTCATATCTATGTGGATGACCCTCAGAAGTTACAGATTATTTGTGTATGAACCTATTTAAGTAAAGTTCAGAATTATGCACAACTCAACAATCTATCATTATAGATCTATACTTATGTGTTTATATATACATAAGTGTGCATATATATGTACATACATGCATATATATAGAGAGAGAGAGAGGGAGAAAGAGAGAGAGAGAAGCTATTGAGAAAAAAGCAAGGTGGAAAAAAATTACCCATAAAATTCAGAAGAATGGTTACCCTGGAGAAGGGGGTGGAGGGAAAGAACTAGGTGAGCACACAGGTGAACTTGAAAGCATCCAGAATGTACCATTTAAGGCTGGGTGGTGGGGACATGGATTTTGTTGTGTAAATTCTTTCTACCTTCTACATAGTGTTATGTATGTTATTACATATACATACATATATATAATATGTATGTGTGTATATATATATATGTGTGTGTGTACATATATATATATATATATATGTATATATATATAATGCTTCATTAGGAAAACAACTTAGACCATGAAAGGAAACATAATAAAAGCAGATATGTTAAAAGTAGGCCAACCTGGTCTCTGTTCTTGGGGTCTGAGCAAGACACTTCCCTCTACAACTAATGCCATTTGCTCACGGGCACCTGAGGGAAAACCAGGAGTGAAGTAGGAGGGCCCGCACATAGTAGGTGTTCAGCAGTGGGGAGTAGTGATGAGGAAGTGAGAGGAGGACCGATAAGAGAACTATTTGAAGTGCTCTTTTCAAGATAATTATACGCACTGTGAACATTTTCTTTTCTTTTTTAAAAAGATTTTATTTATTTATTTGTCACAGAGTGAGAGAGTGAAAGAGCGCACAAACAAGGGGCGTGGCCGGCAGAAGGAGAAGCAGGCTCCCTGCTGAGCAAGGAGCCCGACTTGGGACTGGATCCCAGGACCCTGGGATCACAACCCAAGTGGAAGGCAGACACTTAGCCGACTGAACCACCCAGGTGCCCCGACTGTGAACATTTTCAACGGTCATAATTACCTGCCCATGAAGCTCTGTCGTTTGCAGACACTCCCTTCATTGGAGTTGACAGTTTACTCTGAGGTCAGTGAGAGGAGATAAGTCTGCAGAGGACGGCCAGCTAGAAGAGACTGAGTCACACCATCCTGGTGGGAGAAGTTCAACACGTCGTACTTAAGATCAAGCCGAGCGCAGTAAGCACAGCTGTGGAAGATCTAGACGACTCACTGAACCAGATCTATTTGTGGGCATGTAGGGAGGCCTGTACCCCGCCGATGGCATGGATATATTTTCTTTTGGGTAAATGTTTATAGAAACTGGCCATATGTTAGGCCACAAAGAAAGGCTACCAAATTTTTTAAAAAATCAGGAACATATAGAGTCTGTTTTCTGGCTACAAGGCAATTAATGTAGAAGCCAATGGCCAGAGGGTAACATACACCCATTTGAAAATTCAAACATACTTCTAAATAATTTGGGGATCAAGATACAGTGATGCAAACTCTGACAAAGGAGTTTTCAAAGCTGGAAGTGGCCAACACTCTTCGCTAAGCTTGGGCTGGCCTGGAGAACATGACAAGGTGTGTGATACATGTCCTGGGACCTTGCCTTTCATGATTCTTCTTAGTCCAGGCTTGGAGTGATTGCCTGCTGTCTTCACACCACTGTGTAAAGTATTTGTTGCCTGCATTCCATGCCACCCCATCACTTCCCCTTCCCGACTGTAGGGCTAGAAGAGAGCCCATCCTTGGTGAAGGTTGGCCATGTCCCACACGCTAGGGCTTGGGTCATACAGTTGACTAAGACACAGCCCTTGCCCATAAAGAGCCCACAGTGGAAAGGGTGGAAGGAATATTATTATATCTACTATATATTAATATAGGGGAGTCTCAGTATTGGTTATATCCCCACACAATCATGGGATTTTGTTTGCCCATGGGATGTGTGTTTGCAGAGGTGTCCATAAAGAACCTTCAGGATGAAGCGACATCTGTGGACAGAAGGGTCCGCAGAGGGAGTGGCGTGGGATGTGAACACCCAGACAAAGTCTCAAGTGGGTCTCCAAGGCTGCGGGGGAGTCCTTCATGAGGAGAAGTGGAGGAAGAGCATGGTAACAGTATGGGGAAGGTAGGCGTGAACGACCCTGGTTCACTCGGGAAACACTCGGGGTGTGGCTAAGGGAGGTAAGGGTTGCCATCTCCACGCAGGAGCCAACACCAAAATGTGAGGAGTTTGAGTCGTAGTCCCTAGGAGAAGGGCAGCTAACAAAGGCTTTTATGCAGGGAAGTGACAAGGACTGATGTTTTGTTTTGTTTTGTTTTTAAAGCAGTCACTGGCAGACGAGAAGACGAATGGGCGGAGGAGGAAAGCAGTGCAGGGCAGCTGGGGAGGGGCTGCTGTGCGGGAGTGGGGTGGGGGGGTGATGAAAGCATGATAAATGGTTTCCGAGATGCTGGAGACTGATACTCAGTGTGTTATTCCTCTCAGGAATTTTTATATTTTGACAGGGGACACTATCTTAACCCAAAGGAATGAAACTCTAAAGATGGCATTTCCTTGGTTATGATAAGCCCAGGGGAGAGAGGTTTTTGGGTGAGGGGTCCGACGAGGCCCTGAAAGTTCCTTTAAGTAGGGACCACATGGGGGGGGGGGCTTGCTACACTGTCTTCTATGCGGTTCCTATTTGTGGGCAGCATGCATTGTGTCATAAAAAAGAGTTATTGCTGAGACTATATGTAAAAACATGTCATTCAACTGGATTTGGAGGGGGGGGAGGCTCTTTGTTCACTTAGATCATCCCAGACTTGGGCTAAACCTTTGCCAGCTGGTCCTGAGAGTGCATGCTTCTCCTGGCCAGTCACTTTACCCACATGATGGGTGGAAACTGGGCCTGGACAAGTTCAGAGAGAAGACCCTTCTGCCCGATCAGTCTTGTCACAGAAACTTCTGTAGGGAGGTCTCCTCAGGAACCACAGGACCAGAGGGACATACTAGAGCGGGGACTCTGGGGCGGGGAGCCTCAGCCTCAGGGAAATCCCTGTGTTGTCTTCAGGTATCAGACCAGGACTCCTGCTGAAAAGCTTTCTCCAGTCCTGAGCAATCCTTTGCCATCCTGGTCACCATTTGGGTGGACAGAGGAGATGTTTGGTACCCACCGTGAGGGAGCTCCTTGAGAAGACTGATCCTTTCCCCAAGATGAGGCTAATCTATTCCCACCCTGGGGCTGGCTTGGGTGCTTCCTGTGGTCGCAGGGACAAGTCCTCTGGGCTGTCCACACTCTCACCTGGCTCCCTTGTTGTCTACACATGGGCATTACGAAGCAGCTGGCTCAGTAGGTAGCGGGAGGATGCAGCCGTGGCTCAAGGCTATGACCTACCTGGGCTACCCCATCTGCCCACACTTATGCTTGTGTTTTAGACACACCCGGCACAGTTTTTCCACGCTCCTGAACAGACTGGCCTGGAGCATCTCTTCTCCACTCCCAAGTGCTTCTCTCAAGGCACAAATGTGAATAGGCAGGTGCACCCAGAGTCAACACTGCTCCAAGGAGACGGAAGCTCAGCTTTCCCTGAGGAAAGTTCATCGGAGGCCAGCTGAGCTCTGGGGCCAGCGTCACCAATGCCCAAGCAGGGTCTAGTCATTGCCAGGACCAGAGTGAGCTGGAAGCTCAGGTGGTGATCTGTAAGGAATATTTTTCCTACAGTCAAGAAGGCTAGAAGTTGGTGTGTGGGATGGAGAAGCCACTCAGAAACTTCTGTGTGCTTGGCTCACATGGGAGGGGAGGTGAAAGGTAGGTGGAAGATGGGTCCCAAAATTTGTGGCATGTACTCTGGAAGTGAAAGATGGCAGCATTTTTTTCTTCCCTAAATGTCTGAGAGGCTTTCTTTTCTTTCTTTCTTTTTTTTTTTTTTAAGATTTTAATCATTTATTTGACAGAGGGAGAGAGACCGCAAGTAGGTGAACAGTAGGCAAAGGGAGAGGGAGAAGCAGGCTCCCCGCTGAGGAGGGAGCCTGATGTGGGCCTTGATCACAGGACTCTGGAATCATGACCTGGGCCAAAGGCAGATGCTTAACCAACTGAGCCACCCAGGTGTCCCTCTTCCTTAAATGTTTGGGAGGTTGTTTTAGCTTGGCTAATGATTTGAGAACTTCCACGAAGACTCCAGAGTGTTCTGGAATACTAGAGTGCATGTGTAGACAAGGAAGCCAGGTGGGAGTGTGGATGGCCCAGGGAACTTGCCATCCCTATGACTACAAAAAGAACCCAATACTGGTTATTTGGACTCCGACATTGAGCATCTATTGTGAAGGGGCTGACAGGAAGCATTCAGCTTCTAAAACCTGTGGCTGCTCTCTCCACTCAATCCCCCCACTCCCGAAACACCTCCTCCTGTCCCAGCGTGCATGGGGCAGAATGTGTGAGGAACACGAGCCCTGTAGCACTATGTGGTCCCCAGGCCCCTTCAGGCTTGAGAGGCTCTCTTTTACTCTCCTACTCTTCCCCAAGTGAGACAGAATCTTGGAGCCAGAGGAACTCTGAAGACCTCCCCCAACCCCGACTGAGACCCGAGATTTCAACCTTAAATACCCACGTCCTCTACTGATAAGCCTGACCTCATGTAACCTCATGTCACATCATGACCTTATGCTGACCTCATATGACCCTGCTATGCACAGGTCTGGACCTTTTCTTACATACATCCCTCCCAGCCAAGGTTTGTTGAGCTTTGTATCTTGTGGTGTATAGTATGAAAATAATTTTTATTTTTATTTTATTTTTATTTTTTTAAAAATATTTTATTTATTTATTTGACAGAGAGAGAGAGAGAGAGAGATCACAAGTAGGCAGAGGCAGGCAGAGTGAGAGGGGAAGAAGGCTCCTTGCCGAGCAGGGAGCCCGATATGGGCCTCGATCCCAGGACCCTGAGGTCATGACCTGAGCCGAAAGCAGAGGCTTTAACCCACTGAGCCACCCAGGCGCCCTGAAAATAATTTTTAAAAATCAATTTCTGAATTCAAAATGAAATTACAATGACGGATATGATTGTATTAAAGTTCGCAGGCAAGGACTGAGGGTTTTGCACTTGACCCTGAGCGTGGTGGAGAATCATTCACATAGTTCAGAATAACGGCCAGGCTCAGGAGTTGGTGAGGTGTGCACACTTTGCTACTCAATCCTCTCACCAACCATGTCAAGGTAGATTTTGACAGTCCTATTTTTCAGATAAGGAAACAGAGGCTTGGGAAGGTGAATGACTTGTTCTTGGTGTCATAGTTCAGAAGGGCTGAGTTAGGGTTAGAACTCATGCCTACTGAGGTTCAAAACCCTCATGTTTGCCAAGACTCCAAGTGGCCTGGGAGCTGTCACACACCACTGTGCCAGCCCCCGGGCTGTCTCACGTTCCTGGCTGGGGCAATGTCCCCCCATCCCTTTTCAGATGTAACAGTTGGTTCAGGTCTTCTCAGCAGGGCAACTCCTTTTGTTGTGAATTGCGGTGTAATTGACATACACCACTCCATTAGTTTCTGACAGACAGCATTATGAGTCTATGTTTATATATTGTCAAATGATCACCTTCACAATTCTCGTTAACTTTCAGCACCACACTGAACTCCAAACATATTTTCTTGTGATGAGAACTTTTAAGATCTCTCTTCGAATATACAAGTATGCAGTATTTTTAACCCCAGTCACCGTGCTGTTCACTCCATCCTTGGGACTTATTTATTATGGAACTAGAAATTTGTACCGTTGGGTCACCTTCAACCATTGTGTGCGCCGCCCCCCCCCCACTGCCTCTGGCAACCACCAACGTGTTCTATCTATGGGTTTTTCATTATTTTTTAAATTATATGTGTAAGCGAGATCACGGTATTTGTCTTTCCCTCTCTGTCATGTCTGTTAGCCTAATGCCCTTGAGGTTCATCTATGTTGTTGCAAATGGCAAGATTTCTTTCTTTTTTATGGCTAAATAATATTCCATTCTCTCTCTTCCCCCCTCTCTCTCTCTATGTATAGATAGATAGATATAGATACAGATAGATATAAATATAGATATAGATATATAGATATAGATAGATACAGATATAGGTAGATACAGAGATATATATCTCGCATATTCTTTATCCGTACTTCCACTGATGGACACTGGGGTACTTAGGTTGCTCCTATAGTCTGGCTGTTATAAATAATACTGCAATGGACACGGGGGTGCAGATATCTTTTTGACTTAGTGTTTGCATTTCCTTCAGACAAGCACTCAGAAGTGGAATTGTCAGGCGACACGGTGGTTCTATTTTCAAGCTTCTAAGGAAGCCCTGGAGTGGGGGTGTCAGTTTGCATCCCCATCAGTCGTGCAGCAGGCTTCTGAGTGGGGCAGCTCACTGTAAACCCAGCTGGGCCTGTCAAAATCCTACCTGCCTCTGAGACTGAGCTCATGTGACCCCCCCACCATGACACCTTCTCTGGACCACATCTGCCCTGGCTGCAATGGCTGGCTCTATCCTGTTTGTGCCGCGGTCCCTCATTGTCTTCTATTGTCCGTTGTGGTTGGGTTGAAGGTCCCCACCCAGGCTTGGGCCGGGCAACTTCCAACTTAGAGGCCCCATCTCTAGCCTTCTCCCACCTCTCCCGAAGTGGCAAGGGGTGGAGCTCGGAGGGCAAGTTGAGGAATGGATGGACACTTGGGGAACAGGGGAGTAATGCCTGGGGTAAAATAGGATTTGTCCAAGAACTGGTGTGTGTGTTTGGGGGTCGGGGCACCAGGCTCAATCCCAGGAAGCACAGGAAAGGTGGACATCCCAAGTAGAGAAAGGGTCCCAATAGGAGTATTACTGAGTGGGGGCAGAGGTGATGGAAAGAGGTGACCCAGCGGTGGGAGACTGGAAGGGTGTACTCGGCATCATTCCTGCTCGGTGGTGAGGGAGGACGCCATGTGCAGAGAGGGAAGCCGCTTGGACAAATGCATGGTGGTGATGCTCTCTTCCTAGTGGCCTGGACCTCAGGACCAGCTGGCATCTGGCCTTTTGGAAGCCCAAGGGGCTTCATGTCCCAGAGAAGGCCAGAGGGACAAGGAAGTAGTCCGGGAAGTAGGGTTTCTAGTAACTTCCCTTTCTCTTGGTTGCCATGCCCACTTGTCTGGACATCCTCTCACTTCCTGCCCACCAGACACGGGTCATCTGGGAGGGACGTGTGCCAGGTAGTGGGGCAGGGGACATGGTGGTGAATAAGACCCAAGTGGTCCCCTTCAACAAGAAACTCACTAGCTACCTGTGTGATGTCAGGATCTTAGTGTTTCTGAGCCATAGTTGGCTTACTTTTCTGTAAAATCAGGAGATTCATATCCACCCGAGACATTTGGAAGATGCCTAGCCCTCAGTAGGCACTTGAGACAAGGCTAGATTACCATGTCCCTTGCATAGGGCTAGTGCTCAAGGTATATTGGGCATAGCTATTTTTCTTGGGCACCCCCCTCCTGACTCTACCTGATAAGAATTAGCTATTGTGGATTTTTTGGCTTTTACTAATTTCTAAGCGCGTGCTGTCTTGATTCTTTACATACGTTATTTGATTGGATCTTTAAAACAACCCAAACATTACTATCCTCATTTTAGAGATGAGGAAACCAAGGCACAGGCAAGTCAAGTAACTTTCCCAAGGTCACATGGCTTGTGAATGAAGAGGTGGAACCTGAATTCAGGCCTCTGAGCTGTGTACACTCAAAGGCTAAATTAAACCACTCTACTTAGGAGCAGGACTGAGTGAGGAAGTGGCCTGACCCACACACAGATTCTTCAGTGGTATTTGGAGGGCCAGTGTTTTCCTTTGAAGAACTACTCCAAAAGGTGAAAACTAGGAACTAGGTTCACGATATGTAGATATAATGCCAAGAGAAAATGCACATAAACACCATTTAGCTGAAATAGTTTTCACTTGTGTATTTCCATCAGCAAAATGAACAGCAACTATGGACAAGCAGAGGGGCACTGGGAGGCACAGGATATCTTGTCTGAGACTGGCCAGTGGCCTTGGCCACCACTCACTCTCAGCCAGTACATCTGCTGGTGGTGGTGCTCCCCTCAGAATTCTCCATCCTGATCTGCACGAGGGGCTGAATGGTCCTTGTGTGGTGGTCAGCCACTAGTTCACGGGGCTGCAGAGAGACCCAGGGGGCCAATGCTTCACATGAGCTGGATGACCAGGTTTGGCATAATGAAATGAAATGTCAATGGGAAACTTCTTGGATGGTTGAATATTTTAGGAACACTCAAGGCATTGCTCTGGAGGGATCTTTCTCCAAAAGTAATAACCCAAGGATCAGAGGGACTAACCTTTGCTCAAGGTTACAGATGGGGAGAGTAGAACCAGGACTGGACCCTGGGTCTCCAAACTTTTTGCCTCTTCCAGCTGGGGCTGGATGCTGAAATTTTCACTCCAGACCGGGCTGGAAACATGAATGTTTTGAAATGTATGGCTTTCCCTATAAAGAATCAGCTTTAGTGAAATTAGGAAGATAGAATTATATCTCTTTTGTATATGGAAGCTATGCACACCATACCCCAGAACAGATCCATCATCTTTCCTTTCAGTTCGTCTTCCATGACATCAACAAGAGCAAGTTCATGGGTCTGCTGTGGGGTGTGGGGGGAAGCTTTGTTCCTACTCCTGGGACTGCTCCTGGCATACACCAGGTGCTCAATGCCTGCACCTGTATTGAAACGAGTCGTGTAACGTTGTCATTTCCAATCCACGCGTTGTCCACGTCGCCCAGGGTTTCCAAACTGGCGTTGAAATGGCCTGGGGGCCTCAGAAGTTTCACAAAACACTTTCTTAATGAGGGGCATTGTGAACGGAAACCTTGGGGACAGAAGCTGGTCGGAGGCGGTTTCAAAGTATAGATAAAAGTGAAACAAAATGCAGAGGGAGAGGAAAAACAATTGAGAACCAAACTGGTAAAGCTCTGTGTGTATGTTCATTTATTGATAGCATGCACCACCCTTTCCAGAAACTATTTAAGAGAACTAAAATGCTCAAGAGACAAAGCATAGATGTGGGTGGAGAAAAACACATGGGTTGAAGATCCACAGGTCAGAGTCCTCTGCCTCTGATGAGGACTGTGACCTGAGGCCAGTTATGCAACTGGCCTGAGCCCCCATTTTCCCAACTATCACATAGGGCTTATCAAAGATTAGAGGCCAGCCACATAACTGTGCCCATCAGGGCAGTTTGCTGGCCTACAGTAGACCTCAGGGGACTGAAATCTATTCTTACCATTATTTTACCAAAAAAGAGGGAAGAGAAGCATCCTTGCCATCCTCCGCATCACCCCCTCACCATATCATTACCACCCTCGTCATCACCATTATCACTAACATTTACTTTATGCTCACTAGGGCTTAGGCGCCATCCTCCATTCTGTAATTATTTAATCCCCACAACTCCCTAGAAGAATTGTTTCTACTTTTAGGGAGAAAGGAGACACATTGAGAGTTTAGGTGATCTGTCCAAGATCACACACCTACCTGGGACATGCCATCAATCGAAGATGGTGGCGGTCCCTGCCAAGGTCAGTCTGTGCATGCAACCTGGACATAGGCTTAGCCTACACATGCCACAGGACATTACCTGATGACAAGACCAAGAACTTTCCAGCTGCCCAGTGACTGACAGAATGTACGGGAGAGAATTCTAAACTGCAAAGCAATATTGGAGCAGGAGGCATTAAGAGGATGGTGTGGAAAAAAATACCATGAGCCAAGTACCTTGGACTTCAGAAGATTTTCCAAACCCTCTTGCATAAAACTAGTCTTTCCCTTGCCCGCTTGCTGAACAACGGGGAGCAGAGGAACCCCACTGATTTCTAATTCGCTCCTTGTAGCCCATCATTCAATGCCCTCAGGTGGGCCAGTCATCTTGTCCCAACAACCACAGATGAGATGGAGCAAACTTACCACCCTTTGGCACTTGCACCATTGGAAATAAACACACAGAGGAAATCTCTGGTTAAAATGCATGCAATGTTTCTTTAAAATACACAGGCGCTTTCTAAGACAGCCATCTCGCTTGGCAGTTGGGCGCTCAAGGCTCCAAATTAAACAAGAGCGTTGGTGAATTGAGTGAATTCATCTGCTTCTCCCAGTGTAAATGTGTACACCAGCATGGCCCTGGGTGTCTGTGTGCAGCCAGGGAAGGTTTCCATGGTGAGAGGCGAGCCTAGACACTTAGGATTTGATCCCTTCTTCCCACTTCGCCTCTAGTGCGCGGCAGATCCTAGCCTTCCTTGTTCCGAGGTGGAAATTCTCTATAAAGGGTGAGCTCACAGCCTGGGGTTCTGGTCCCCAGGTGAGGAAACAATGCCCCTCTTGTGATGTCCTCTTCCTTTGAGGTTTCGGGTCATCACAACAGGAAGGAAGGAAGGAAGGAAGAACGGGCTTGCAAAGCTTTTCAAACCAAGCACAGGGCTGTCCTTTAGAAAGATGCCGTCTATTAAGTGGAGAGATTTAAAAGTGAAACTTCCAGGACATGAACAAAATGTTGTAGAGAATCATTAAACCTTTGTGTGTGTGTGTGTGTGTGTGTGTGTTTTACCTTTCTTGTATTATTAGATCTCCATTTTACAGCTGAGAAACCTGAGGCCCAGAGAGGTTAGAGCATTTGCTAGACTGGCACGGGTTGCCGAGGGTAGATCTGGGGTTCACCCTGAGGGAGCTTGGCTCCAGAGTCCATGTTCAGAATTGCTCGATTTCCTCTCTGGGGCTTCACTGTCCGGAGATGGCACAGTCAGGGTTTCAGCTTGGAGGTGTCTGCTCTAAGAATGGGCTCTTCTACGTCACAAGGCAAGTTACTTCATGTTGCTGGTCTCGGTTTGCTCCTCCATGAAATGGGTGCTATGATCCATGTGACAGATCCTGTTGGATTGTAATGAGGAAGAAATGATATAGAAAATGCATGTGACAGATGTGTAGCTCTGAGGGGCAGTTAAGAGGTAAACATGTTACATCGCTTTGAGATTTACTCATGCTACTTAATCTTCACGCCAACTCCTTGATCCACGTCTTATCCATTCCAACTGAATTATAAAGAAATGGATACTAAAAGAGAAAAAGTAACTTTGCTATATGGTCCATGACATAAACCAAGGTCTTCTGAATTCAAGCCTATGAATCTCCTATATGACTTTTATGCTAAGAGTTCACAGGTTTGTGGGGTGGGGGGCATAGCCGATGTCATGTTCTTTGCTTGCTTTATTTTATTTTATCGTTTTATTTTATCTTACTTTATTGTCATCGCCCTGATCAGGTAGTATAGTGACTTGCACATGGAAAGGATTAAGTTAGCTTGTTCTTCACTGAATGAATCATGACTGGATGGAAAAGAGGCTTGGTTAACCAGAGACTTGGGGAAATGCGAACTCCTTTATTTATGATTGAGTTTTTGCTGAATCTAGAATCATCCTGGAACAAAGATACTGAAAATGTATCTGAAACATTCCAGTTCACGGCCTTTCAGGAAGAGAAGTGTAATACGTAAGTGAAACCTCACTGGTTGCCCAAGGATCTGGCAACATGTCCTAGTCATGAGATTAGGGAACTTTTTGAACTAGAATGTGTCTCAGAAAACATCTGATCTGACCTCCTGCTCTGTGGGAAGATTCCTCCATCACTGGGAACCTCAGTTGGTGGCTGAAGAGCCAAGCCAACCTCTCCCTATCATTTTTCAGAGTCGAAATCAGGTTTGGATTCAAGAATCAAACCATTTATAAGAAATGTAACATTGTGCAAATTCTTTAAGTACCTTATGCCTCAGTTAACTTATTTGTAAAAGCACACTTAGACACCCTGCTCTTTTCACTTAACTACACACCTGGGAGATTGTTTCAGATCAATACATACAAAGCTGTCTAATTATTTAATGCACACAGACACACACGTGCACACACACGAAATTATTTAATCAGCCCACTCTCAACATAGTTTATTTCCTGTTTTTTACTATTGTAAATGTTCTTATAATAAGTACTTTTTTTAAAATTTTATTTTTATTCTTTGCCCAAGGGGTACAGGTCTGTGAATCATCAGGCTTACATCTTTCACAGCATTCACCAAAGCACAAACCCTCCCCAATGTCCATAACCCATCCACCCTATCCCTACCCTCCCACCCCCCAGTAACCCTCAGTTTGTTTTATGAGATTAGAAGTCTCTTATGGTTTGTCTCCTTCCCCATCCCATCTTGTTTCATTATTTTTCCCTCCCTACCCCCCACAACCCCCCACCCTGCCCCTCAAGTTCCTCATATCAGAGAGATCATATGATAATTGTCTTTCTCTGATTGACTTATTTCGCTCAGCATAATACCCTCCAGTTCCATCCATGTCGTTGCGAATGGCAAGATTTCGTTTCTTTTGATAGCTGCATAATATTCCATTGTATATATATACCACATCTTCTTTATCCATTCATCTGTTGATGGACATCTAGGTTCTTTCCATAGTTTGGCTATTGTGGACATTGCTGCTATAAACATTCGGGTGCACGTGCCCCTGAGGAACACTACCTTTGTGTCTTTAGGATAAATACCCAGTAGTGCGATTGCTGGGTCGTAGGGTAGCTCCATTTTCAACTTTTTGAGGAATCTCCATACTGTTTTCCAGAGTGGCTGCACCAGTTTGCATTCCCACCAACAGTGTAGGAGGGTTCCCCTTTCTCCGCAACCTCGCCAACATCTGTCATTTCCTGACTTGTTGATTTTAGCCATTCTGACTGGTGTAAGGTGGTATCTCGCTGTGGTTTTAATTTGTATTTCTCTGATGCCGAGTGATGTTGAGCACTTTCTCATGTGTCTGTTGGCCATTTGGATGTCTTCTTTGGAGAAATGTCTGTTCATGTCTTCTGCCCATTTCTTGACTGGGTTATTTGTTTTATGGGTGTTGAGTTTGAGAAGCTCATTATAGATTTTGCATACTAGCCCTTTATCTGATATGTCACTTGCAAATATCTTCTCCCATTCTGTCAGTTGTCTTTTGGTTTTGTTGACTGTTTCCTTTGCTGTGCAAAAGCTTTTAATCTTGATGAAGTCCCAATAGTTCATTTTTGCCCTTGCTTCCCTTGCCTTTGGTGAGGTTCCTAGGAAGAAGTTGCTGCGGTTGAGGTCGAAGAGGTTGCTGCCTGTGTTCTCCTCGAGGATTTTGATGGATTCCTTTCTCACATTGAGGTCTTTTATCCATTTTGAGTCTATTTTTGTGTGTGGTGTCAGGAAATGATCCAGTTTCATTTTTCTGCATGTGGCTGACCAGTTTTCCCAACACCATTTGTTGAAGAGACTGTCTTTTTCCCACTGGACATTCTTTCCTGCTTTGTCGAAGATTAGTTGACCATAGAGTTGAGGGTCCATTTTTGGGTTCTCTATTCTGTTCCACTGGTCTATGTGTCTGTTTTTGTGCCAGTACCATACTGTCTTGATGATGACGGCTTTGTAATAGAGCTTGAAATCTGGAATTGTGATGCCGCCAACTTTGCTTTTTTTTTTCAACATTCCTTTGGCTATTCGGGGTCTTTTCTGGTTCCATATAAATTTTAGGATTATTTGTTCCATTTCTTTGAAATAAATTGCTGGTATTTTGATGGGGATTGCATTAAATGTGTAGATTGCTCTAGGTAGCATAGACATTTTCACAATATTTATTCTACCCATCCATGAGCATGGAATGTTTTTCCACTTCTTTGTGTCTTCCTCAATTTCTTTCATGAGTACTTTATAGTTTTCTGAATACAGATTCTTTGCCTCTTTGGTTAGGTTTATTCCTAGGTATCTTATGGTTTTGGGTGCAATTGTAAATGGGATTGACTCTTTAATTTCTCTTTCTTCTGTTTTGTTGTTGGTATATAGAAATGCAACTGATTTCTGTGCATTGATTTTATATCCTGACACTTGACTGAATTCCTGTATGAGTGCTAGCAGTTTTGGAGTGGAGTCCTTTGGGTTTTCCACATAAAGTATCATATCATCTGCAAAGAGTGAGAGTTTGACCTCTTCCTTGCCGATTTGGATGCCTTTTATTTCTTTTTGTTGTCTGATTGCTGAGGCTAGGACTTCTAGTACTATGTTGAATAGCAGTGGTGATAGTGGACAGCCTTGCCGTGTTCCTGACTTTAGGGGAAAAGCTCTCAGTTTTTCTCCATTGAGAATGATATTCGCTGTGGGTTTTTCATAGATGGCTTTGATGATATTGAGGTATGTACCCTCTATGCCTACACTTATAATAAGTACTCTTGATCAGGAAAAAAAAGTAGCACTAACTTCATAGGTTCTTGTGGCAAATAAATTCATATAAATCACTTAGAACAGTGCCTGGCCCATAAGAAGAACTCCATAAAGACTAACTATTATGATTTTAATTTCTGTTTCTTGAATAATTGGAATTCCTGGTAGAGGGACTATTGGAATAACAGGAAGAGAAAACAAAGTGAGAAAACATGCAGCCTATTAGAGGAATGTATTAGTTATGATTGAGCTTAGCCATGAGCAACAGCATTAACAAGGTAGAAGTTGATTTACAAGTCACTTTTAGGAAGTTTGGAGGCACTCAGCTCAGGGCTAAATGACCCTCTATGGCATCAAGGATTCAGGCCTCTTTAATATGAATCCTCCACTATGGGAGACCTCTAGGTTTCCCACGGTCCCCATTCACTGCTGCAGCTCTAGCCATTAGAGCCACATTCCAGCCAGTGGGAAGGGAAAAGGTTAGAGAGAGGAGCAGGGACAAAAGGCACAACTTTGCTTTTAAAACCACCTCCAGCAAATAACACACATCACTTTCACCCCATTGGCCAGGAGCAAGTTACATGGTCACATAATTGCAAAGAAGGCTGGGAAATGTAGTTTTTAATCTGGCAGCCAGGTGCTTCACAAAACATTATGAATCTAAGTATCGTGGAAGAGGGAGAGAATAGGTATTGGGGGATGTCAGTAACCATTGCTACAGGGAGTTTGTGGAATCTGGGGAAGGTCAGTCCTACAAACTTTGCCATGGTAAGAGGGAGTCTTGGCTAAGCTATGAGTTTTGGATCCATGTCCTAAGGATTTTCATTAAAACGACCTCCTTCTCAAAACAAAACAAAACAGAACAAAACAAAACAAAACAAAAACGACCTTCTCCTTCCCAAACCATGGCCTCTCCAAGTCATGGTCCAGCAGGCCACTGCATGTTTTCTCACTTTATTTCCTCTTCCCCGTTATTCCAATAGTCCCTCTACCAGAGTCTAATCCCATTCCCATGGTGGGGGGATGTGAGCTTTGGTTGTTTAGCCCTTGGGTTGACTCTGAGATGTGCCTAGGAAGAGCCATGGACCACGTGTGGCTTGTGGAATCAGCTCACATGACTTACATTGTGCAAGATCAACTTGACTCAATATGGAGCCCAGGTCAGACCTTGAAAAATTTTAGCTGCTTGTCTCCTAGAGAGAAAACCATCCTTGATAGGATCTCTCTAAGGCTCTTCTTCTAACCGTGTAATGTAGACCTTCTGGTTACTTGAAATATCTAGTAAATCACATTCTTACTGATTGGGGCCTATCTGTATTCATTAGTGTCCTCCTCTTATTCTGGATCTGATCTCTCCTTCTTGTTCCAACGTGATTAGGATCTAAAGTAGTTCCACCTGGATGCCCCACACACAAAAAGAAAATTTCAGGCCAGTCTTCCTGATGAACATGGATGCAAAAATCCTCGACAAAATATTAACAATTCCACAAGACATCGAAAGCATCTTATGTCGCAATGAAGTGCGTTTTACTCCGGGGAGGTAAGGACTGTTCAGCATCTACAGGTCAATCAATGGGATACACCACATTAGCAAACTAATGGTAACCAGGGAGGGGCCTCCTGCTTTCTGGAGAAGCTGAGCACATTTGTGCAAAGAGAGTGTCTTCTGACTGAGGCCAAATTGTGGAATGCGTGGTGTTGGCTTTAGTACCCTTGGGCTCCACTTCCTAAACCTCCTGTTCCCTCCTGGGCTGTCCGAACTCAGGGCTCTGCCCACTTCATACTCTGCCCATCTTCATCCCTGTCGAGTTTCCCATTCTGCCAAATAATTCTTAAGTACGTCATTACTCATTTCTCTAAAAAGTGCTTAACATTTTTAGGGGACTGGGCTTAAGAGATAGATGAACGTGTCCCTTCTAAATATGTTGGCTGACTAATCAAATTTGGAGCAACAATGTAATTTTGAGGTCGTAAGGCAAATGTTAGGATTTGTTTTGAAATTATTAATGTTTGTGTCAAGAGTTTGGTGATGAACCCACCTAAATTCATACAGAGAGTAAATTGTGGAGGTGGAGTTCCGACCCAGATTCTCTGCTGACCACTCTTCCCAGCCTCAAGGGGGGATTCCAGAAAGGTCAACAAGGCGACACTTTGGGGTGGATGGGTCTTTCAGTGTAGGCCTTGTCCCTCCCTCACAGACTAGCTCTGTTCTCCCAGGTTGGGCCCTGGGCTTAGGGAATGGGCCTCCAAGATCAGCTAAATATACAGGTCTTTGGGTTTACAATTCAGCATGAGTCTGGCTGGGAGGAAAGATGACCAGGAATCACAGAACTCTGGAGGTGAGCCTGGGGCAAGTTTTTGTGGAAGAAATTGGAATGAGGCTGGGGCAACCTTCCCACCTCTGTCTTCTCCCCAACTCAATCTGAAAGTACGTCAAATAATGTGGTTTCAGCTCCGTTTAGCTTCTTTCAACCTGAAAGTCAAAGTTTCTCTCCAAAGGAGGGAAACCTGCATGAACTGAAACTGAAATTAGTTAATGTGAAGCCCTGTGAACTGAAACTGTCAAATTTCACACAGCTCCGGCTTATCTTTCTCTTTTCCCAGCCACCCCCACACCCCCACACATTCATTCAGGAAACAAGTCAGATTTAGATGTTTTCCAATTGCCAGGCTCACAAAACCATCCACACACCAAACTTATACTCTAAAGTTACAATGGATAAAAATGGCAAGGAATTATGGTTGGTGTATCTACCACCAAGTTTGACATGTTGGGCTAATTAAAAAGATTATTCCATTCCTTACAGAAAGCCCATCTCCTGGATGGCTGGGCAATTTCCTAGGATGGCTGGGCTACTGGAAGGGATGGCAAGAAAATGTCTGCTTGCCTTCTGTCCTCTCTCAATAGTCTCTTCCCTCCTCTGAAAAGACCCAAACATTAGATTTACCTGAAGATGGCCACTCAGAGGCCTTCCCCTGATGCAACTGAAGGATAAGAGAAATGGTCGAGACAAGTAAGGCTTGTCTAACACTGGAAACTAGGGTGACTATGGGATGGTGTGGAGGTTTCCATGAGGGGTTGGCTCCAGTATGTCTCTCCGATAGCCCCAAATGCTCACTGTCATTGTCCTGAAGGGATCATCAACTCCAGGAAGTAAATGCTCTGTTGATGGCATGAGCAACTCAGCCCCTTTCGGACTACCTGAATAGGAAAGAATAGATTTACAGGACAGAAGAGTGGGCCAGGTAGAAATTCCTTTGTTATTTGGGGGGCTTCTTAACCACTTTGTACTTTACTTGAGTTTTCTGTCAACTTAGGAAGGGGTCTTAAGGTGACGAAGGGAGCCAAAGGGAGTGCAAAATAATATTTAGTGTTTTGTAAACGTGCTTCTGTGTGTGTCATCTCAATTCATTTTCTTGATATATGTTTACCAGTGGCTGTTCTGAAATTCAGAGACAAACCCAAGGTCGACTATTTAGAAAGTGGTTGAGCTGGCATTCTCTGACTCCTTCATGATCTCAACACTTTTCCTCTAAGGGAAGGGATTTTTCAGGATTGCCTAGGATAATCTGCCCATTTTACTGAAGAGAGAGCAAGCTGAGGCCAGAAAGGTTAAACAAAACAAAACAAAACCCCAAAACCTCACTTAAAATCATATAGCTAGTTTGGGTGAGAGAAGGAGAAGACTGTGTTTCTTGGTTCCTAGACCATGATTCTTCCAGCTACACCACACAACTGCAACAAGGAAAATCAAAAGGCCCTTTGCAAAGGCCAATTAAAAATATCAGAGTATGACTGTGGGGTGGAAGGGAGAGTGATTTCTATTTCAGCCATGATGAGGAGGAAATTACATATATGAGCCTTTTAGCCACAAGTTTTCATTATAAGCAGAATATTTCTTTCTGTTGCAAACATGAGCCCAGCATCGTGAATGCTGGAATACTTCATGAATAGATTCTCTATAGGGATGGATTAAAAATACCACAGTCCAGGTGATTCAAATGTGTAGCCAGAGATGAGAACCACTGTAAAACTCAATAAACATCCTTTCATTAACTCCTTGGCTTTTAAACTCACCTTAAGCTGAATAAAAGACGTTTGCAATTAATTTAATTATCATCATTTAGGCTGTGAGTTGAGATTCTGGCTTTGTCAGGTGTCATCTGCAGAATTTCGTAGACAGGCCAGACTGCAGATGGGTGATATTTCTCCTTGGCTCTGACCCATGTTACACTTAATGCAGGCATAATTCAGAGTGCATTATGGTGAGAGAAGGAATTCGACCACACGCGCCCTTCTGACCTCGAGATTATAAGATTTAGCGTGTGTGTATGTGTATTATGTCACACACCCACATATATTTATACATAAAATATAGATATCTGCACACTACCTAACTGAAACGATTAGAGGGTTTTCTGTTTTGTTTTGTGTTTCATTTCTTTTTCAGACTCAATGATTTTGAAGAAATGTGACATTATTTCTGGGGGAAGATTTCTTGCCTCCCCCACAGCCCTGGTGAAAATCTCACTTGGAACAATACGTCTTCTGTGAAACGGTCTCCACAGAAAGTTGTGGAAATAAATCTTCCCTCTCACCACTCACGCGGAAGTCAAACCGAATAGAGCACAGAGGCTTTGGAAGGATTGACACTCAGAGGAAGAGGGGAAAGTGTCCTGAAAATGGTGGAGGCTGGGGGAGGGCCCGGCATAGAATTCCCTTCTGGAAACTGTTCTGTGGCATCGAGAGGGTGTGAGTTAGGCTAAAATGAATATAAAGGCTTCCCTTAATAAATCTTCAGCTCTTAACTTTCGTGCCCCTTTAGTGGAGAATCATAACGGCATGAAAGGGGACATGGGGCTCTACTTGTCTTAACTCTCTGCTTTACGGGTGAGAGAAAACCCCCAGGCGAACCGGAGCCAGTCCCTTGAGTGGTCACAGGCGAGCTTGAGGCCTGGTGAGGCGCCATGGCGGGCCCAGAGGACGGGGAAGCAGGATTTCAAATGAGGGAGTGTTCTCGGAGACACCTCTTCACTATCCGGCTGCTCCCATTCATTCTGATGAAGCCCCTTGTTCTCAGTTGTTAGGGCCAGAAATCTGGAGAGAGAGCCCGCTGGGTGGATAGATGTCTTCTGTGAATTAACGTAAGGCTGTAAATAACATTTATTTTATTTAATTAATGTAAAAATTGCCTTCTCCATGGAACTTGCCCTTATCACCTTATTAAATTTCACTTGATTCCCCCACTTTCCACCCCCACACAGTGCTTGTAGTTGGAGGACTGACTTGGAATCCTCACTTGTGACAGGCACTGTGCTAAGTGCTGTCATGGTGATTCCACTGAATCCTGAAAACACCCCCTCAAGGCAGGTTCTATTACTATCCCCACTTCATACGTGAGGAAACCAAGGCTTAACAAAGTTAATTGACTGCCAGAAGCTGTCTTAGAGGCTTGACGGGTGAGTCTCCCAAAGGTCACCGGCAGAGACGCACAAGGTGGGCGGTTGCCTCCTTGCTCCCCATTCCCACCCCCTTCTGTGGTGAAGGCCTGGGCTTCCAGAAATTTCTTTGAAGGAGAAGCCCTGTCCTCTTGTGGTTCTTGAGGCACTTTCTGGCCTTGCTGTGGGTTCCTGCGACCTGACGTTCCAAACAGAGGCATTTGCTAATTTCCTGAAGAAAGCTCCAGGAAGTCTTGTCCTCGGGTGAAAGCTGTTCACAGTAGGTGAGAAAAAGGGAAGTTTTCAGACCACCACACACTTGGAGGTTTCATTTTCAGTGTTGTGTGGAGCTGACAAATAAACCTATCTGAGTTGGCTCTCCTTCCTCTCCCGCCCCACCTCCTGCCTCTCTTTTCCAGATCCATGTGAATGTTTTGGTTAACTTTATCCCCTCCTGTGTTATTGTTGTTGTACCACATATTAATGTGGAGCTTCTGTAGCCCAGAGGAGCACGGTTGAGTTACAGTAACAAGCTACGAGCCCAAGGAAAGCGCTGCAATTTTTGGCTGGTCCGGTCCCAAATATACACCCGCACATCTGGACAAGAGATCATGTGATAGCCTGAAAAGCCAGAAACATATCCTGGATACCATAAAAAATGGGTTCTGTTAAATTAAAAAGGCTTTAAATACTGGCTCAGCTGGTTTTGGGGGGGGTCTTTATTTCTCTCTCTCTTTTCATTGTTCTGGAATGTGTTGTAAGATTTGTGATTGCTGAAGCTTTAATTTAATACTGTGAACCCATTGTATCGTGAATTTGTTTGCAAGTTTTTCTGAGGTTCAGCCAGACCTTCTCCACTTTCCTAACTTTGGGCATGGCTTGTCGATTTTTGGGATCAGGGCTTCCTATCTTGGTAAAAAAACACTCTAGAATAAAAAGAAGAAACTCTCCCTTTTCCCACTTGCCAACCTCTCCCTCAGACTCGCCCCCCCAAGAAATCCTTCAACTCACGGACCCCCATCCCCCCGCCCCCGGCCAAAGCCTGTATCCTTTTACATTCTTTAAGAAAGATCCTCTAGGGTAGTAAGCTTTAAAATAATATTAGTAAAGAGAAATGTCATTGTTCTCTCTGGAGAGAATCCAGAACAGATTGGAAATAAAACTTTTCTTGAGAGGAACGGATGTCAAACACCAAAGTATGGTTAAGACTCTATCCCGGCAACTCAGAAAAAAAATATATCTATTTTCTTTTTTCTTACGCAAATAAAACATTCTTGCATTGCCCGCTGGACATATCTTTCTCCCTGATTTACCAAGATTGCAGAAACCAGGATTAAACAAGGCACCCATTCCAAAACCAAAAATCTGTTTTCTCAAACTATCCAAGACAGAATGACTTTGGAAGTGAGCATGTGATAAAAAGACAAGATAGAATAAAACTGTGCCTTGTTTCTCTTTAAAGAATAAACAGCCAATTAGGTAGAGTGCTCTGTCTTGGCATTTGTACTATCTGCTGGTGATGATTTGTCTTTTCACTTGGAAAAAAAAAAAACAACAAATAGAAACAGTATTGGAAATATCACCAGCTTTGGGTTTTCTAAAGTATGTGAAAACATTTTATTTTAACGTGTTTATAAGTACAGTGTTTCTCTTCACACCCCTGACTGTCAGCTCGTGGGAGCAAGGACCTTGCCTGTCTTGCTCACTGCTCAGTCCTCAGGATCTGGAACGAGGTCTCACCAATGCTGCTGCTCAGCATGAGCTGTGTATCTCTGTTTACCCCTCCTGACTTGCTCCAGACCCTTCCTTACCTGGCTCTGCAGCCTGGAGCTGAACTTGTGTGAACTGTCAACAGGCTCTGTAATGGTTACGTTTATATGCCAGCTTGACTGGGCCAAGAAATGCCCAGATAGCTGGTAAAACATTAATTCTGGGAGTGTCTCTGAAAGTGTTTCTAGAAGTGGTTAATGTTCGATTTAGTACACTAAACAACGTGGGCAGGCATCGTTCTGCTGGGGCCCAGATGGAACAAAAAGGCCAAGGAATAGTGAATTCTCTCTTCTCAAGCTGGGATGGCCATCTCTTACTGCCCTCAGATATCAGAGCCTCTGGTTCTTAGGTCTTTGGACTCCACGTAGCACCAGCAGCCCCCAGTTCATAAGCCTTACCCAACCGGCTGTCCTCATTTTCCAGCTTGCAGATGGCAGATTGTGGGACTTCTTGACCCCATAACCACATGAGGCAATTCCTATTGTATTTCTTCTCACAGTTGTGTTTCTTTGGTGAACGCGGGCATGCACAGGCTCCCTGGCCCTCTGGCTTCCCTTTGTATACCAGCCAATGGAGACACCATGGTACATCAGCAGACAGGCTGGCCAGAGCCTGTCAGGCCCAGGGATGGTAATGGATCATCTTCTTCTAGTCCCAGGTCTTTGCACTAGCCCTTGTAACAGTCTATTCGTTGTACTCATAAAATGATCCATTTGATGTTATCTGTTTCCACCATTATCTAGATCTTTCTGGGGTCCTGACTGATGAAATGGCGATTTATTGAATGAACAAATGGAATGAGGTTTCACCATAGTGAGCCATGCCTCTGGATCATTGTAACAAGTCGGTTCTAGAACCATTTCATCCCACACTCCGTTTCTTAGAGATGGAGAAGACATCATGAGTTCAAGGCTCCAAGGATATGCTGGAGTTGTTTTTTGTTTTTCCCCAGTAAAAATCCACAATCTGCTCCCACATTATCCTTACTTGGATTCTTATGTGATTGGTGATATGAACAAAGTAGTTTGTTGCGTTTAGAAAGCTCCATTATTGAATCACCTATTGTTCATCCATTTATTAATTCATTGATTTATTCATCATTCAATAGAAATTTAATAAGCATCCCTATGCATCTAGAGATGGAAATTTTATTTTCCTCTTGCATGCCGCCTAGGAGATTTCATAGAGCATGGCACTGCAGAGACTTCTGAATTCTGGGTTCAGTGGGAAACTGTGTCAAGATCAAGGAGGGGAAGCACATATGATCAGTATTCCCATGACCAGTATTTACCATCCCTGCGTTAGCTACCACTGAGTGAACAAAGAAAAACCTAAAATAAATCCTAGTAACAAGATGATTTTTGCCTTCAGCTTTGCTCCTTTATAGTAAGAGTTTCTGATACACGATAACTACCACCTCTCCGACACACCCAAATGGTTATTTTATTTCACAGAAGAATCATTGACCTGCCAGTGCATATTTTCCTAATTGACATTCCAGACAAAACACTAGTTAAATGGAAAGTTTTTCAGTCTACTTTCCTGAAATGTAAATGACGGGCTGCAATGACAAGACAGTCCCCCTGTCTTAATTGAGATGAAGATTTGCTAACTTGTTTTTAATCATTTTTGGGTAATTTGTTAAAACGATCTCCCAGGAGTCAGTGGCATCCTTTCTGGAAAACTCTTGTCTCTAGCCCTCTCTCCCTGGATTTCCTTAATAAAAGAACACACTTGAGGAGCTTACTGTCCTCAGCCTTTCATTCTTGATTACAGTGAATTTTGGTTCTATATCCAGCTCAAGCAGCAAGACATGGATCTTACGGGCAGATTTCCTTGAATGGAACTTCCCATGGCCTGGATATGCATTCCTCTGGGGTCAGATTTTCTGACAGCCCTGTTTGGCAACTAATCCTCTGTCCTGAACCCTGTTTCTTTTCTATTACCTTGCTCAGCAGTCCTGGGCAAATCACTTACCCTCTCTGGGCCTTTCTCTGACAGAGGTGATTACCTAACAAAAGCTGATATTTACTGAGCACATAGTTTGTGCCAGTCTGTACACTAAATGCATTTTGCTGCACACATATACATTTAGTACTAAATTAGTACCTTGGATATGTAATAAATGGTTATATTAGGGATCAGCAAACACTTTCCATAAAGCAAATGTTTTCAGCTTTAGAGGCCATATACCCTCTGTTGCAGTTACTTAATTGTAACATTGTAGGTGTGAAAACAGCCACAGACAGTATGTAAACAAATGGCTGTGTTCCAATAAAACTTTATATACAAAAGCAGGCAGTGGGCCAGATTTGGCCCACAGACTATAGCTTGCCACCCTTCCTTTACATGAATTTCCCCATTTAATCTGTGTAACAATTATATAAGGTAAGTAGTAATTAACTAGAGGAAGTCACTTTTCTGAGGTTGCCAAGATAGGAAGAGCCAGGATTCAAACTCAGTCTAGTGACCCTATTTTTAAATCACCCATCTGAGTTTCTAAAAGCCCCAAGCCCACTTCTCCCTACACTTGTCCCTACACAGTGTCCCTGCCTGAGTCCTACCAATTCTCTTCTGTCCCTTGTTCCCTCTCTCAAAAAGGCCACCGTTTCCAGGCATCCATTTCCTCTGAATGTACCATCTGTCCTCAGCACTGAGTTTGGCATCAACCCCAGCAAGTCCTAAATTCTCTTATATTCTGAGTAATAAGTCCTCCGCCAGACTGGGGTTTCTCTCGGTCTACATATAATTGGAATGAAATCACCAGATGAAACCGAAGAACTCACATTTGAACAATGCCTGTTCAATAGCTATGTTGAAGATCCTGTGGTTTTGAGTTTGAACTTTTAGTTCCACTGTTAACTTGCCATGTGACCCTGGGCATAACGAAATCTCTTGGTTCCTTATCTATCAATGATGATTAAAACAAAACAAAACAAAACAACCCATAAGTTTGTTGTGAGGACTTGCCAATAAAAGCTTCATTTATAGACATACAGAGCGTAGGGACGCCAAGCCACCCTTTTCCATTTCCTTGTTTTGAGGAATGGCTGTAAAAGTATTTTACTCACTGTTGGTTAGTGGTGTGTGCTTGGGTCTGGTGGCCCTCTGTCCCGGGCAGCTCAGAGTGGAAAGCCATAGGGAGGCTTCGCCTTGTGCTTTGGGTTGGGAGCTTGGCATAAGGGGTAGAAGTTACCACTTCCAAGCTCCAGTCCTTGTCATCTGTGCTGGGAAAAACTCCAGAAGGTGGACCTATGGATCTGCTCACTCACTGGGGCCGGTAACTATTGTGTGCAGACTCTGGACCAGGCACCACCCTAAGCCCAGGGAGTGTGGTGGTGAACAACACACACTAGGTCTCCTATATTCCAGTTAGACACAGACACTCCATAGGTCCTCACCTAGGCTGGTAATAACACCATGATAAGTGCTGTGAAGTGAAGAAGGGCCATGAGAACTTATGACAAAGAAGGACCCCAGACCGGGGTGAGGACCGTCCAGGAAGAGCCTGCCTCGAATGTGTTTTCCCTTCTCTGCATCCACCAACCGTGGCTGTGCAAAGGACCTGAGGATAGAAGCAGCTGGTGCTTTGAAGAAGTGAGACCAGAGTGCTGGGGACCTTGGGGATAGGAGTTGAGGCCAGACAGATGAGGTAGAGGCCAGATCAGAGGGTGCCTTGTAGGTGATGGGGGTATTGATTTTTATCTCAAAGATAAAAGGAAACTATCAAGAGGTAATAAATAGGGGGTAACACGAACACAGATGGGCTAAGAAAATAGGGGCTCAAAAGGATACTGGCAGAGCTTAAAGCCTTTGAGAGAAAAATCTGGCCCCAACCAGCTTTCTCATCCTTCTCTTCCCCACATCTTTTTATATGTATATTTCACTTATACAAATGAAATTATTTAAACTTTATTTATATAAAAGTATTTCTATATTTACTTTATATTTATATCATATTTGTATTTCAACCATTCTCTCTAAAAGACAGGTCTTCTCTACTGCGTGGCCACACCTCTGGGAATACCCTGCTCCCACAGGAAGGTGATCTCATTTCCTTGGTGCTTGTGTAGGACCTGCCCTCCTTCAGAAGCAGCTGATGTCTTACCTCCTCCATGAGTCCTTCTTGGGTGGCCCTTTATCACATTCCAAGATGTAGTCAGCACTATAGACAAACTAGAAGGGGATAGTTCAAAGTCTTCCCAATCTCTCACCTTAATCTCTTCCCCTAGATCTCTTTCCAAAAGCCCCAGCTCTAGTTTTCTCTCACTGAGAAATTATCTACAGGCCATTAAATATCACCCTTGCTCATTCCCTCAAGATGGACCTCAGAATCGCTCTTTACATGAAACCTCCCTGACTGGTCCTGTGGGAAGAGACTTTGATCTAGTCTTCCTCTCAAGTACCATCCACTTGCTGATTATTGTTAGTTAAGAAGACAAAATGAAACAAAACAAACAATTTTTTGTCTGAATAGCCATCATGTTCCCTAACTCATCATAAATTTTCTTAAGCATGGGGACCATACTTTGTGACTCTTCCTATATTCATCATCACTGACACAGCATCTTGTAGATGTACAATGAATCGTGTTTCTTGGTAGTTCTTGGTCTGAGGTCATGAGATCATTTGTGCACCTGGCTTCCTGGGAGACAAGAGGCTTGTAACTTTGTCCCTTGAAGTCTTTCTCCCACGCTGTGATCTGAGTGATCAACCCAAAACTTCCTTCCATGTCATTCCCCTTCTTTGAGCCATCAGCCTGGCTCCTCACTGGCCACATAATAAAATCTGAACTTAGAACAACACCTTCCTGCATCTCTAGCTATGTTTTAGTTTTCTGTGTGTGTGTGTGTGTGTGAGCGCGTGCACATGCATTTTAGTTTTTACTACTGATGTGTAACAAATTACCATGAACTCAGCAACTTGAAACAAGTCATTCATTATCTCATGGTTTCTGTGTGTTGGGAGCATGGGCCTGCCTTAGCATGGTGTTCTGCAACAGAGTCTAAACCAAACTACTATCAAGCTATCAGCTGTGGCTGGGGTCTCATTAGAAGCTCCACTGAGGAAGAAATTCAATTCTAAGTTCACTCTGGTTTTTAGCAGAATTTATTTCCTGTGGTTACAGGCCAGAGGTCTCCCTTAGCTACTAGAAGCCTCCTCAAGTTTCTTGTCCACTTATTTCATGGCAACTTGCTTTCTCACAGCCAGCAAGGGAAGGAGAGAGTCTCCTTGTAAGTCTTCTAGGAGTCTTATGTAATGGAATAGAACACTACCATGGCTTTTGCCATGTTTTATTGGTTAGAAGTCAGTCATAGGACATTTCCATTCACAAAGAGAGAGGGTATGAACACCAGAGAATGAAGATCTAGGGTCTGTCAGCCACAGACTGTATCTCTCTTTACTGTTTCTAGAAAGTGAACTCCAGGAACACCAGATGTTTCTATTTCTGTAAACATACCATGTCCTTTTACATCTCTAGGAATTTACATATGCATTTGTATCTGGCTGAAATGTCCTCCTCTACTTCATCTCTCCAGTAATTCTTCCCCAGTATCCTTTACCCTAGAAAAATGTAATCAAACCCTTGTTTGCAACACTCTGTTCTCCGGGCACATAGCTATGGCCGTGCTCCTGGCTGGTCTATCTCTGTACAACATAGTAGACTATAGAACAGAGCATAGATACCATACGATATCTACAGTATTATTCTGTCATTTCTTTGAGATCAGGAAGTATGTGTTCCTTTCTCTATCTCCAGTGCTCACAACTAGTATGTGATTGATAAAACTGGAGAATGTGTGAAATGTGTCTTCTTTAATGGGAAGTAGTCATGGATCTAAAATGAAAGGCCTGCGACCTTTTTGCACTCATGCTCCCTAAATAGATTTTGAAAAGTTATTTACCCTTTCAGATGTTTTTGAGAGGATATCCATAATCGATCAGTTGTTATTAAGTTATGCTGCTATAACAAACATACCCCAAATCCTTGTGGCTTACAGTAACAGAGTCTTATGTCTTGCTTACCTGATACTTGGATGCAGGTTGTTTATGGCTCTGTTTCATATGTTTTCTTCTTTCCAGGACCCAGGCTGAAGCAACACCTGCTGTTTGGGACATGATATTCTTGTTAAGAAGGAAAAAAGAGCTCTGGGAGAGCCATGTGACAAATTTAAAGCTTCTGGGCTGCTAAGGCCCACATCACTTCTCTTACATTCTATGGGCCAAAGCAGGTTATATGATTCTGCCTGACCCAAGTATATTCCTCTTGTGAGAATAAGGCAATAAATAATTAAGTTGAAGCAAAAATAAAATCAATCACAACTTCTAAAACTTTTTAATCATAGGCTTAATAGTTGCAAATGTTATGAATTTGGGCATATGTGTATGTGCTATAAAAATCTATTTTTGGTTATACAAAACCCCCTTGGCAAAGGGGGATGTTCAAAAAAATCAGATCAACCTTGCTTTTGTTAGAAAAAATTGACTTAAAATTTCAGTTCAAATACACTTGTACACATGTTCCTATGGGACCCATTCATTCTAATTCATAGATAGGTAGATAGTCACACAGATAAAGTCACAGAGATCTGTCAACAATCAGTTTCCTGAAAGAAATAAGGTTCTGTCCCTTTAGTAATCTCACTGAAGTCTTCATTGCTTTGTTGTCAAGGAGTTCCTTTTAGAACAATGCATGATCAAACTATCCCCTTGTTTGGCATCCCAGAGGTTTCTACTCACCAAGGTAATGGCCCAAAGCAAGATTTGGATGGGCAAGAAATAGACCACATTTAGTCAGGTATCTAACTGTGAAAGGGACATGAGGAGCAGACATAGTAGCCTGGAGGTGTTCAGTTAAAGAGTGTTTATGGTTGTTGATGATCTGGAGAATGATTCTCTCAAATTATTCTTGTCCATGTACCCCTCCTACCCCAGTAGTCTTTGGGCTCTGAGGAACACACACACACACTTAGTTTAAAGATTATTTCTGTAAGATATGGGAAGTTCTAGGTAGAGGTGAAGGGAAAATGAATAGAAGAATCTCAATGAAAAAAAGAATCAGAAAGAAGAAAGTAGAATCAGAGGCTCAAAGCATACAGAAAAAGTGTGAACATTGAAAAGTAAAAGCTTTCCCTTGCTAAAGCTGGCCAGGGAGATGATATGTCTTCCCCTTCCTGGAGAGGAGGAGACACCAGAGATGGGGGTGGGAAAGGAAAGAGAACTTGAGGGTTTTTCCCAGAGCGAGGGGTATGCATAGGGGGACGAGTCCTGGACACCAGCCCATGGAGGATGAATGTGTTAGTGCCAGTTTGAGGAAACATCACGTACGTGGTCTCTCTAGTTGATTTCAGAGGAAGTCTTAGAAATCATTGATTTCATCTGCTCGTCACCAGCATGATTAATACATGTTTCAGGACACACACACACACTCTCTCTTATTAATGAAGCCCGTATGCCTCGTACAAGAAACAGATCACAAAGCTCTGGAAATACTTTTCTGGGACATTTCCTGTCCCTGCCCCCACTGCTCCATCACCCACCACCCACTGCTTCTTTTCTTTCCTTTCTTCACCTTCTCTTCTTCTTTCTTCCCCTCTTTTTGTTTCCTGCCCCTTTCCTGTCCTTCCCTTTTATTCTGCTACCCATCCGAAAGGCTTTTGCCTGCCTCAATTTTTTAGTCAGCAACTGACAGATTGAGAGGGAAATAAACATACTCTGCACCTCGCCTTAGAAAAGCTCAGGAAGATGTTAGCTTGGGATGAGCATCTTTGTTGGGAAAATGAATCAAAGTGATAAGGTATTACTGAATGGCTCTGGCTAGGTTGGATGTGGCACAGCATCAAAAGGCTTCCTTAGGATCCTTAATCAAATCTAGATTCATTATTTAAAAAATACATATTTGGATAGAACTATAGGATACCGGAAGGGGAAAGGAACTCGGAGACCATCTAATTCAAAATGCTCATTTTACACAAGAGGAAACTGAGGCCAGAAAGAGGAAACGATTTATCAATGTTACATAGGACTAGCGATTTTCCACCTCATAATACATTATATATAGGAAATGTTGGGACCTATGTGTCAAAAGTCCAGAGGAAATCTGTTAATGTGCACGTATATGTACCTAGCAGTCATAGTAAATATTGCAGACAAAATGTGCACACTTTTTAAATCTCCTTTTTGTTGGGGTTTTAACTGAATATACTCAGCTCCCAGTTATTTAAGAATGGGATACTATGGTAACTTAATCACGTGTTTACCCATTGCAACCATGCGGCTAGATGACGAACAGTGATAAATATCAGAGTAGACTTTTTCATGTTCCGAGGCATCTATTTCCGACTTTAAGCAAAATCTGCCTGATATTCGGATTGGCCGACATGATCTGTCCTCCTAGGAAGCACTGGACTGGGAATTAGGAGAGCTGGGTTCTAACCCAGCCCAGCCGCTGGGTTTTTTTCTGAATGGCTTTGGGAAGTCTCCGCCCCTCTCTGGCACATCTGCAAAGTGTGAATAATCCCTCATCAATTGTGAGAAGTTAACGAAATGCTGAGTGCAAAGCACATAAGAAATGATTGACTGCTGCAAGAATGGAAGGGACTTTAATTTTTATTACTACTTTCCATGGCCATGAGAACAGTGGATTTTATTTTTTTAAATAGGCAAGAGATGTCCTCGCGCATGCTCTCTTGTGGCACTTCAATCTCCGCTCCGTGTGTTGGGAGCAACCCCTTGCTCCCTGAAGTACTCCCCAACCCCCTTCTCCGGCTCCCTCTCAACCTACTTCACCCGTAGACCTCCATCTTGAGCGCTTAGCACCCCCTGGCATATTATGAAGTTTTTGCTCTCTTTCTCCCCTGTGCGAATGGAAGATCCACGTGGGTAGGGACTTTGGCAGTTTTGATCACTGCCTTTTTCCCGGGAGCTAGAACAGTGCCTGGCTCGCAGTTCATGTTGAATAAGCACTTGCTGACGATGAACAAACACGGGAGATCAGAGACAGCTGAGCAGTGTTATCAGAGTTTTATCTCTAAATATCCAGGGACAGAAAATACCAGGACAGTTGAGTGTTGGGGGCTCACCGGAGTGAGAGACCTGGGTGGAGCTAAGATGGCGGGGTGGAGCATTTCACTCTTAAAACCCTCGGGGTAGACATGAGAGGTGAGGGGATGAGGAGGAGGTCAAGAACAAGAGGCAGATAGGCCTGTGACACTTAGAGACCCTTCACATCTCCAAGTGTGAGCCAGCCTCTGCTAGAGGCAAGCCAGGACCTGAGGCCAACTGTTTGCCCAAACTTGGAAACTTGTCAGTGATGGACTGTACAGGTGACAGTTATGGAAGCTTCTGGAAGCTTCTGGTTTTATGAACCAAGGTAAAAGAAGTCACCCACAAAGAACACTTGGAACACTGAAAGGAAGTGTGCTTGGTTCTTTCCCTGAAATTAGGGTTAAGACCTGAGATCTCTAGGTGAATTTCCTCTGAGCTGATTTTCAGGGTGTTATGCTGATAAAACTGGTCATTGTCCAAAAGTCAGCTTGAGGATCCTGACCTCTGTGGGAGTACACCAGGCTGTATTGCAATGTATTGTGTCACACTGTGCTTATTATTTAGTATTAGATATGTACATATGTACACACACACACCTCTTCCGCGTAAGTAAGGAAAAGGCTGCGGACAGAAGCAGGCCAGGAGGGAGGGGGTGGGGATGTCCCGGATGTCCCAGTGAGCAGTGCTCACTGTGGGCAAGGAGCCTCGGGCTAGTCCTCTCCTCACTCTGGGTCCCCAGTACACAGAGTGAGTGTGGTGCTCTGCAATCCAACTCAAGGCTCTGCTTAAAATGATCTGAGTGGCACTTACAAGAAAGGAAAGAAAATAGTGAAACACAGCTAATCCCTGCCCCTGTCCCAGGGGGCCGCGCTCGCCGAATGCTCGCTGCCCAGAAACCCCCTCTGCTCGCCGACACAGGCTGTGTTTGCGTTTCCCCCCGCCAGGTGCAGTCCACAGACACGGGTCTGCCTGTCAGCAATTCCCAGTCACTTCCTTTTCCATTCTGGATTCGGGGCTGGGCCTCCCGAGGCCCCCAGGCACAGCCATTAGGGGCTGCCCTCGGGGCTCTGGGGGGTGCTAAGCTGCGGGGTCAGCTGGTCTTTGCCTGGGCTCATTCTCTCCTGAAGGAACGGAGGACACATCTGGGGTGTGTCTGAGTTTGGCAGATGGGGAGGAGGGGACAGGGGAGCCTGGTCCCTGGTGCTCACTAGGGCCTAGAAAGAGAGTGGAAGAGCCATCCACCCTCCCCAGGATCTTGTTCCCAGCTCGCCGCTCTTCTTTGGTCAATGGCAGGATTTGGAGAAACTCTTTTGGTGTGGCCGTGGTATCCCTGACCTCTACACTGTCCTCCTGCCTTAGAGCAATGGGGCCCATATTGGGATCTTTTAAGTTTTCTGTGACGATCTGGGGAAGCTGCTTTTCTCCTCAGGATGCTTTCTTCCGCCAGCCAAGTCATGTTCCGTTGAGGTCATGGGAGATGGATTATTTTACACAGGCATTTGCAAATGATGGCTCAAACTTGAATCTACAAGTAGGTGTTGATGGCAGAAACTTCCAGGCATCTGTTTCCATCACTTTGGTACCCCCAGCCCCAGCATCTGCTCCACACCTTTTGGGCTTGCAGAAACTTTCTATTCTCCTTTGAGTATGTCTTCTCTGGCATTCTATAGGAGCTCTGACACATGGAGTCCAGAGCTGGGGGTAGCCGGGAGACTCAGGGTGCTGGGGTTGTCTGCCTGGGATAGTGGGTTCAAGGCTCAAGGCTGAATGGCATTTGAAGTAGCCCATGTTACGGAGACTCATCCACCAACTGCCAACGTATGTAAGGAGGACCACACACCACTGTTTTCTTTTGTAATATACTCCCTCCTTGCCCCCTACCTCATGTTAGAGTCAATGTTGTGCTATATCTAAGGGAGTTTTTCTTGGCACAATCATGGATTTGTCTCAATTTTTGACGTAAGTCACAGAACAATGGTTCGCAAAGATAGGAAAGGAAAATGGGGGTGATCATAACCAAATCCTCTCTTCTGCCTGCTCTTTCATTTCCCACCCCTCTGAGAAGGTTTAGATAAGACCATGGCTTCTTCCCCCCTCCCTTCAGCTCTGTAGCTTGCCTCTCCTCCCCTAAACTCTTTTAGACATTGTGTTATTAGAGAGGAGAGTTTTAGAATAGCCCACAGTAAAGGTCGGATAACTGTGCTAGGTTTTATTTTGACATCTTCCCCCCTTTAGAAAACTTTTCGCTTGAATGAGGACTCCTCAACCTCCAAAGGCACTAAAACTGTGAATGTAAAGAGCTCCTCTCCTTTCCTTACTTGAATTGGTGGTCAGTTATTTCAGTGAATTTATGCCCATTTCGAAAACTCTTCTAAGTCTGGTACATATAAAAACATATATAAAAATAACATTCATTTTTAACAACAGATATAAAAATCAGTTCCTGATATCTTTCTCAAAGGCCTCCAGGGCCTCATGGCAATCTGTGGGATGAAGTGCAAAGAGTTAGCCAAGCTGCTAAGTACAGTTGCATAGGTTGTATACTGCGCAATGCGAAGGTGTACCATATTCTGCTCAACCATGCTAAGGCCCAGCAAAAAACAAAGCTTTCAAAGCTCTTCACAGTACATTTTCAATCAACTCATCTAATTTCATGTTCCCTAAGCCTACAGGTATACCTTTAACTTTAGCCAGTCTGGTCTCACTGCCTTTAAACACACCTTGGAGTTCCTACATCTTGGCCTTTACACAAACTCTTCCCTGAGCATGAGGAGCACAGGTTCCTCATTTCCACTCAGCTGAGTCTTCCCAGTCCTTTAAAAACCTACCTTAAGTTTCACCTTCTCTGCCCACAACACCTGGAAGCCATTGCCATTGCTTCTGGGCTTCCAGAGTACGTGTTGTCAATAGGCCCCTTGAGACACACTGCACACTGCTAGAATTTCAGTTTTATTCCCAGGAATTCTCTATCTCCAACTAGATTATGAGCATTTGAAGACAGAGCCCATGTTAACATTTCCTGGATTTCCTACAGCACCAGACACAGCGCCTGACATACAAAACTGTGCTCGATAGATTGTTGATCTACTGGCTGGTTGGTTCAAGTTGCTTTGTCAAGAATCCACGCACCCTCTCTCTCACCGCCTTGTTATTTTATTCCAGTTCCCGGAATTTCATAATAACAGAGATGGTTCCAGAAAGCTGATACAGACCATTTCCTCCAAATAAACCCATGTTTTCATATGACAAGCTGTGGAGCTTTCTATAAAAGGAACCCTCTGTTTAGGTTCCATCAAACACATGCCAGATAGTAATGATAATGAAACAATGTCCATTTATTTAGTGCTTACCGACTGTATGCACATGGACTAAATACTTTACATACATGATCTTATTTAATCCTCAGCAAACGAAGGGGTAGATACTTCTATTTTCCCAGCTTTATAGATGAATAAACAAAGTCTCCAAAAGGTAAAGCAGTTTGTCTGAAGTCGCAGAGCTAGTTAGTGGTGGCCCCAGGATTTGAACTCGGTCCTTCTGAATCTCCAGGGTCTGAACCACCGGGCTGGTACACAAGGTTTCCCAGGTCAGGTTTACTGCACTCTTGAAGCTCATCCTGGTCGTAAGGCACTCTGTGTTCAGAGCTGAACTTCATGTGGCCACAGGCCTCAGTGCTCACAGCGTGTCTGCCAGAAACTAGTTAATAGACCTTATCTTTAAGCGATTGGACTAGGTTCCTTCCTGTTCTAAGAATTTACGAAGCTACAAAAAAGTCGAGACACGGCCCTTGCTCTCAGGAATTTACAATCTTGTTGGGGAGGGCAGATATAAACCTTGAGCGGAGGAAGAGCTAGCTAAGTAGTTAGTCTCAGCCAGGTGAGTGGTGGTGGTCGTGGCTTCAAGCACATCGGAGGGTCTGGGAGGCTAGAGCTGTTTCTCTGCGAGCAGAGCGAGCTTGGATCTGCCAGCAGAGGGATGCCTCTTCTTGAAAGACAATGAGCTTGACCTTCTCAACAAGGCCCTGGCGAGGCTGTGCCGGAGGAGTGAGCGGTGCCTATCGCAACCCCAGGACGGTTATTGGCCGGGCCATTTTGACCCTTCAACAAGATGTTTCTTGAGCAAATTTTTTGGAATTTTGGTGGGCTCTGACCTGCAGTTTTCACTTCCAAAATAACTTGACTTTTCTAAAGTGGTAATTTCATTTTCATGATAATACTAAACTGAAGCCACATGATCTCTAATTGGAAGCAGGTCTTGGGCCGCAGAGTTGCCAAGAAGCAGTAAGAAACATGCTTATTCTACTAGTTTGCTTGAGGCACTCAGCATTTTTGAATGCCTGGGCAGAAATATAGTTTTTTAAATAAAGCCAATCCCTGAGAGAGGAGGGGGTTGAGTGGAAGGGAGAGCAAGGCAGGGGTGGGGGAGGTAAGAAATGGGAGAATGGAAGAGTTGCTTTCCCCCCCTTCTTTCTGTCTTTTTTAAATTCAAAGCGAGGAAAATCATACTCTTTATTTTTGTACTTAAATTCTCTGGGTTTTGGTGAAATCGGGGTGTGACCTGCATCTTTTAGGGTAAGGGTGGGAACACAGCTGATGTTCTTTCCACTTTCAAGGTTGCTGTCCTGATTTCCTTTAGGCCAGCGAAGTGCAGGGCCCGCTTCAAGAGACACGCTGGGAATTATTCCTTCTTCTTCTTCTTCTTCTTCTTCTTTTTAATTTTCTTTCCCACATCACACTTGACTTGTTCTATTAATTGCATCCTGATGAGAGATGCAGTAACTCTTCCTCCAGTGACAGTTGGAAGATTGTTTTAATAAGTCTCTCTGGAGGGAGACAAGAAAGCCCTCCCAATTTTTCTTTTCACAGCGCAGCAGAGAGTGTCCCAAGGAAGGCTCCAGAAAATACTGACACGAAGGAAATCTTTTAATGACGTTTTTAAAAAGAAGCAAAACAAACCCCTTCTCTGAAAACAGAAATTATATAACGGATTAAATGCATATCGGAACTTTCTGACGGAAGCCAGAGCTGTTTTCTAAATACAGTTGGGAGCTTAGTAAATCACATGGTGTTTTCAGAGCCTCTTCCCTTCCCCGCTGCCCTCGGTTTCCTGCGAGGCGCCGTTTTCGACAACCTCGTTGGAGGGGACCTCAGGCCCTGCGGCGGGGGTCGCATCCTGCTAGCTAATCCCCTCCCGCGCCTGGCGCCCTCCGCGCCCCTCTGGCCTGCAGCCCGGCGGGGACTCCTCCCCCCGGGGGGCAGCGCCCCTCCCTGCGCGCCGTCCCTCCCGCTGGCCCGGCCGCTCCTGGACTCGGCGCCTTTCTGCCAGGCTGCCCGTTGCCTGGGTTGCGCCGGAAAAATCCCTGGCACGATCCTTACGCTCCCTTTCCCACTCTGCGCACCACACAAACGGCAAGACCTAAAAGGAGGTATGAAGAAGCGAAGAAGGAAGGGCCAAGTGAAGGGGAGGGAGAAAGTTCTAGATTTCAGCCGGTAACTGCGGCCTGTAAAAAAGCCACTGCACCCTGGACTGGGCAAGGGTAGCCCAGAACTTGGGTTGAAAGAGAAAGTCCCCGGGGGTGGGGGTGGGGAGAATATTTAGAAACGCAACCGCAATGCCTCAAGATAGATGTGACTCAGTGACTTCCCAAAACATGGATTTCAGATACATATCACGTTACGTCCTTCTTGTACTTTTCGCTTGATTTTTCTAAGGTAGTCGTTGACATTTTTAATTTAAACCCCGCTGTTACACACCCACTTCAGTTTCCAGGGAAGGCACGCAGGTGGTGAAGGTCCAGCGGGGACATTTGCTTTCTCCTGACGTCCCCGGGGACCCCTGGGCCCTGAAGCCCGAAGAAGCCAGAACATCTGGTCCATTTCAGCAGTTTATTCGCAAGTTCAGCCTGTCATCTGGATGTTTTGTCTATGCAGTGCCAAACATCTGGGTTGACATTTTTTTTAACCAGACTTACTAGATGTTTTGGCATTGTGTAGACAGGAATTCAATTTTTAAAGTTACTTCTCTACTCATCTGAGAGCCTAACCGGTGCTCTGGTACAATGAAGGAGAGAGATACAAATGAAGGCCTCCCCACGCTCCCTGATTGCTTTACAATTTTGGACTTGTCTAGACCATTCTAAATCAGTGGTCTGACTGCTTTCCTTTTTTATTAGATGAACTTTTTTTAAAATTTTAGTGTTTTATTTTTTTATTTAGTCAATGAAATTGACCAAAATAACATGATGTGATCGTCTTTACAAAATGCAACCTTAGATGTCCTAAATTCATTTTAAGATAATAAAAATTTTAATATTTTTAAGCAGCTTGAAAACAGAGGCAAGAGCTTAAAAATAGAGACTTGACTCCTGAAGGTAATTTATGAGGATTAGGTTACCACTGGATTTTCATACTTATTTGAGTAAGATTGTGAGATCCTAGAAGGGAGATATGATTTTTAAAAAGCTTTACCATCTAACTAGTCACAGTTGTTGTTGGGGATGGCAGTAGTGGTGATATAGCCAGATAGAATGTGAGTTTCATTTTTTCCCATTTATTTAGCATTATTTTATGCTGTTTATCTTTCACTTGGATGTTCTAGACTGTAAGTAAATAAAAATATGATTTGTACCTTGAAAGCTGGTGTTTCACAACACTCCTGAACTGGAGAGACCTTTCCCCCACTCAAAACAGTAGGAAAAGTTGATAACTTGCTAGCTTTTGTATGCTAAATAGCTTTAATCTTGGGGGAAGGAAGAAGTAGCTATCTGAAGAAGGCCTTGTCCCTGTATTGGTATGTTTTTACATCAACTCTGGGTAAGCCTTGGTCAAATTCCTTCTCAGTTCATGAACACTGGTGGAGGCAGAGGGAGGAGAGAATGGTGTTGGTTGGGCTGGGAGATCCATGAGGTCAGGGATCTTCCTGTAAAGTGAAATTTTCACAAGAGTGTGTTATCCATGGATAGTTGCTAGTTGGTCTTGTGAAGGAGACCAAAGTCAGAATGTCCCACGTTGCCAACTTGAGCACTCTGCTGCTGTTTTCAGAGTCCTCGGGAAGTTACTATACCCAGCAAACCTGTCCTTCTGAAATGAAGGAGAGTAAAGGCTTTCCCAATAGTAAAAAAAACTGGAGGAATTGATCACCACTAGACCTGCCTTATAAGAAACACTGAAGAGCATTTTATAAGCTGAAATTTAAAGGTGCCAGTTACCACTGTAAAAACATATGTATGTGTAAAACTTATCAGCAAAGCGAAATATGTAGTCAGAGTCTGATTCTCTAATATTGTAATGATAGTATGTAAATCACAACTTAAGTTTAAAAATTAGAAAACAAACATTAAAAATAATTTACAATAATTTGTTTTCAGATGCACAATATTGTAACATTAAAATCCTAAAATGTGAGAGGGAAGCAATAAAAATATAAAATATCCATATGCTTTTAAAGTTAAATTGTTATCAGCTTAAAATAAGGTATTTTATGTAAGCCTCATGATAACCACAAAGTCAAAACCTATGGTAGACATACAAAGGATTATGATATATATATCAACAAACTGAAAACCTTGAAGAAATGGATAAAATCCTGGTAACATAGAACTTGTCAAGACTGAATCATGAAAAAACAGAAAATCTGAACAGACCATTTACTAGGAAGAGATTCAATCAGGAATCAAAAACCTCCCAACAAACAATAGTCCAGGACCAGATGGCTTCACTGGTGTATTTTACCAAACAATTAAAGAAGAATTAATACCAAGTCCTTCTCAAACTATTCCAAAAAAATAGAAGAGGGAATACTTCCATATTCATTTTACAAGGTCAGCTTTACTCTGATACCAGAACCAGATAAGGACACTGTAAGAAAAGAAAATTACAGGCCACTATCCCTGATGAACATAGATGCAAAAATCCTCAACAAAATTAGCAAACCAAATTCAACAATGTATTAAAGGGATTATATACTATGAGCAAGTTGGATTCACTTCTGAGATGCAAGGATGATGCAATATCCACAAATCAATCAGTGTGATATAGCACATTAAAAATTAAGGATAAAAATAAGTCATCTCAATAGATGCAGAGAAAGCATTTGACAAACCTCAATATCCATTTAAGATAAAAACTCTCAACAAAGTGAAGATAAAGAAAATATACGTGAGCATAATAAAGGCCACATACAGCAAGCTAACATCATACTCAATGGTGAAAAAATTTTCTTTCGAGTTGAAGAACAAACAAGGATCTTTACTCTAGCCACTTTTATTCAACATAGTACTGGAAGTCCTAGCTAGAACAAGCAGACAAGAAAAAGAAAAAGGCGGGTGCCTGGGTGGCTCAGTGGGTTAAAGCCACTGCCTTCGGCTCAGGTCATGATCCCAGGGTCCTGGGATCGAGGCCCACATCGGGCTCTCTGCTCAGCAGGGAGCCTGCTTCCTCCTCTCTCCTCTCTCTATGCCTGCCTCTCTGCCTACTTGTAATCTCTCTCTCTGTGTCAAATGAATAAAAAAAAAATCTTTAAAAAGAAAAAGAAAAAGGCATACAGATCAGAATGGAAGAATTATTGGCAAATGTCTCTATTTGCAGATGACATGGTATTATATACAGAAACTCTAAAGACTCCACCAAGACACTGTTAGAACTAATTGATGAATTCAATAAAATTGAAGGATACAAAATCAATACATAAAAATTATTGTTTCTACATACTAAAAATGAGATATCTGGAAAAGAAAGAAAATGATCCCATTCACAATAACATCAAAGACAATAAATATTAAGGAAAAAAATTAACCCAGAAAGTAAAACATCCGTAAACTGAAACCTATCGGACATTGATGAAAGAAATTGAAAAGACACAAATAAATGGAAAGAGATCTCCTATTTGTGGATTAGAGGAATTACCCTTATTACCCAAAGCCCTTTATAGATTTGATGCAAATGTTCAGTGCCATCTTGTTTACAGAAATAGAAAAACAGTACTAAAATAGCATGGAACCACAAAAAACCCTGAGTAGCCAAACAACTGCATTATTCAAACTATATTACAGAGTTAGAGTAAACAAAACAGCAGGGTATTGACATAAAAATAGATTCATAGGTCAATGGAACATAATGCAGAACCCAGAAATGAAACCATACATATATCATTAAGGAAACACAACCGAAAGCTACAGTGAGCTATCAGCTCACACCTTTTAGAGTAGTTATTATCAAAAATCCCTTCTCATTAAATTTTTTATGACCTCTCTTTAATTTTCTGGGTCATTTTATTGCATTATAATGTTGCAAGCTCGGTGCCTAAAGTTCTAAAGTATGTAATTAGGTATGTAAGTATATAAAGAATATCAACCACTAAGAAAAAAGAAGCAAAAAAGGTATTATCCGTATTGAAAATTCATTGAAATGTATATAAATAATAGAAATTAAACACTATATAATTAAATCTAAAAAACCCTAGGCAGTAATCCCAGTTTATATTCTGTTTTTTTCACAAAGCATTGATGGAGGCGATTAAGCTCTACACAGAAGCTACATTCTTTTTTTTTTTTTAAGATTTTTATTTATTTATTTGACAGAGAGAGAGAGCACAAGTAGGCAGAGAGGCAGGCAGAGGAAGAGGAGGAAGCAGGCTCCCTGCGGAGCAGAGAGCCCCATGCGGGGCTCAAACCCAGGACCCTGAGATCATGACCTGAGCTGAAGGCAGAGGCTTTAACCCACTGAGCCACCCAGGTGCCCCAGAAGCTACATTCTTCATAAAACTGGATTTCAACAGGAGATTGTGGGACTTGACTTTGACGCAGGGGACAGATGCTTATTCCCTAGGGCCGCATGAGAAATGAAGGTTTAACAAACACAGGAGATTCTCCTAGGATGATATTTTCCCAAGTTGAGTTGCATGGATTGCATGCAGATGCCATTGCTTTCAATATCTTTTTTCACAATGCTTAAGACATAGACAAAGATTTGAGGGGTTTTTCCCCTCTATATTCATTTATTACTATTCCTCTGGGTTGTCCTCTAAAAGCAAAAGGCTGGGACCAATCTTGCTATGGGACATCAACCTTAAATTAGAACTCTCTGCCTCTTTCCCATGTTCCTATTCATCGTTTTATTATAAATATGGATGAAGTCAACCTTGTAAGTGTAAAATCAGGTTAAAATGAATCAAGCAAGGTAAATTGCCAACTCAGTACCATATTATCACATTATGCCTCCTTTGCTGCCCACACAGCTAGTCCCTGCAGGTCCCAACGTTTCACTGACATCTAGGGAAGATTCTAGCAATCCACCTTGCCCTAGGCTCTGGGATTTGTCTTCCAATAGGCTTCCCTTCCATAGAATGCAAACCTGTTCGCTTTAGTCACACAGATCTTTCCCATCTTTGAAGATTCCTCTCTCCAACTTCTATGATGCAAGAGATGTAACAGAGCTTCCATCTTATTTTTTCTGCATTAAAGCTGCTCTTTTGCTATAGAAATGGTGAACGACATTTTGAAAAGATCTTAAAACTAATTCTCTGCAGTCTGAACCTTCACTTCCTGGTATAATGTTCTGTGAGATCTTTAATTTGCCGAGCTTTCCCACAGGCCTCTGTGCACACATCACAAATGCACACGTGGAAAAGAAGTTGGAATTCTCCCAAAGATAACTGGGTGACAAAATCTAAGAATTTAGGAAGATACAAGAGAACATTTAGCTCGATCCTTTTATTAGGCTTGGAGTGGTGCAGTAGCCTATATTAACACCCCCAGAAACCTCTTGGTCCTTCATTCCGTCTTTCTGGTAGGCCACAGGTCTTTGCCTATTGTCTTTTTTCCTAAATAACTTAAACTCCTGGAAATTTAATTTCTCTGGGATAATTAATGTGACTAATCAAATGCTCTGAGCCTTTAAAATCAGTTCCATTCAAAGCCTTAATAACAGCTGAGGAAAAGCAAGCTAAGGGAGAAACATGGGCAGTTCAATCCCTAAGCACACAGATCAGTAGCCAGATCTTCATGACTATAAGCAATGGAAGAAAGTTAAAATAAAATTAATTTTAGGGAACAATATGCTTCAGTAAAAAAAATCTCAAGCCTAAGATGTGAAAAAGAGGGATCCAATTATGCTTGTTAGGGATAACTAATATCCAAGTTTTAAGATCTGGCTCTTAGAAGCACAGTCTTCTGTCAAATTCAGCAGAAAGGATGTTTACCAGCCAGCTCTGTTCCTACACTGGTAGGACACAGTGTGACATCAGCTGCCTGTGACATCAGCTCTCTTTCATTTAGTTCTGAAGACCATTCCCTGTTCAGATATAATATAGTCCCCACAGACATGAATAATGCCCAAATACTATTTTGCATCTCCATTCTAAGTGTTTTACCTTTTCCGGTTTTCTGTTTTCCACAAGAATATTGTAAGTTTTGTCTCCTAATGAAAAGCCAGTTTGAAATTTCAATTAAAAATGGAGAAGGAGAAAAAACAAATAGTAAAGTGAGGAGAATGATTAGCAATGGCCCTGAAACTTAAAACTTAAATTATGGAAGACTGGATAGATTCCATATTTTAGCCACTCAATGGGATAGTATGTAGCCACTTAAAATCATTCAGATATTTGTTTATTGACATGAAAACATTTTCTCATTATGCAACTAAGCGAAAAAAAGATCACAAAACAGAAGGCCTATTCTTTTCAGGCTTTTATAATTAATTGAAAGGTGTGAAGGAGTTCTATTAAATGAAAGGATCATTTTAGTTCAATTAAATAAGGTGATTATTTTGTCTCCAAGGGAATACTCCCGGAAATCCAGGAACAGATGTCCCCACCTGGGGACAGTGGAAATACAAAACTCTTGGGTATTATTTTAAGTTATTTCATTCTAAGACCTTCGACCACTTCATTTTGTTTTGCAGAAAAGTTTCAGGGTGTCAGAGTGTATATTTCAATAAAAATCAGTTTGAAAACTTTAATAAAGAATGGAAAAGAGGACTAGAGCTTAAAGCAAGAAACTTATTTAATACGTGAATATAGGGATGTTTTTAACGTGCTTATAATTTCTACTTATTCTTTCAACTCTGTTTTTGTATGTCTTTTTTTTAAATTTTATTTATTTATTTGACGGAGAGAGACACAGCGAGAGAGGAAACACAAGCAGGGGGAGTGGGAGAGGGAGAAGCAGCCTTCCTGCTGAGCAGGGAGCCCAATGCAGGGCTTGATCCCAGGACCCTGGAATCATGACCTGAGCCGAAGGCAGATGCTTAACAACTGAACCACCCAGGCGCCCCTGTTTTGGGATGTCTTAATTTGAGAATTATAATCACCTGAAGATCATGTTATTATGGTTTCAATGATTACACATCTTTAGAGATATAATAACATTATTTGTTGAACAATTACTATGTACCAGGCAGTGCATAGATGCTGATTCTCTCTCTTTTATTTTTGAAGATCTAGTCAGCAAATAATTATTAGATACTATTTTTGTACTATTTTTCTGGACTCCAAATGTAGAGTGTTGAAAATTCTGTGTCTACTTTGTGGGCTTACAGTCTATCTTGGAAAATAAGACAAGATGGATGTAATACGTTAGAAAGTCAGATTTCCTATGAAGGAAAAATATGATTTCCTATGATGGAAAAGGATGGGGGTAGGAAAGGACTATTTTAGCGAGGTTGGTCAGGGAAAGCTTCTCTGAGGAGGTGGCATTTGAACTGAGGCCTAATGAGGAGGGGCAGCAACACAGGGAAGTGAATTTCAGCCGAGTCCCTGAGTCAGGAGTGGGTTTGGTGTGGTGGAGAAATGGCAAAATGCCCAGCGTAGCTGGAGCGGGATGATTGAAGGTGATGAAGATGAAGCTTGAACAGGCACTTCTCAAAAGAAGATAAATGAATGGCCAATAAGCACACGAAAGAGTGCCCAATATCATTAATTATCAGAGAAATGCAGATGGAAATCACAGTGTTGTGCACTATTCACCCACTAGGATGGCTAAAGATAAAAATGCTATCAATACCAAGTGTTGGTGAGGATGTGGAGAAGCCAGAACCCACATACGTTGCCATTGGAAGTGTAAAGATGGTGTTAACAGACTTTCATCAGCTAGGGATGCCATAACAAAGTTCCACAGACTTGGGTAGCTTAAAAAAACGATATTTATTTTCTCACAATTCTGTAGACTAGAAGTCTGAGGTCAAAGCATGGGCAGGATTGGTTTCTTCTGAGACCTTTCTCGTTGGCTTTTAGTTGGCCGTCTTCTCCCTATGTCTTCAAATGGTCTTCTGCATGTATCTGTCTCCTGATCTCATAAGGACAGCAGTCATACTGGTGTAGGGCCCATTCTGATGACCTCAATTTTAACTCAATTACCTCTTTAGAGACATTATCTCCAAAAGTAGTCACATTCTGAGGTACTGGGGATTGAGACTTCAATGCATGAATTTTGGAGGGACACAATTCAGTCCATAACACCTCACTTTGAAAAAATGGTTTGGCAGTTTCTAATAAAGTCAAACATACCCCTATCCTATGACTCAGTAATTCCACTCAAGTATTTACCCAAGTGAAATCACATGGCCCCTGCACCCACTAAATGCCTTATATAAAAATATTCATAATAGCTACATTCATAGTAGTCTCAAACCTAAATGTCCATTAGCAGGTAAATGGGTAAATTGCACTATATTCATATAACAGAGTACCACTCAGCAATTAAAAGAAAGATCTATTGAAACATATGACAACACAGACAATCTTATAAATACTATATTAAGTAAAAGAATCTATATCACAGAAGGGTAAATACCATATGATTACATTTCTATGGAGTTCTAGTATGGGCAAAGTGGCTCTGTTGCCAAAGAAATCAGAACGGTAGTTACTTCTGGCCAGGGAGGTGGGGAAAGAACTTTCCGGAGTAATGGAAGTATGCTATATCCTGATGGGGTGTGTTACGTTAACATATGCCTTTATCAGAATCAATCACAGTTACATCTAAGATTGATAATATGTAAATTATACCTCTATTAAAAGCTTAAATAAATAAAAATCTAAGTAATTACAAAAATTGCCTGAGAACTGGCCCAAGACCAAATCTGTATAATTATTTTTGTGCAAGCTTTGTTTACAAAAGTGTAGGCAGGTGCTCTTGGGGCTGATCTGCCTGCTGGCTGTGTTGGCCCAGGGCAACCTCTGGGCCCATAGGTCACCTCTTCACCTTCTCCAACTCCTCAGCCAGGTATGAGTGCAGCTTCATGTGAAGGGCCCCACATCATCAAGTTTGGAGCTGTTGAGAGCTGCACACGGTTCCTCTTTGTTTTGACCTCTCCCACTTCACTCCCTCCTGATCGCCAACCCTGATGGCAGACAGACTCATAGAAGCCACACAACCCACTCCCCTGACTGTAAGACCCACCTGCAGAACGTATCCCATTCTTTATGTCACCATGAGGCATGAGAAGACTCACAAAGAGTGGGAATCATTTCTAGGAACACAATCAAGGATTGTGAGCACATGTATTTGACTTCTGGTACCTCTTTTCCTTTCTGTGTGACCTTAGCTGAGTCACCTAACCCAGTGAGCCTACAAAATGTGGGGGCATCACCCTCCTCTCATTACCTTGCTGAACACCCACAGGTGATACAGAATGTCAGTGATGATTGTGATTATTTCCTTCCTACCCTCCAGGAGGTGGTCTTGCTCAAACCGGGGCCAGGGAGTGGGCGGCTAGGCCTTTCCTGATCTGTTTTTGGATCCTCTCAAGACCTTTAAGTCAGAGGGAGGAAAAGTTAAAATAGGGGCTAAATGGAAAAATGAGGATCGCAAGGAAACAGGAAACTTGACATGCTGTGGGTTTTCATTTCTCATGTGCAAAGCACATTTTCTCCAACCTATCATTTCTGAAATAAATGATCCACAATCATTTAATGTGAATGCATCCCAGACCTGGGTTGGGCCCATGTAATTTGGAATCAAAAATGACTGACGGGTTGACAGGAAAGTCCTGCCAATAAATTACATACATCCTGTTAGTACAGTCTCATACCTAAAAATATCTTCAGAGACTAAGGAGAAATTGGCAATGGCTATGGATTGACTGAAAAAAAAATTAACCATAAAAACTAAGCAAAATTATATCCACACTCCCCAAGCTCTAGTTAAAATTAATTTGCTTTTCAACCAAGGTCAAATATGCCAGTGCAACACGTCGGGCACTGTATTCATTCCGTGAAATGTTCATTCAAACTAGATTTTTGGTGTTGCATAGACTCAGAGGGTAGGACTTGTGTTTTCTTCTTAACAGAATTGCAGGATACTACCCTCCCATAGATGTGGGCTGCATGTGACTCCATGTGGTGTTTCTGTTTCAGGAAGAAGAGGTGGGTGACTGCAATAAAGATAGCAGGGTTCTCATTCTGGGCAATCAAATTTGCTTATTTGTTTCACTGGCTCCAGCCAAAAACCAAGACCTTTAATTCCTGTAACACCAGCCATTGGCTGCCTCGTAGCTAGAAGTCACTTCTACACAATTGGACAAGGTACAATTCACCCACAGGAAGCAGTTTGGGGCTGTCGACTTTTTCAGAGCATAGGAATTGCCTTTTGCTTCCCCGATGGAAGCCCAGCGTCCGGTTGCAAAGGTGCTCAAGGTGAGTGTAATCTGGGCTGAAATCAGGAAGGCCATTCCTCAGCCACGGCTCCTCATCACTGTTGCCAGTTCAGGTCAGGAAAAGCTAAATAATTTGTTTAACCTGAACCTCCTTTCCTACCTTGAGGGAAAACTCCTATAAGCTCACTGTAAACACAATTATGCCATGTGGGGCTTTCATTAATCTAGCACAAACCACAGCCTGACATACACTGGGCAGGGTGTACTTGATTTTTTCTCAGCTCATTTTCAGCACCAGCTTATCCTCACACTTCTTACCCAGAGGTGGTTATTTGTAGAGTGTGGATGTGGGGGAAGAGAAGAGTTACCAGAGCCAAACTTTGCCATCGCAAAGGCATTTTCCAGGACCCGGAGACAGTCACGGGTTATTAGGACAGCCTTTGAAGGGACGCAAAGTTCATCAAGAAGCGCTGAAGACTCAATTTATAAATGAGAGGAGTGAGTCCCAGAGGTCGCCCAGCCAGTGAGTGGCTTTCATTCATGTAACAAATATTTATCAGACACCTACTTTATGCAGATACTGAATGAGGCACGGGGATGCAGTGGTGAATAAGACAGATGTGGTGTCTATCTTCAGAAATCCTTTTCAATTACATAGCCCTGTAGGCCCAGACATTAGCTAGCGACAGCCATAGCTTTGGGCCGCAGGAAAACTGTGTTTATCAAATTTGTTTGACCGACACCCACAATAGCAGACACTTAATATTTCATTTCAGTGCATGAAGAATATTTATGTTTATACATACAGGATATCCCTGTACATAGCTTAAAAAAAAGTGTTACTGTATATAAAAAACAAAAGTTCCAGAAATAATATTTATTTTTATTAAAGATGATGAGCTGTGGTATTTTCTGTTTTATTTTTTTAGAAATGTTGGCTACGACCTTCTGCCTTAGAAGGTGAAGGATTGGTTTGTAGCTGAGCATTCCCTGAAGCTTAGGGGTGTGGTGACATTGGTAGAATTGTGATTTAATGAAGGCTTTGGAGGATTTGAAGGATTATGGTGTGGAGGATGAGGAACCAGATGCTTTTGGTTGCTTGAGGCGCTGGGGACCAAGCCGGAGGAAGTGGGCTTAAGTGGTAATGGCTGTGATTTAGAGTAGACAGGGGCTGCCAGCAGGAGAATCTTCCTAGGAAAATGCCATCTGATGGAAATGCATGCATGCAGTGGGAGAATGGCAGGTCCCATAGATCCTACAGCATGTGAGTTTGGGGGTCAGGCTCACTGGAAAGTGGCCATGTGCCTCAACTGCTGCAGGAACCCAGGACACACCCCTAGGGAAGCATGGCACATAGGCACAAGTTCAGGGACTCAGGGATCTAGCCTCTGGGAGGATTATCCACTCCCGCCTCCAATCTATAATGCAACCCCCTTACTCAACCCATCTTGTTCAGTGAATTAAAAGAGAGACAAGGGAATACAGCATTATTCATAATAGAAGATTGGTTCTTTTGAGTTCTATGAAGAAACAGGAGATGTGATTTGGAAAGGAGAAAGATAAGACCCAACAAATATCTTCAAATATTAAAAAAAAAAAAAGTGACATGGAAGAATGAGTAGATTTGTTATGTTTCGCTGGATGACAAAACTAGTACCAATGAATGGTAGAAATAGGGAGACAGAATTTAAGTCAAAGTAATTAAGAACTTTCTAAGGAGTAAATGCTGCCCAACTCTGCAAGTGAAATCCAAATGACCAATTTTAAGCAATGATTGGATTCATTTGGTCACTCACCCACCTTTACTGAGTTCCTCCTATGTAAGTATACTGTATACTTTGTATACTGTGCCAGCTCGGGGAATACATTGCCTTTAAGGGTGGTATAGAAAAAAAAATTCTACATTGAGAAATAGAGTTTGGTAAATTCTTAGATTTCTTCCAATTCTAGAACATTCTTCAGGGTTGCGAGTGTGTATAACTTAGGAGGAATATCTGTTAAAACCAATGTGATGAGGGCACCCCTGAATAGTTTTTCCATGGCTACTAGGAGCAAGGACTACCACTGACAGAAGTGATCAACATTTCAGATTTACTTAGGGAATTTTGGATGACCAAGAACCTAGCTTACATTGTTTATTGTTAGGTGTTCCCTACTACTGATAGGATAAGTCTGACTTGCTTAGCCTGGCCAACTGATCTACCCAGTAATTGCAATGTCATATTTCACTGCTCATTCTCCTCCGGTGTTGGTGCCTATGCTCATTCTTTCAGCTTTTTGGCAGTCTGTCCTCTCCCCTCCACTGTGCCTTTCATGCCCACAACTCAAAGCCCTCCTCCATGAAACCTTCCATGATCTGCTTACTCCACACTCTTCTTGCTCACTGCACACCTGCACACCCTGTCTCTATCAGTCATTTGGTATTTACATTGTCTGATGACATCTCTTGGGTAGATTTTAACTTTGGGCACACATATAATTTACCTTAGCAGTTGGATAGCAATCTTGTAGGCAGGGGCCATTCATTCTACTTTGTTCTATACTCTTTTGCCACAGGGCAAAGCATGCCTTCAATTCATACAAAGTTGACTGCAGGTGAGTAAGAGCTTTCATCATCCATTCTTGTTACAACACAGTCACAGCTCAGGCCTATTATTTATATGAATGGAGAAAGTCTTGTAGATAACAATACTGAAAACATTTTTAAGATGTCTGTGGAAGACATATTTCATATGGGTTTTGGACAATAGGTGTTTTCATTTTTATTTTATTTACTTACAAATGCTCTTACAACATTTATCATGAGCCAGGGACTAGTCATTCTGGTCCACAAGCCTTTAAAGAGCATGCCCCTTTATGTTTTCATTTTCCTTGTCTTGGCCCTTTAGCATGGCATTGTGTGGTCATCACATGTTTTCATGGACTTCAGTTCTATGTATTGGTAAAGAACTGGAATTTGGAAAGGATTATAGACTCTTCTGAGGCGGTGTCTGTCTTCTTGTGGGTTTGCAGCTGTCTGAAATGAGCACACCCTTCTGACTCTTCTAGCAAGACTTCTAGTATTTCTCCACAGCCTAGTTCTTTTTACCACTCTCTGTGCTCTACTGTTTTCACACAGAACTCTGCTTTTCTACTTCTTGAACCATTTCAGGACTGTGGCCTGTGGGCTCTACTCTCCAGGAGTTTTTCATCCAATAGTGGAGTGGAGGCTGGGCCTTAAGAACATTCTCAGAAAGATTTCTTCTTGGAAGACTGTCTCATTAATAAACATGAACGTGGAAATGTGGTATGAAATGTGGTCACATCACAGAGAAAATCAGCTTTCTTCCAGAATCAGGGGAGTTTGAGCGGAGTTTGTTATTAAACTCTTGCCTTATACAACCCTCCTTACCTTCCCCACATCTCTCTCTCTCTCTCTCTCTCTCTCTCTCACACACACACACACATAATCATGTAGACAAACAAACAATATTTTTATCAGGGCTATCAGATACCTTATGGAGCTGTAATTAAGTTAGAGTAAGTTAGAAAATCTGTGTTCTCAAATATAGAACTCAAAGTCATTTTCTGGATACATAGTCTTTTTCTTACCCAATAGATAGGAGAGGATAGAATTCTTGGATTTAGGTGTTATAACATTCGTCGGTAACCTCTGCATTTTACAGATGAGGAACCTGAGGCCCAGAGAGGCTAAATCATTCACCTGAGGCCACAGGTGCTTTTGTGATAAAACTGGACTTAGATTTTCCATCTCCTGTTTCATGGTTGGTTGCTTCTCAAAGAGGATGATGACAAATCTCCATAGCTCACAGATATTCCTTTTCTTTCACAGGCTCAACAACAATGGTCATGCTCTGAAGTAAAGTGTAAGTTGACTGCTGTTTTATTTGGATGCACTCACTCTGGGATTTGTTTTGAAATTCATTGGCACTGACTGCTTCCTAGTATCACAATAAGCTAAGGCTGAGTTTATTCTCTTGTTATTCAAATTGCATACTCTTCTAAGAGGCTTATTAGATGAAAAGCTTGGGAAACCAAATAGGTTGGGTCTTTCAGAAAAGTTAAATACACACACACACAGAGAATGTTTTCCAGATGACACAAAATGTAATCATTATTAGGGGCTGATCTTATGGATCCAAAGGGAACACTGAAAGTACCAAGAAGGCTTGTAGGGACACCTGATTTACTAGCTCTTGCAATGAATCAGTGTAATTAAGTTTGTTTCAGCAAACAGAAAAAAAATTTTTTTGGACAAGGCAATGTGTTAGACAGTATCTTTAGATGGATATGAGGGAGAATAAGACCTGATCTTTGCCTCCAGACACTAACAAACAAATGGGGAAATGTGAAGACATTTGAGAAATATTCTCTAGAATCATGCTCCTGGTTGAAGAGAACATTTTTTTTTTCTTAAGAAACTGATTCTTCTTTGGTCAAAGACATACAGAGTTGCATTCTTCTTAAATCAAGTTCTCTTGTTTATTTTTTTCCCTAACCTTTCTTGAATGGATTTACAACATCTGTTGTAAATGGGATAACAAGTTCCAAGCATTTCCTTTGGGTAAATGTGAACACTTTACCTGTGAGAGATCCTTTAAAGATATTACTTTATTAGGCAGAATATGCTTTTTGTTAATCTCCATCCAACTTTTTCTAAGCTTCTATAAATGGGAGAAAGTAAGGGAGCCATTAGAGAAAGCCCATGGCCATTTTGTTTCTCCTTCATTATTTTGTAGATATTGGTAACATCCCTTCTCAGTGTTCCAGACTGAAGAACATTCCATCACTTTAGCTCTCTCAATCCCCCTCTTTGAAATATTTTAATCTGTCCTTCATTTCTCACTCCCTTACCCTCTTCCTCTTATTTCTTTTTCTTTATTTTCTCTCTTTGTTTTCTGAATTGCCTTGTCCAGCTCATTACGTCTTTCCAAGATAGGAGAATGAGAACAATGCGAATTATCCTAGTGGAGTTGCACCATGCTTTCAGGAGTTGGATAAAGTATCTGTATTTCTTTAAAAAAAGCAATCGTGCTGATGATGTGCCTGGAATTTTATTGGTCTTTTTGGCCCTGGGTACACGCTGGGATGATGTCTTCAGGGAATAGCCTATAGAGTTTCTGCATTCTTTTCTCATAACCTGTTACTTGCGAGGATGCCAGTTGGGTTATGGAGCTAGTGGATGCCAAGTGTTTCTTTCTGTTGTTGTTGGGCTTCCATCTTTCATGCAGAAATGTTGATATTTTTGGCTTATTTTTCATCCACTTCCCACACCTGTTGGTTGCCTGATTAGGTGTGCAAAGAAATTGTCCCAATGTTTCCTATGCATATGGATTCTCTCCAAATCCCTCTAATAAGACTCCTGAATCTAAGGCTTATATCCTTCTTATTGGAAGCTCATTCCGTTAGAGTGGAAGGCATCTTAGCATCTCATCTAGTAGTATCAGTTATTTTTCTTTGTAGCTGGGAAAGCTTTTTCACAAACCAAATTATATTTTATTTTTAATTTTTTAAATATTTATTTGAGAGAGAGAGAGAGTATGTGTGTGTATGTGTGAGAGAAGGGGGAGGGGCAGAGGGAGAAGGAGAGAGAGAATCCTCAACAGACTCCCCGCTGACAGCAGGGCCCAACATGGGTCTTGATCCCATGATCCTGAAATCATGACCTGAACCAAAATCAAGAATTGGATGCTTAACAGATTGAGCCATCCAGGTGCCCCTAAAAACCAAATCTTAAGTCTTAAATGAAAGATCATTGCAGCAACATTAGTTCACATTTCATGTACCTGTATGGGTGTGTGTGTGTGTGTGTGGTGTGTGTGTGTGTGTGTGTGTGTGTGAGAGAGAGAGAGAGAGAGAGAGAGAGAGAGAGAGAGAGAGAGAGATGGATAGGTAGATAGACAGACAGATTCAGTCTGATGCTTGGCTCAATAGTGGCATCCCCCACAGTAATTATGAGGAAGGAAGAGGTGACTCTGCTTTTCCTCCCCTGGTTTTGGTTCTTTTGGGCTTCTCATAGTGTACATTCAGGTTATTTAAGGATTTTTTTAAAGAGTAATTTTGGCTCAATACATTTCCCTTTACGAGCCAATCTTAAGATAAGTATAGATGCTTGGACTGAATTAGGAGCAAGGACTCATATCCTGTCCACATTCCTGCCTCTTTTCTCTCCTCCCTAATACAGATTCAGTGAGCATGGTTCGTAAGTCAGAGAACTAGACTGATTCTACTTTATATGCAAGAAAACTTGGAATTAGAGATAGTGACTTGCTCAAGGTCACACAGTTGGTTAGTATGAGCAAGAAATCAAATTTCTCCCCCCTGAGACTCAAGGCATTGTTCTAGAAAGAGCACATTGTTTTTCCTTCCTACTTTTGGTTTTAAAATCTTCTTTACCACTTTGTAAATATTTACTGTTCATGATCTGGTACCACTTTAGTTTAAGCTGAGATCACACTTCCTATTGATCTCCCTTTAAATTCTACCCACTTGCTAGTGTCTAGAACATCACTACCCATCCATACCTTCCCATTATCTCATGCATTGAAACTTGGATTGGTCTTTGCCCACCACCTATCTAGTTCCTGCTCACAATGTGATCAATGGTTCTAAAACACCTTGGGGATTAAGTCTATTTAGTGTCATGGTTTTCATTAATTATCATCTATCTATCACTAGATTTAGGGAGATAATTACAGCAGTCCTGGCCCTGTGTTAGGCACATTACAAAAATTATATCGGCCCACGCTTACAACAACTTCTGAGGTATTTTCTATTTTCCAGATGAGGAAGTAAAGCTCAGAGAGACCGCACAGCAAGCAGCAGAGCTGGAATTCAAGTCTAGGTTTGTCTGACTCTAAAGCCTAAGCTTTAGACCTCCAGGCACTTGAGACTGACTCTCAGTCATTCGGAGCCAGGACTTCCTTACACCATCCGCTCCCACATTTATTGTCTAAATAACCATAATGATGAAGGGAACAGTGTGGGGTGGGTTGCTGCTTTATGAAGCAGCCTAAAACGATTTTAACTCCAATTTATAAAGTAAAGACTGTGGATGGGTTTGTTCATCAAATGCTGAAACACTAGGGCAAAAAGGCAGTTTCGAAGCTTGAGGTAAGTTTAGGGCAAACAAGGAAATAATACTTCTCCTAGCACGTAATAAAGTTATGGAACTCATTACCCTGAGAGGCAGTACAGACAGGAAATGTAAATGGATTAAAAAAGAGTTTGGACAAATTTATGAATGACAGAGTCATAAAAGGCTTCTAACAGAAGCTGGAATATACGAGGTGTGACTATAAAGCAGTGAAAATCTTTTTTTTTTTTTAACAAACACCAGAACTTGTACATCCAAATAAATATATTTTTCCTTCAAAGTAGTTGCCTTGGGAGAATACGTGCTTATTCTAATATTGCTTGCTCGCTCAGACATATTTGGAACCCATAGGAATTTTGAGGTTTGAGTTCACCTGTCTTCCCTTTAACTGATGAAGAAAAGGAACCCTCATGCCATGACGTAACTTGCCCACAGTCACACAGAAGCAGTTCCCAGCATTAGAATCCCAGTTGCCTGACTGTTGCTTTATTGCCCCATTCACTGCCACAAGTTGTCTCCTGCTCTAGACTTCTTCAGAGTCTGTGACTAATTCTTCAGGATATCCTAATGGTGATAAATTCTCATCTTTTGTGAATGGGCTTCTGGGACAGCCAAACCGATGAGATTTAAGGGTATGAATGAAAATATTTGTTCAAGCTGTATATTAATATTATTTGTTCAAACCTGAAGCTTTTTATTTTTTAAGAAAGAGGCAGTAAAATCATGTTCCTTTGCTTCCTGCGAACTGGCTTCCTGCTGGCCCCTTCTGCTATCCCTAAGGAAAGCATAACACACCTTCACTTTTAGATCACTTCATAGGCCGGGTCTTTGAGCTGAGCTGTGGTGGCACCTTCTTTCCCATGATGGGTAATGAAAGCACAGTCAGAGGAAATCACACGCTCCAAGACAAAAGGAAGCGAGCAAAGAAGCAGCCCCTCTGGGGACAAGAGGAGATGGCTTTGGAGCTCTCAGTAACCCTGGAAGTAAGGCTGCAGTTACCCCAGAGCCCTACTTCAAACAGATCAAAGACATGTTGAATAATGAGGATGGAGAGGAGAGACTTGAGAAAGCAGGGTTAAAACCTGAGCATAGACCACCGTTGTCATTGTGAAGATAAAAGAGAATTGCAGAGCTCAGATAAAAAGAGGAGAGATGGCTGATATCCTCAGAGGCAGTGAGCATGGGTACGGGGGATGGATCTCATCAAGATCCAACCAAAGACAGAAGTCACTGGGAGCTCATTGGCTTGTGTTCATTCATGCTCTGCCAGTTGAATTCACTTTGATCATCAAATATCCTTTTCATTTGGGCTTATAAGAAAAATAACGGGAGAGGGAGAGTGATGGAAGGAAGAGACAGGCAGAGAGAAACCCCAAAGTCCATGAAGCATGTTAGACCAGTTTCGCTAAGGCTTGGAAACATTACTTCTCCAAATGGATTCACGGCCTTGAACCAAAGCTAACAAAGAAAAGACAAACATGTCACTGAAAGTAACATGTTGACATGTGTTGATGTCTTAGCCAAAATTTATAACATAACCCAGAAGGAACACTTGAGATGCCTGGCCATGCTTTCTGGTTACTGGTGTGTTTCTGGGGAATTCTGGTAGGAGAAATCCCAGAGAGGTCAAGGCCAGCAAGGAAAGCTGGAAACAGCAGCTCTAGGTCCTATGACTGGGGCCGTTAAAAAAAATTAACCTTTGTTTTGTGATGTTTGAAGCAGACATAGCAAAAAACCTGCTTAGGATAGAAACGGAAAAGAATGGTTACCAGATTTGATGAAATCTTCGGGACAGAATCTGTAAGAAGAGAAAAAAATATATATGTATATGCGTGTTTACACACACACACATGTATGCATGCATGCTGAAAATGCTTCTACAAGCAAGCACTGTGCATGCTTCCTGGGGCTTGAGCAACTCTGTAGGCAGTGCAGGTAAGGATATGGCCATGCCGTTGTTGTGTATAGGTGTGCAGATACACACGCGGCCCACTGTGTGTGTGTGTGCACATACAGATACACACACACTATCTCACACAACAGAATTCTTACAGATCCTTCTTGGGTAAGAAAGGGAGGGGGAGAAGTTGAGCCTTAGCTTTAGGTGCGAAGTTGCTAATGGTAGGAAACTGCTTATTTGCAAAACTTCTACAATTCCACTTAATCCCCCCTTGGCTCCCACCCAGCCCCACCGAGCGTTGCAGATACAGAGGTTAAGAAAGGACCCCGGAATGCTACTTGGGAAAGGCCCTCCCTTTGGAGGGTCCCTACTGGTTCCTGGAATGAGGGGACATCACTGCCCCAGCTTTGTAGCCGGGCACCTGGGGAGGGCGCAGCCTGGACCAGCACCATCATGTTGGGGCAAAATTTGGGGGTGGGAGGTTGGCTTGTTCTGCAGTGTGGGGAAGGGATAGATGTGTCTGTGGAGTCCTTGCTGCTTTTACTTAAGAATGGACAGTCTTCTGGCTCCAAAGTATTTTTTGGTGTTTTTGGGTCTTTCTCCTCCAGGTTCTGTCTTGGCTGGATAAGCCCCTCATCTTCTTCCTGATCTTTGGCAGATATAGCTCTGGATCCTTGGTAACCACAGGCCATGGTGGACACAAAGATGCTTTGAGTTCAAAGAGGGGACTTTCACCCGTCGCCATGCCAACCTCTGACTATTGTGCCTTCACCTGGGATCCAATAGACCTCTTTTAAAAAGTGGCAAATATTATTTCTTTAAAGAAAACCCATTCATTTTCAAATTACAGTGTATGTTTCAAATTTAAAAACCAATCTTGACAGACACTAAGAAATGAGGTATAACCAATGCTTGCCAGACCTGAAGGGGCAGAGAAAGCACTAGAATCATTTGGGCCATGAGTAACCTGAGGATTAGGAAAAGAGACACCTACCATCCTGTCCAGTCTCCTGTAAATTCATCAGATGGGGCAATGACCAACTGTAAAAGCCTGCTGTTCTTCAATAAAAATAAAATAAATTTCTTGCCATCCATTGCCACCCCTCCATTTCAAAAGAGTTAAATAGAGAGAGTCTATTCTGGCTCATCATGGCCCTCTTCTTGAGTTTAGATGGACAGATCATTGCTTCATGGGTTCAAGTTCCACGTGAAAACTTCATCAGTAAAGAGCAGTTGGGATAAATAGGGCTTCTGTGGCAATCTCAGAGTCCCACAAGCCCTAGTGAGAACTTTGCAGCCTGAGAACACCCTCGAAGTCCCGTGCAGGCTCTTCCAGAGACTCTCCTCTCTAGATCTTCTTGATGTCCAATCTCAAGAATTTCTCTCACCCCCCAACAGCTGACCAGGTCCACATTCTTTAAATAATATAAAAGGAAATGGAAAATAGAAATGGGCACCATGGATCCATTTACCTGATCCTGCTGTTACATGAAAAAAGGCCACACCTGGCCTCCTTGAAATCCATGAATCCATGTGGGTTTGAGAAAAAGAGCACCTGTCAGAAAAGAAGATTTCCTTGCAGCATCTTTTTGGACTTCACGTCTTTTTCATTTCCTAGGAACCATTTTTCTCCCTGACACTCTTCAGACTAGTTCCACACAATAAGCTACTGTGACATGAACAGGAAAATTAAGGCATGGTATGTTAAGGGACTTGTTCAAGTTGACGCATGACCCTGGACACTCAAAGGAGAGAGGAGTCTTGACCTAGGCATGGAGTAGGGGGACCCGTGAGTGGATGACCTCAGGGCTGGGCCGCTAAATCTCCCGAAGTCCTGTAGGAAAGGTGGGGCAGCATGTGGAATGGAAAACCAAGCACTCAAGCCAACAAACAAGCATGGCTTTGGGGTCCCAGTTCCACCACTGTCTTGCTTTGTAAATGTGGGCCAGTCGCTTAATGTCTGGACCCCATCTGCAAAATGGGAATAATAGTGGATAATATGGCTTTTTGACTTGGCATTTTGGTAAACATGTTGGAGATTTGGGCATTCATACCAAATTTTATGACAGTAAAAGAAAAAACATAAAAATTCTAGCTTTAAAAAATTATCAAATAATTTCTGAGGAAGACACCCCCTGCCTCCCACCCACCCCTGAGGATCATCCTAGGGATGAGAGGAGGTTTAGGGATGGAATGTGCTCAGGGAAAGGGGTAGGGGGTCAGAGATGGGCTGAGGGTAACAGATCAAATGAAACATTTAATTATGTGACTACTGAGCTTTATCAAAAGGGCTCCCTTTAAAATGCTCTTCCTTGGGGATGAACTCCATAGGTTTGGGGGAGGTTTAAATGAAATAATGTTTATAAAGAACATGATACATGGCGGGTATGGTATTTGTGCAAGCCCTCCTTTCCCCCACTCTCTTCTTCCACCCTCCACCCTCCTTCCCTCTCTCCCTCTGGTTGGTTTCAGAGCCCATGGTCTTAACTCCAAGCTATACTGCCTCTTGAACTTCGTATCTCAAAAACTGAGCCCCATCCAGGTACAGAGAAATTGACATGAATTTTCTTGGCACCCACAAGGGCATGCGGCCATTCTACTCAGTCAGTTAAAAGATTGAACCCTTCCATCACCTTCACACACTCTTCTCAAGAACCCTTTATGTCTATTGACTCTCACCCTTTGGGAGTCACTAGTGAATCATTCATTTGTCCCCAGCTAGATGGAAAGAGGGTGTAAGACACTGTCCAGGGGTCTAGGAGCCCTAAAGGAGATGACCTGGGCTCAGCAGGAAAAGCTGGCAAATAGGATGGGCTTAATTAAAGGTCACATGTTACAGGGTGGGCCAGGAATACAAGGGAGGGAGCTTAGTTGATTGAGAACCCATGTCAGCCTTGTTCATCTGAACTACTCCTTGGGCTCAGAACCACACTGCTCTGGGTCCCACCTAGCACCTAGAAACAGGGCCATGGGAGAAGTTCACATGCTGTGATTATTTCAATATTTTAAATTACCCAAATGGAGCAGGGATTTTCTTCCTCCCTATAGCCTACTATTTATTTATTTATTTATTTATCTATTTATTTATTTATTTATTTATTTATTTATTTATTTATTAAGACCTCATCCCTTCTGGGGGAGAGATCTTTAAGAGAGATATCCAAAAGTGAATTTTGGTGAATAACCTTATGAGAGTCGCATTGCCCATGGAGGCCAATGTGAGCAAGAGTTTTGCTGGGTTTGCAGATGGCTCTGTCTGAGGCTTCCAAGGCCCACAGTCTACCCAGCCATGCAGAGGTCTTAGAGTTCTCTCTGTAGGCAGGGCTGGGCCTAGGGCAGGCAGAGGGTAGGACAGTCCCAGAGTTTGGGGGCTGGTTTGCAGAAGAGCGAGGTGGCTGCCTATCATTCTGACATAGACCATCATGCAACTGTTTTTGTCTTATCAAGTAATTTTGATCACCTTCCTACGCTCAAAAATTTATTTCTCCAACATCATTCTTAAGGCCTGTAGTGGATTCCATGGAACTTTTTAACTTTTAACTTTTTAACTTTAAACTTCAACGTTTGTCTTTCTGGGTCACTTGCCATAGAGTCCTCTGACTCTCCATGCATGGGTTAGTGAGCTGGGGAAAACATCACCCAGGAGGAAAGCAGAGGCTGATGGGCTGCTGTCAGGTGCCCCTCCCAGGGTCCATCTCGGCCTGAGCCTCTGCTCCTCACAGTGGGGCAGTCCTCGACGTTTGCAGCCACAGTACCCATGCGGCATTTCAGCCAACACACACAATTATCCTGTCCCTTAATTAGAACCCTCTCTTTCTACCAGAGAAAGCCTCAGCTGCTTGTCAATGAAAACATATTTGTACCGTGGCTTTAAAAACACACACTCATAAATTGCCAATTATTCCCCATTCATAGACTCTGGCAAGACACAGGGGAGAGCTGTTTGCTTTCCCTTAGGCCAAATTAAGACTTGCCTTTCATGGCAACTTATTTGTGGGAGTAATTTTCCACCTCATTTAATTAGGCTAATTGATTCAGCAGTTCTGTCGAGGGGCGACTCAGCACTGGGTGCTTGGGGCAAATTACTCCCGTGCTCTTTGGACTCTTTGAGCAATGACCTGATTAGCTTTCCTGTTTTCAAACCCAGGTCAGCCCAGACCCTGTGTGTCTGACTTTGTGGCGCACAGGTAAGTACCTGTGGAGAGCCACTCATTTATTAAGTGCTTTGAAGAGAGCTAGGTGCTGAGCCTCGGTGGCTGATTCTATCCAAGCAACAATTAGTCCACTGAAGCATGAGAGTGAGTTGTAATAACCAGATTCCAGGGAGCTGGTGAATTGAGCAGATTCCAGCGCAACTCAGTATTGTCATTTTCTCATCAACTATTGGTCGAAATTTTTATAGGGGTCATGTTCTAGTACATCCAGTTCCTGAATTGTTATGAATGATTTTTAGGAAAAATAAATAAGGGGTAGGTGCTTGGATCTTGCTAAATGACCAATGCGTTTCTGCCCCTTTTCCAGGTTCTCCTTCTTCCCACTTTTCTGATAAAGGTGTGTTTCATGCAACGTTGGGTGTAGAGAAATTGGCTCCACAATGCAAAGGGACCACTTAGCAGCCAATATTCGTTAAGGCCATCGATGGCCTTGACTCTTTACATGGAAGGGATACAAAATGTCTATTCATTTATTTAATACTCATTACAACCAGATGATCTAGGGGCAAGTGGTATCCCCACGCACAGATGAGAAAAGTGAGACATGAGGGGTTATGGGACTGGCCCAGAGATATACACCTGCCGAGCATGGAGGCAGAACCCCAAGGCTGTGCTCTTTACAGCCCCTCTAGGAAATGTCTGTGGGTCCGGAAAAACAGTGACATGATCATAAGCAATGTGTTCTCCTTTTGCATTGATATATAAATAGCCTGCTGTTAAATTAGTGAGGAAGATGAGATGGTGCGTCAAAGTTGGCTTAAAAGAGGAACTGGCAAACTCTTTCTGTAAAGGGCCAGATAGTAAATATTTTCGGCTTTGTGGGTCATGTGTGGTCTCTGTTGCGACTACCCAGCTCTGCCTTGTGGCACAAAAGCGGTCATAGGCAATATGTAAACAAGTGGCTGTGTTCCAATAAAACTTTATTTATAAAAACAGATGGCTGGCCAGATTTGGCCCACAGGCCACAATTTGCCAAGCTGTGGTCTAAAAAATAGTATTGTATAGGCTTACACCATCACGAAACATTCTGAAATCTCAAAAAGAAAAGAGAACTTGTAACCCATCTATTTTCCTTATGACTTAAATGCATTCATGTTTTCATGAATTTCTTTTCTTTCATGATTTTCATGATTTTTTTTCTTAAATTTTTATTTGTTTATTTGACACGGAGAGAGAGACCACAAGTAGGCAGAGAGGCAGGCAGAGGAAGAGGAGGAAGCAGGCTCCCTGCTAAGCAGAGAGCCTGATGTGGGGCTCAGTCCCAGGACCCTGAGATCATGACCTGAGCTGAAGGCAGAGGCTTTAACCCACTGAGCCACCCAGGTGCCCCCAGACTAACTGATTTCTTGAGCCTCATTCTCTCTCTCCACTCTCTTCTAAGTGACAGTTCAGTACATGGCACAAACATGGCCCTGAATTTGCCATTTTCCCAACCTAAAAGCAAGGGTGGTCAGGCCACCCCAGGGCAATGGTGAAAGGGAGGTGAGAGGCAGAGCCCTTTTCCAATAAACAACTTGGACTGTTTATTGGGTTTTTGAGGCAACTAGGCCTCAGGGAAATTCTGGGAGCCTGAGGTTGGCAGGGACCCATAGTGGGGTAGACCCTGTTGTCACTGACCGCTGCGAATGTGCCTTCATTCTGTATGCCATCAAGAACACCTCTGTAATAATTTTCCTGTCCTCATTAAGTTTGAGTTTGCAAGGAGACTCTCTAAAGCCAAGTTAAATACTCTGAGGCTTTATGTCTGTGATTCAGGCAGCTACCACCCAAGAGAAGAGAAATGCCTGGCATTAGAGCTTCTCCCACAGAACAAGATCTGGGGCGGGTGTACAGAGACTTTCTTCACAGAGAAATCGACAAAATGCAGCCAATATTTTAATGAATATAATAGAGGCTTAAGAGGAAAAAAAGTTAAAACAACTCAAACATTCGTAAGGACAAGAATCGAAAACAAAATACAGGATCTGCGACAATCGAAAGTAATACAAAAAATGAAGCTTCAAAACGTGGAAGGAGGGTCGGGAGAGAGGTAATACATTTTTTTCTTTAATTTCTTTTCTATTTCTCTTGTTAAACAAATCCTATCTTATTTTCGTAGGAAAGCATCAAATATAAACCCACTGAAGACAGAGTAATGAATAGTAAATAAAATAATGGCTTCATCCTCAATAATAAAGAAGGCAATTTTCGTTTCACAGTGGCTTTCAATATTATTTTTGTCATTGTCTCTGGAGTCAGATCCCTTCTGGAACAGAGCTAGAGGCCCATGGCCATATTAGCAGAGCTTGTGGAGAGTGGTACTCTGATAGCAGATGGAGGAGGGCCAAGGTGTTCAACCCAGGTGCGTCCACTGGTCCCAAAGATGATGTTCTTAGAGAAGGCTTCAGACAGGCATATGGATATGGCTGCACATGCCTAAGAAAGACATAGATTGGGAGGGAAGCTGGAAGTCCCCGTGAGGAGGGGTAGCTGGGAATCAGTAGGCATTTATAGGCACTAGGAAGCACCACATACCGGGCACCCCTCAGAGATGCTGCTCAGCAGTTGTTCTAGATTCTTTCATGACTATAGCCTTGCTCCTGTCTTTGGGTATCTTTCTTCATTTGCTCTCTTACTTCCTCTCTTCTGTATCCTTTCTCTCTCTTCTGTAACTACCCCCCGCCCCACCCCCACAACCACACCCCATTTCCCTGCTCTGTTTTACCCTGCAGCCAAGGGTGGCCAACGATGAGGAAGAGAGATTGCAGTTTCTGCCTAAGTTCCTGACAAAGAATTGCCAACATAAGCCTGGGGATCAGGGCCAAAGTTCTGGGTAGAACCTTGAGAATCACCAATGTTCCAAATGAAAGACTCTTTCAAAATAACACATACTGCTTTGGTGCACGTACGTTTTCTGCCAAATTATAGAATGTGAACAGTCCCAAGCTTCCAAATTCTTGGTGTGTTATGTAGGCAACTTGATTAGCAAGACTATAAAATGTCTCCCAAAGAATGATTTGAACAGACCTTTAAAAAAAAAAGTTTCCAAGTTGACATGTAAAAATTAACTACATTTTTCAACAAGATATTTAAACTTATTTTCATTCATTCCACAGTTTGGTTATTGTGGACATTGCTGCTATGAACATTGGGGTGTATGAGTGGAGGGACCTGAGATGCCCTTCAGCAGACAAGTGGATAAAGAAGCTGTGGTCCATATATACAGTGGAATATTACTCAGCCATCAAAAAGGATGAATACCCAACTTTTGCATCAACGTGGATGTTACTGGAGGAAATTATGCTGAGTGAAATAAGTCAAGCAGAAAAACTCAATTATCATATGGTTTTACTTATTTATGGAACATAAAGAATAGCATAGAGGACACTAGGAGAAGGAAGGGAAAAATGAAGGGGGGGAACCAGAGGGGCAGATGAACCATGAGAGACTATGGACTCCAGGAAACAAACTGAGGGTTTTAGAGGGAATGGGGGTGGGGGGGTGGGTGAGCCAGGTGATGGTATTAAGGAGGGCACATATTGCATGGAGCACTGGGTATTATACACAAACAATGAATCATGGAACACTACATCAAAAATTAATGAGGTACTGGGGCACCTGGGTGGCTCAGGGGGTTAAAGCCTCTGCCTTCGGCTCAGGTCATGGTCTCGGGGTCCTGGGATCGAGCCCCGCATCAGGCTTTTCACTTGGTGGAGAGCCTGCTTCCCCCTCTCCCTCTGCCTGCCTCTCTGCCTACTTGTAATCTCTCTCTCTCTGTCAAATAAATAAATAAATAAATAAATAAAAATTAATGATGTACTATATAGTGACTAACATAACAATAAAAAATAAATAAAAATAAATAAAAAACAAAACAAAAATAATTGAATTATATGGGTTACTTCAATAAAGATGTTCCTAATTAAGTCTGAAAAAAAAGTTTTCATTCATACCACAGGTATTCCTTAGGTGTCTCCAAATCTGATAGACACCATGTTAGACTTCAAAACATAAAGATGTACAAGACATATTTCCTTCCCTCAAGGAACGTCATGAGTAATTTGCTTTCCACTACATCATAAATGTACCTGGTATATTGTCTAGCCACTCTTACTTCCTTGGAATTTTCTTCAGGTAGGGTGATTATATATCTTGTTTTACTCAGGACAGTCCTGATTTATGTCTATTGTCCCTGGGAAATTATTGGTAACTCCACCCTTTGCTCTCCAAAAAGCCTCAGTTTTATTGATATGATGAGATAGTAATCTTAACCATAAGCTCTGATGAATGAATAGCCCTAAGAAGACATGTTTTTATCTGGTGACCTGCTCTTCCATCCACATCGGGTTAAGCTAGTGGTGAACATCTGTCTGAAGCAAAGCCAATCAGATTCCCTCCCTTGAAATTTTGCACTGAGACTCAGGGGTTGAGCCAGATGGAGTTGAGCAATGGAGCTGAGGTAAGATGGAGTGGCCACCAGATTTGTCACCACAACAACCCGATCCATGTCTTCAGGTATCCTTGTGAGGGAAAAGGAACGACGAGCTCTAGTAAGAAGCCATGTAATGGGGAGTGAGATCCTGCTTTCTTACCACTGATGGATCAGACACCACCACTGGGCTTGCAAAGGAATGTAGTTTCTACTACTCTCCATCCCTTCTCCCAGTAGGTATCAGAGGGCAACTGGGAGTGGAATGAAACTGCCCGGCTCAGTGAAAGCCATGAATCCCCCAAGCCGTTATTCCACCTTCTTCCCAGGGGAACTCTGCTCTCTGAGGCCAAAGGATGGAGACCTCAAGAGAATCACTTATAACTTTTCCTTGTAGACTCTTGAAAAGAGTAAGTCCAGCAAGTAGAGGAGGTTGGGCATTTTATTCCCCAGTCGTGACACTGAGTCACCAGTCATGAGAACCCAAACCAGGGCTACCAGGAGGCAGAAAAGTCCTGGGCAGAGATTGCACAGTGTGACACTAGATAGAAAAGACTGCCCCTCTATAGTTCTGGAGAGTAGAGAAAATGTAATGAACCTCAGATTTGGGATTAGGAAGGGTAACTAGGATTTAGGGTCATGGTCTTGACACAGACCAAAGTAGTTTGGAATATCAGAGCAAGTGGGTGAATCCATTGGCTGGAGGATAAGTGAAACAGGTGGCCTAGTCTCCCTAGAGCCCACATATGCCTAGGGGAGCATCTCTAAACTGAGCCCCTCATCCACAGGGCTGTTGGAATTGCCACCAGATCATTCTGAATTCACAGATACTGAGCCAAATCAACAGTTATGACCAAGAAAGGTGAAGTCTGGAGAAGCCTGAAGCCTTGCTATGAGGGAACACTTAAGAAGATATATGCCTTCCAACCCTCTGTTCTCCACCCCAGCACAAGAGTGGAGAAGAGGAAGGAGGAGTGTGTGGGAGTAGACTGTGTCTCAGTTTCTAGCACCCAGCCAAACTCCCAGCGTAGAACTACCCTGAAGTCAGGAAGGTGGAGAGAGAAGAACATCCTCTTGGTTATGGAGTTGAGGCTTGACATTGGCAGTACTGACTCTCGCAGAAGTGAAGTGAGGCTGCTTTGATAATCATGGCAGTCATGGGTCACCTGGGTGGCTCAGTTGCTTGGGTGTCTGCCTTTGGCTCAGAGCATGATCCCAGGGTTCTGGGATTGAGCCCCACATCGGGCTCCCTGCTTGGTGGAGAGCCTGCTTCTCCCTCTCCCTCTGTCCTTCCCCACGGCTCATGCTCTCTCACTCTCTCTCTTGCTTGCTCGCTCTTGCTCTCTCTCTCCCTCAAATAAATAAATAAAATCTTAAAAAAAAAAAAAGACCATGGAAGCCTGGGGAAAGGGCAGTAGGACAGAGCCTAGCTGGTGGCAGGGGCTCCATAAAGGAAACCATCTCATGTTTATCTCCCAGTGACTTGCAATTCCTCATTAAACCAGTTTCTGGAGAGAATGTTAGAGGCTCCTACAAACTCAGCAGCAGCCTTCCCTGGCAAACTCAGGTACATTAGCTTGCTCAGTTATCACCGAGCAGCTTCAGTTTCCCTGCTACCTGATATAATCACAGCTGCCAAAGTCCAAGGAAAATGAACTGAAAAAGCCTCTGATGTGAGCAAATCAGATACTCACCTTCCTTAATATGTTGCAACGATGGCCTTTGAAAAGTATGTCTCTTTCATGTACCAAGAATCTGTTAGAATCCAAGCCCAACACAGAACACTAGATTTTTTTTTTAATTTTATTTTTATTATTTGCCCAAGGGGTACAGGTCTGTGAATCATCAGGCTTACATCTTTCACAGCACTCACCAAAGCACAAACCCTCCCAATGTCCATAACCCATCCACCCTATCCCTACCCTCCCACCCCCCAGTAACCCTCAGTTTGTTTTGTGAGATTAGGAGTCTCTTATGGTTTGTCTCCTTCCCCATCCCATCTTGTTTCATTATTTTTCCCTCCCTACCCCCCACAACCCCCCACCCTGCCCCTCAAGTTCCTCATATCAGAGAGATCATATGATAATTGTCTTTCTCTGATTGACTTATTTCGCTCAGCATAATACCCTCCAGTTCCATCCATGTCGTTGCGAATGGCAAGATTTCGTTTCTTTTGATAGCTGCATAATATTCCATTGTATATATATACCACATCTTCTTTATCCATTCATCTGTTGATGGACATCTAGGTTCTTTCCATAGTTTGGCTATTGTGGACATTGCTGCTATAAACATTCGGGTGCACNTAGGTTCTTTCCATAGTTTGGCTATTGAGAACACTAGATTTTATATGTCTTAAATTAAGCTGGTGCCACTTAAGAATGACATCTGAGTCAGGCCATCAGATATTGCAACAAATGGTGCCATGTAACTCACCCTCTATTACTCCTCTTCCTTGTTATAACAGTGAAAAGACCTGGAAGGTTGTGTGGATGGGAATTTAGTCATTTGGATTTGTGGAGAAGACACCCAGTACTGGGCGGGAGCCAGTGAGAGCCTTCATCTAGAACCTACTCTGGAGAGAACTCATATTCCCAGAAGAGAATACAGACGAGAAGGTAGCTGCCTGATTATGACTTTCAGGCCTTTCCAGACTTCCTAAAACCAACTTCTTAATTGTAGTAAATCTCTCATTACTTAATAGTGAACTGAAGTCTACCAATAGTTGCACCCAGATAAGGGAGAATAATTGTCATTGCAATTCTCAGGACAGGACATGGGAGCAACCTTAAAGGTGGTTTTGGGATATTTCTTTCTCCAGCTTTTTTGAAGAATTTAGACCCTCATTTATCTAGGACACATATTCTTAACAGGGGAAATATTACTACCAAGGGGGGAAAAATTGTTTGGAGGAGGGGAATTAGATATTACAATGATTTATGTCCCTCCAAAATTCAACTCTACTCATCAACACAAACAGATATACAATATATCTGTAGTACCCAAATTTCATGTAGGCAGGGAGACAATTAGGAAAGAAATGTATAAAAAGTCTTCCTGGGGGAGATAGAATGAAAAAAATTTGAGAAACACTGATCTAGGGAAGAAAAATAGGATATAGAAACCTTTCCATCTAAAATGCTGGACAATGTTTTTCTTTTTCTTTTTCTTTTTTTTAAGATTTTATTTATTTATTTGACAGAGAGAGAGAGCGAGAGATCACAAGCAAGCAGATATGCAGGTGGAGAGAGAGGAGGAAGCAGGCTCCCTACTGAGCAGAGAGCCTGTTGCAGGCCTCGATCCCAGGACCCTGAGATCATGACCTGAGCTGAAGGCAGTGGCTTTAACCCACTGAACCACCAAGGTGTCCTGGACAAAGTTTTTCTACTTTCACTAGACATATATAAATTCCTCACCAGATGATTCACATGAGAGAATTAAATTTATAAATGGCTTTTGCTTCTAAACAGACACTTGCCTTGGATTTCTGGTCTCTCTAGGGCCCTTAGGCACAGAGAGAGAACTTCCACACACCAAATCTTGCCTGTTTCTTCTAGGCAACTTGAACGTTATACAGACTGTGGGCTGGAAAGAATTCTTTCCAAGCTTCATCTCTCTCAGATGCATTTTCCCGGCCTATGAGCCGTGTTAGAAGTCTACAGATATTTTTATAACTGTGCACTAGCTTAATGTGACAAAGTCTGGGATTTGTTGAGGACAATTTATTTCACACTACCAAAAATGTAGAATCCATTCTTAGACTATAGCAAGGCAAAGTAAGCAGATGTGAGTTTATGTGCATGAGGACTGCATTCCAACAATACCTGGATGTGTTTTCCCCTCATGCCTTGTGTACTTATGGGCAAAGTTAGGCAGAATTAATCAGCCACATTGTTCTCCAATAGAAATTTCTGGCCAGGGGCACCTGGGTGGCTCAGTTAAGTGTCTGACTTAGGCTCAGGTCATGGTCTCAGGGTCCTGGGGTCGAGCTCTGCATCAGGTTCCCCAATCCTTGGGGAGTCTGCTTGTCCCTCTGGCTCTCCCCCTGCTCACACACACTCTCTTTCTCTTTTTGTTTCTCTCTCAAATAAATAAATAAAATCTTAAAAAAAAAAAAGAAATTACTGGCCAGCTCAAGGTTAGTACCTCACTGGGCCCCAAGGCAGCAAGCTTGGTACAATGCATACATCTCCTTACTCAGTCTGATGTATCCACAGTACCCTATTCCTTGGTATACTGACTGTCCTGTGATGCTTGCCAACATCATGGCCTGGTGATCCCTGCCTGGATAAGTGTCCTTTAAAGCCAGGCTTGTCAACCTTTCTAACAGGTGAAGAAGTATAGTGGAGCTCTGAGAAAGAATGGTTTGGGTGAGACTCAAAGATACTACAACCAATTTGCTTTATTATTCCTTATTATTTGTACCTTCCAGGGATATAAAGTTGTTTTGATAGTCTGAAATTCATCATTGTAATTCACTGTATTATCAAGACTACAGAAAAAAGTTCACACGATCATATCAATTGATTCAGAAAAAGCATTTAACAAAATTCAACACCTGTTCAGGATAAAAATACTCAGAAAAATAAGAATAGAAGGAACTTCCTCAAACTAATAAAGACCCATCTTCAAAAATCCTGCAGTTGACGTTATACTTAATAATGAAAGACTGACTGCTTTCTCCTCAATAGCAGGAACAAGGCAAGAATATCTATTCTTACCATTCTTATTCAGTATTGTGCTAGTAGTGATAGCCACTGCACTAAGGCAGGAAAATGGAATTAAAATCATGCAGATTAGAAGAGAATTAATAAAGCCGTCCTTATTTGCCAATGACATGAGTGTTCATTTGAGGAATCCTAAGGAATCTAAAAAATAAATAAATCCTTCTAGAGCTAATAATTTATTTCAACAAGGTAGCAAGATACAACATTAACTTACAAAAACCAATTGTATTTCTATTAACCAACAATGAGTACATGGACACCAAAAAAAATACAATATGTAATCACTCAAATTAAATGAAATATTTAGATGTAAACCAATGAAAGATGTTTGGGACTTGATTGCTAAAAACTACAAAATGCTAATTTAAGAAATCAAAGTTGATCTAAATAAATGGAGAAACATACCATGTTCATGTATTGAAAGACAACCTAGGAAACATAGTTCTTCCCAAATTGATATGCAAGTTTAACTTAATCCCTCTTAAATCCTAGGATAGTTTTTTAGAGGTATATAGATAAGATTAGTCTACAATTTATATGGAATCACTTCTTATCCTTTGGGTTAAAATCAAGTGTAAAATTTATCAAGAGAGGCAAAGGAGCTAGGATAGCCAAAACAATTTTGAAAAATAAACAGGGAAGAATCAGTCTTTCTGATGTAAGAAATAAGACTTACCTTACTTCTATGATAATCCATACTGTGTAGTACTGGTGGAGGGATGGGTACATACATCAATGGTAGATAACAGGAAGCCCATAAATAGATCCACACCAATATGCCCAACTGACTTTTGACAAAGGTGTAAAAGCAATTCAATGGAAGAAGGGTAGATTTTTTTAAACAAATTGTGCTGGAGTAATTGTACATCCATAGCCCCACCAAAAAAAGAAACTTGACCTAAACCTCATACCTTATGAAAAAAAAAAAAACAACCAGACTCAAATGGATAATGGACTTAAATACAAAACAGAAAATTATAAAACTTTAAGAAAAAAAAAACATAGAATAAACCTTCAGGATCTAGGACTAAGTTAAGAGTTTTTAGACGTGACACCAAAAGTATGATTCATAAAAGATGATAAATTGGACTTCATTATACTTCAAAACTTGCATTCAACAAAAAACCCTATTAAAAGGATAAAAAGAGAAACTACAGACAAGGAAAAATATTTTCGAACTACATATATGACAAGGGCTTAGTATCTGGAATATGCAAAGAACTCTCAAAACTCAACAGTTAAAAAAAATCCAGTTAAAACACATACGAAAGACATGAAGAGACATTTCACCAATGAGTTATACAAATGGCAGATAAGCATATGAAACTTGTTCAACAGTCAGTAAACATGAGAAAAAATGCAAATTTAAACCACAATGAGATATTACTAAACATATATCAGAATGGCTAAAGGAAAAATAGTGACAACACCAAGTGCTAGAGAGGATATGGGGAAACTAGATCACTCTTCCATTGTTGGTGGGAAAATGGTACAGCCACAAGTTTGGTCATTTCTTTAAAAAGTAAACATGTAACTGCTATACCATCCATGAATTATACTCTTGGGCATTTACACCAGTGGAAGAAAAACTTATGTTCACACAAAAACCTGTTCCATGAATGTTTATAGGATCTTTATTCAAAATAGCCCCCAACTGGAAATAACCCCTATATCCTTCAGTGAGTGAATAGTTAAATTGTAGTTTATACTGGTACCATGGAACTTATTCAGCAATAAAGAGCAACAAATTTTTGAAACATGCAACAATCTGGATGAATCTCTAGAGAATTAGATCTAGTGAAAACACCAATTTGAAAAGGTTACATACTATGTGATTCCATTTATGCAACATTCTTAAAATGTCCATCAGTGGTTGCAAGGGGTTAAGGAGGGGTTGCTGGTAAGAAGAAAATGGATGAAGTTGTAAAAGGGAATATTTTCATCCAGTGGTGATAAAAATATATCAATATCAATATCCTAGTTGTGATATTGTACTATAGTTTTGCAAATTGTTACCACAGAATGGAACTGGGTAAAGGGTATAAGGACTTTCTCTGTATTGTTACAACTGCCTATGAACCTATAATACCTCAAAATACGATGTTTAATTAAAAAGAAGAGTTATGAGGTGCCTGAATAGTTCAGTTGGTTAAGCATCTGACTCTTGATTTTGGCTCAGGTCATGATTTCAAGGTCATGAGATCGAGCCCCACAGCAGGCTCTGTGCTCAGGATGGAGTCTGCTTAAAGATTTTCTCTCTCCCTCTCCCTCTGCCCCTACCCCACCCCTACTTGCATGCACTCTCTCTCTCATAAAATAAGGGAGGAGTAATATGGTGAAAAGTAAATGTTTCATCTACCATTGTCTCCTGGTCATCATCCACAGTCTTTTCAAGGACAATTTTCCTGTTTATCTGTTTAGAAATTTCTATGAATATATAAGCTCAGGTGAGAATATATTTATCATATTTATATAATATGTAATATTAATACATGACATATATAATTTTCACTGTAGTTTTTATCTTTATTATGAGTTGAACATCCTCTCATAGAAGGGTGATTATATTCTTTTTCATGTGAACTGTTCTTATCTTTAGCCTATTTTTCTCTTTGAGTCAATTTTTTTCCCCAGTAACAATTTTTAGGGATTTTATTATATATTGAGGAAATTAGCTTTTTATGCTATGGGTGGCAATGATGATTTTTTTGCATAGTTTATCTTTAATTATTTAACTTTTCATGGGGTTGTTTCTCCTGTGCAATCTGTCAAATGTATTGATCTTTCTTTTTGTGGCTTCTGCATTTTATGTCACACAGAATGGCCCTCCCTCCTCCAAGATTATTTTGTAAATTTTCCACATTTCTTTTAATAGTTTTATGGGTTTATTTTTCCTCAGGGATCCAGGCTTGTCCTGCCCTCTTCTAGCAGCAGCCTTACTGTGGGGATATTGGTCTTTTGGGTCACGGGACAGTTGTGAGCTTCCAGGCACATCAAGTCCACATTCTGAGAAGCAAGCAGGGGGAAGGGAAAAGAAACAAATGAATGAAACAGTCAGGCTGTTCAGTCTGTCCCTTAGAAAAAGCTTTCCAGAAAGTTCCAGTGATCAATTTCTGCTTACACTCATTGGCCAAAGCTGAGTCAGATGGCTACTCCAAGCTTCATGGGAGTCTGGTGAGGGGAGTAATTTTAGCTGGGTACCTTGATATTCCCCCTCCCCAAGAGCTGGGGTTCTGTTACTACAGAAGAAGGTAATAGCAATATTAGGCATGGACCTGGCAGTGCTGTCCCAGCCTCCTTGCATGACACACGGTGTATTTCCTGGCTCCCTCCTTGTCTCCACACATGTGCATTTGCTCTGTTTACCTGACTTCTAGCACCTACTGTAACCAACACTTAGTTTCATGTTAGTCTGTTTCAACTTCCTTTATAAAAACTGTCTTTCTGGGTACCTGGGTGGCTCAGTTGGTTAAGCATCTGCCTTTGGCTCAGGTCATGATCCTGGGGTCCTGGGATTTAGCCCCGAGCCCCGCATCAGGCTCCTTGCTCAGAAGAGTGACTGCTTCTCCTTCTCGCTCAGCCTGCTGCTCCCCCTGTTCGTGCTCTCTCTCTCTCTGTCAAATAAGTAAATCTTTAAAAAAGTAAAATAAAAACAATCTTTCCTTCCAGAAGCTTTAAAGCTTTTCTCTTTATTTAAAAAAATTTTTAGGGCGCCTGGGTGGCTCAGTGGGTTAAGGCCACTGCCTTCGGCTCAGGTCATGATCCCAGGGTCCTGGGATCGAGGCCTGCATCGGGCTCTCTGCTCAGCAGGGAGCCTGCTTCCCCCTCTCTCTGCCTGCTTCTCTGCCTCCTTGTGATCTCTCTCCCTCTGTGAAATAAATAAAATAAAAAAATCTTTAAAAATTTTTTTTTTAAATCTCTCCTACTCCTAGTTGGGATCCTTTTAGACATTCTGCTGAGGTTGCATGCGGCCCTTCCAGTCTGGAGATTCCTATCATTCTTTAGTCCAGGAGAAGTTCACCCCCCCCCTTTTTTTCTCCTCTCCTTTGTCCTTGTTCTCTCCTAAAATTCTTACTGGACATATGCTGGATCTAGTAGGTTTTTCTTCTATTTCCCCTAACTCACCTATCACATTTTCCATCTCTTTGACTTGTTACTTTACATTATGAGTTGTTTATACGTTGCTTATATATCAATTTATAGATGCTCATAGATCAGTAATGAATTCCAGACACCACCTAGGTCTTTAGCCTACACTACTCTATTGTTGACATGATTATTTTGAAAATTATTTTTTAATTTCCTGAAATTCTTCCTGGTTTTTTAAATGCTTCTTTTAAAACGAATTTTATTTATTTATTTGAGAGAGAAAGAGAGAGTGAGCAGGAAGGAGAGGGAGAGAGAATCTGAAGCAGACTCCACACTGAGCACAGAGCTTGGCCTGGGGCTAAATCCCAGGACCTTGAGATCACTACCTGAGCGGAAACCGAGTCTGACGCCTAACCTCCTGACCCACCCAGGCGCCCCTAAATGCTTCTGTCTCGCAGTAGCTTGCTCTTGATTTCTGAATGCATTATCTTCTTCAAACTCTGCAGATACTAATTATACTTCTTAAAAATGTCCCTTCCATTCTCTGAATTACAGCTGATCTCTTTATTCACCTGATTCTTCTCTTTTATGGAATTGGCTTTTCTTTAGGGTTGGATGATCTGTGGATTTAGGGTTTTTCTGCTTTTGTTCAGACCTGTCTGCCCAATGGGCCTCTCCCATGAAGAGGACAGGACTCCTGCTGTGTTGACTGGACAGAGTATGGGCTTCCCCGAAGGTGCCTGAGCATGGAGAGGCTGGAGAACCCAGAGGGGCAAAATAAAGCGGGCTTCAGTTGGGGGATATTGCCTTTCAGTATACTTTACTCTTGGATGGAGCTGCCTTTTTGTTTTTCTAAGAATCAAATGGGGATGATGGCTATAGTTACCAGATGATTTATTTTAATATCGTTTCAGACTCAAACCCACACCTGGATCCTTCCCAGGCAGAACACCTATTGTCTTCAGGGATCAACTCTCAGGTTTTATTCTGGGGACAAAATTTGCCACCAGATGTAAGGTGTTGTAGGAGGGAGCGAGGTCTCACTGCCTCAAGTGTTTAGAATACAGTTTAAAAATAATAAATACCCTCATGATGACTAAAAGTTCCTCCACAGAATCTGAGGGCCTAGTGAAATGACTGATGCTTATAATTAGAACCATCATGATTCATTGCTTACAGTTTATATTTTGTTGAGAATTTTTTGTTTAAGAAGTTGGAGTAGTGTGTATTTTCTTTAAGAAAATTTTGTGATCTCAGTTAAAATATATAACTTTAAAGGGGTGAGCTTTATTTATTTGAGAAATGTACTGACAATAATGTCAGATAAATGAGGCATTAATCTGACTACAGATGTGTGTGTGTGCATGTGTGTGTGTGTGTGTGTGTGTCTGTGTGTGTGTGTATGTGTGTGTATACATGAACGAACTATAGTTACCTTGGCTTCATTTAGCTTGGTCAACAGTCAGGCCTATTCTTCAATTACCTGTTAGGTGCTCAGCTCTGAGCTAAGTGCTGTGAGTAATTTCTAAGAAATAGAAAAGGGGGACAGAGGCCCCAGGCCATATGCTTTTCATAATCTGGTAGCTCATTCATTATTCAGAGTTATGTTTATATTTCTATGATGAACTTCTTAGCTTGAATAAGATTCTTTGTCTTAGTGAGGTATTTGAGATATTTACACACTTTTGAGAAATAAGTGTGTAATTTGTTTTAAACTAAGGAATCGTCACTATTCCAAATATATGATTCTAATTATCAGTAGAAATGTATGCTTGACCCTAATTAATTAAATGTCCAATTACTTGTCCCTTGTTTAACACCATTAGCCTAAATAAACCTCTTTATAACAAGTAAACATATGTATAGCATAAATTATTATATGTCTTCATTGTGGATGGACTTCTGTGTGTGTATGTATGTATGTATGTATGTGTGTGCATGTGCTTAAGTAGGTATATATATATATATATATATATTTTTTTTTTTGTACAGAGAAGAGGCTCAATGTAACGCACTGATTAGGTGAGTCACATGACCAAAGGGATACATGGATTTCTAAAACTTCATGAGAATTTATTGATAGATTTTATGATTCATGATTTGGTTCCATCTTAAGAACTGATATTTTCCCTAATACGTCTAATATCACCTAATATCACCAATTTTAGTTTTGTTTATTTTGCCCAATCTATATTTATTAATACTATTGAAAAACATGAAAATAATTAATATTAACATTGCTGAAGAACCAAAATTTTTACGTCACATAAAAATGTATGTTTAAATGTTTATAACCTTTGGCTTCTAAAGCACTTAAAACTCATTGACTTTTTTTCTTTCTGTCACCAGCTTACAAAGGTGAAGTCTGGAAATCTTCTTTGAATCTTTCACTGCAGAGGTCTCTATAGGGATGGATGATGCACCCCAATTAGGGTTGGTTTATGAGAGTTTATTTGTAAGGCCTTACTCCACAGGTACAGGTGACAGGTAGAGGCACTCCGAGAAAGAGAGAGAGAGAGAGGGAGAGAGAGAGAGAGACATACACAAGAACAGAAGCAGCAGAGCCATTGTCACCTCTAGGCCAAGAGAGGTGAGGAGAGAAGTGAGGAAAGGCTATCAGAATGAGAAAGGAGGGGATTTCTGGGAGGGAGAGAGAGTGAGGGGTGTGGCAGCCCAAGCTAACCTCACAGCGAGGGAACTGAGCAAATGAATTTCCTAGGATACCTAGACTAAATAGAATGAGCATGCAGAGCCCACTCTCCTCATCCTGTCTTAGTCCCTGTCAGGGTTGACCCCATGGGAAGTAGAAGGTCCAGGAGTCTGCTGGTTGGCTTTATACAGGCGTAAGTCTCTGGGGTCAGAGAGCAGGGTAGGATGGACATGAAGGGACAGAAGCACATTCACAGTGTGTGTGCGTGTGTGTGTACAAGGAGATGTGTATATGTGGGAAGGAGGCATGTACAGTTACACATGAATCAGAGGTGATCTTACAAAACTGAGGCTTAGTTTGGCACAAAATTCAAAGGAGGTAAACAAGGGAAACTCCACTGGATCCACAAAGATCTCAAAGACTGTAAGTGTCTTATAGACAAGTAATACAACATAGGAATCTTCAAAAGGTAGGGGTGGACAGGACCTTACAAATCTTATAATTCTTCCAGTTTCCAGGTGGCAATGAGGCCCAGAATGATGAATTGGCATCTATGGGTCTGTGCCAAGTAGAGACCATCCTAGATCAGGGCCCAGGCCTCCTGGCTTTCTAACTTTCCTTCTTTCCATCCCACATAGCTAACATCTCTCTCTAAATTCTGTTGAGTGTCCAGTGCACTGGGTCCCATGAAATGTGGATAGTTGGCCTTTGAACACACCCAGTCCATCTACTTCTGATTTCCTCTGGCTTTATTCTCTGCCAATCTTGAACCAGGTTACAGTGCTTTGTATGCAGTCCTACCAAGCTAGTTCACAGAGCATCCCTGAAGAATGCCGATTTTACTGGAAATTAGAGGGGAGGCAATAAAAATTCACATTCTACCTCTGTGATCTGCCCCAAAGTTGCTCTTGGCTATGCATTCCCCCTTTCTCCTGACCCTCCCAGATCTACTTCTTCATCCCTTTCTTTCAGCTCTTCCTTCTCTCTCTCTGTCTCTCAGTCTCAGTCTCCGTCACACACACACACCTGCCCACACACCTGTCCCAATCCTCTTTCTCAATATTTTTCAAGCTGGGGGTTGGTTATAAACCAAGAGTGGGTTGTGAAATCAATTTAGTGGGTGAGACCAAATATTTTTTTAAAAAATGAAATAAAAATTTTAAAAGTGAAATAAAAAGTGTGTGTGCTGGAGGGAGTTGTAGCATAAAACGCATTTCTTATTATGAGTCATAGTGAGAAAAGATCAGAAAATGTTGTCCTTGATCATATTACCATCGATATATGAAAGCCCATTATTCTGAAAATGATAGCACAGGGCTCAGTTTACTAAAGATCCTCTAGTTTCTAGGATTCGCTCTCTATAGGAGACGTGGGGGGAGGCAGAAATGACAGATAACAATATTTTTCTGTCACATATGTAAATGAGCCCATCCGTTAATGAGAAGCAACTGAATTTTTTAGGTTGTGATTGAAGGGGATGTGGAGAGTTTCTCTAGCCCCAAAGAGTAATAGGATAGAGATCTGTATGGACCTCCATGATGAGTGAATAGGGAGTAGGGGGCCAGGGACTGGTCAGAGTGGGAGGGGGCCCCTGAGGAGCATCCCAGAGGGAAGACCAAGCCCCGTAGCTGGATTCCTCTTGGATGTGGAATAAGAGCTCTGATGGTTGTTTAATTCAGGGAAGGACCGCCCCCACCAGGCGCGAGGTTCTGTAGATATCCAGGAATATCACTTGGGTTACGTAAGCTTTGCCTTCTTTACATTTTTTAACACAAACTGACCTTCAGTTCTGACTTTTACTTCAGGGAAAGATTCTATGATGGCAGAAGAAGGCAGAGAAGGTGGTTTTAAATGTGGAGGAATCTCTCTAGAGCCCAAGACACTGACAAGGGAACTAAGGAGCTGGCTGGGACCGCTCAGGAAGGCACTCTTCGTGTCACCTATATATGTTCTCAGGCTTTTTAAAGAACCAAGTTCTGCTTTCTAAATGTCCAAATTGCTAGAGCCTGAGTCCAAACCACCTCCAAACGTCCCTCAGATACTTCTGAGAGTCTGGCAGGGGGCTGAGCTCTGAACAAACCTTCCAGTTTCATCTTCTCATCTTGCTTCTGGCTCAGTGCAGAACACTCTGAGATTGCCTTTGTGCTCTCTCATCTGCGTATCTGCTGTTGACGACCCAGCGGCACCAGCAGGATGGGGCGCTGCTCACCTCGAGTTCACTGGAACATGGAAACTTGGTCTTGACCTTTACTAGCATTACTAAAAATCCAGACATACCTTCTTGAACCTGTAGGGCTTTGTAACTGCTGCTCTGCCTCCTGACTGCCTAGAAGTGGGTCCCTTCTCTATATTGTCATTGAGACTAGCTCCTTCCATTGTCTCAGGGACAGCCGATTTCCACCACTGGAATGGATCCAGTCCATCTGTGTTTGAGAGTCTGGGTCCAGTGAACTCTAGCCTCCAAAAGAAACAAGAAACCTACCTTCCAGTCCAAAGTGTGTCCCTCATTTCTTCCATTATTCTAACTTCTTTCCAGTAAGAGTGTCAGGTCCTCTTGGGAAAATTCCACTTATACACACCAAAATGGATAATAACAAAATACTACAATATTAGTGTACTTCACGAAGTCTGGGTTATCTTGTCTTATCCATTGTCACCTTGGTAAAACAGTCTAGAAATGGTCATTCATTATCCACTGAACGGTTGAAGTTGCCTGCAAAATGACTTTACTAGGTACCATCTCCTGCATTCCTCCTCATTCCATTCACCTTTATACCCCTTCATTTTCTTCTTTCGCTATGCACACTATGAACATCATTCCTCTTCTCTATTCTACTAGGTCCACAAAGCCATTGAGCCTGTTGATATAGACTAATTCAACACATATATTTTTGGACATTTATTGTGTCCTAGTTACTGCAGCCAGACTACACAGTTTGCTCCTTCAGCAGAGAGAATTCATAAACTCATCTCGCCATTGTACCACGCATTCAATGGCCCATGTCTGGAAGCTGCCCAAAGGGAAACAAACATGGAGGAAGATCAGAGTCTCTATGCCTGTGAGGGCTGCTAAAGATTTGCCTTCATTCCAAATGGCAGGAGTAAAATCCATCTGGGCAAGGTGTCTTAGGAAGCTACAATAAACCAGAAGTAGCATATTCATGTAGATTTTATGGGATTCCAGAGTGAAGCCATGAATGAGTGTTTATTTTTAATCCCCCTCACAAGGATCATTTTAATTAAAGTCTTAAGTTAAAGGGAGTTGGTGAGTTTATCAGCCGAACATCTGACCTAGCGTATCTTCTGTTTCTTTGCAGGGCCATGCAATTCTTCACGCTCTGGGAGTTTTGTTTTCCTGTACCCCTTGACATAGAGCGTCCATTGAGAAGGGGGACATGAAGAAAGAAGTGGTGCCACGAATAGCCCCACCCTGGGGGGAGCAGCCCGTGAACTGGGGAAGCACCTTGGGTGAGTCAAGCAGCTGCCATTTAGCTGACAAGAGGCTGACTGTAAAGCATGGAGGTGAACGGAATTTCAAGGGAGGGGGAAAGAGCTTCTAGAAAACTGTCCTTTCCAAGTGCATGCTATTTTCTAGTTTGACTTGTCTAAAATTTGATTCTGGACCAGCAACTGCCCAGCCCAAGCCTTTCCCTCTCTGTCCATCAGTGAAGGGAGAGTTTTGAAAAATCACCTGAGGGAGAAATGTTGTTAGGAATAATGAGAAAGCATTGGGACAAATTTGGTCCAAACTTCACGATCTCTGAGTTTCGAGCTGAATTCGAATCTTTTGGGGCTCAGCTTTTTTCTCTTGGCAAACCACAACATCCTTTTTCTAAGAAAGGAGCTTTAAGAAAGACTTCTTGGCCATCAAATAGCTGTTAGAAAACAACATTTTGATGAGTTAAGTGTAAATGAATCAGAAACATGTGGATTAGATTTACCTCAAAGTCCATGTGGGTTTGCAGGGAAAGGAGGAAAAGACTTAGGCAGAATCACACTTGGTGTTTCGCTGAAGCTTATATGAATGAAAAATAGGTTTGAGGGGTCATCAACTGCCAACACTAGGAGGCTGTGGTTGGTCCCGTGTGTATTGTTGTCATTGTTGTTATTATTATTGTTGATTGTGTATGTGGGCACTTATTTTGTAGTGTTTTTCTCTTTTTTATGCTTGTTGCTCAGACTCTGTCTATGAGGTGAACTGCCCAGAGGCAGAAGGGTCAGTATCTAGACTCATCTTAGGACACAGAACTTACCCTTGCTTTACCACTGCATGTTGCTTTGTCTCTCCAAACATATGAGAAGAGAATGTATAAAAAAATCCCTACATTGTTTAAGAAGGGGTTTGTTTAGATATTGTGGGAGGCTATGAATATGCTAGTCTAAAGTTTAGAAAAGAAGTCAGAAGTGTATTTTAGAGTCATTGGTGTATAAATGGCATTTAAGGTCACAGGGACATATGAGAATTGCTAGAGAAGGAAGATCAAGAGAAATGAGAAGAGGACTCAGTACTGATAAGTAAGTAGGAGAAGAGAAACCGGGAAAGGGGGATGAGGAGGAGTGGCCACGGGGGCGGGAGGAAAACCAGGGGAGTGTGCACTTCACAGAACCTAGGAGGAAACTGTCTCAAGAAGGTGAGAGCAATCCCCTGCATCAGATGCTGCTACAAAGGTGATGAGAATGAACCCACAAAAGTGTCTATTAAATCTGACTCGATGGAAGGTTGATGAAACTGATAAGAAAAGTTTGAGTAGAAAAGGAGGGCAGTGTCCTTAAATGCTTTTAAGAAATTTGTTTTTGGGGCACCTGGGGGGTTCAGTCGGCTAAGCATCTGCCTTTGGATCAGGGTCCTGGGTCCTGGGATCGAGCCCCACATTGGGCTCCCTGCTCAGTGGGGAGCCTGCTTCTCCCTCTGCCTGCAGCTCCCCCAGCTCGAGCTCTCTGTCAAATAAATCAATAAAATCTTCTAAAAAATTTGTTTTTCATGTTTTTGTTCTCTGTAGGTTTTTGTTCTTGGGCAGCTTTTTGAGGCTTTTCAGAGGGCAATTGCACTACTGGGTATTTACCCCAAAGATACAGATGTAGTGAAAAGAAGGGCCATATGTACCCCAGTGATCATAGCAGCAATGTCCACAATCGCCAAACTGTGGAAAGAGCCAGGATGCCCTTCAACAGATGAATAGATAAAGAAGATGTGGTCCATATATACAATGGAATATTAGTCAGCCATCAGAAAGGATGAATACCCAACTTTTGCATCAACAGGGATGGGTCTGGAGGAGATTATGCTGAGTGAAATAAGTCAAGCAGAGAAAGTCAATTATCATATGATTTCACTTACTCGAGGAACATAAGGAATAAAATGGAGGACTCTAGGAGAAGGAAAGGGGTAGTGATTTGGGATAAATCAGAAGGGGAGATGAGCCATGAGAGACTGTGGACTCTGAAAAACAAACTGAGGGTTATGGAGGGGCCAGGGGAGGGGGGATGGGTGAGCCTGGTGGTGGGTATTATGGAGGCCATGTATTGCATGGAGCACTGGGTGTGGTGTATAAGCAATGAATCTTGAATCACTGAAAAAAAAATGTTTTTAAGGAATAGCCAAGATATGGGGGCCAAGAGAGGCCCTTTTTGCAGACAAGAGGTGGTACAGCTTGTTTACTCTTTGATGGGAATGGTCCAGAGGAGACAGAGAGATCAACAAGGCAGGAGCGTAAGACCCAGGTTTGACCTCCTCTAAAACCAGTGCTGTTAACATCTATTTGCAGAGTGACAGTTCCCATGGTCATCGCCTGCTCCTCTTCCTTCTTGAGGTCAGCTTGGAGGGTGTGCATTGATTCCTTCTGGTCAGATGAGTCTCTTTGTGTGTCCCCTTGCCTGGATATCTGTGTGTTCTTTAGAGACAAGTGTCTACCAGAGTTCCCCAGGACCAAACAAAGACGCTTTGGTCTGATAGAGTATATTGTGGGAACAGGGCTCAGAACCTGCAGCTTTCCCTTTGAACACAATATAAATGCTACTGTGGACCTCAGAGGTTAATTCATTACAACCAAGCAATTAAATCTAGGGACCGTTTGGAAGATAAAACGCGGCAAGTAATAACCAGTTTGGAAAACTCAGCCATGATGGATTTCTATAATTTCCTCTAACTTCACAGAGCCACATCTAGTGACCCGAGGAGGGATGGTGTGACTGCCCAGTGGTGTCAGAAATGCGAGGGGGAGATTATTTTTATTAAACGAGTTACTTCTGAAAGCGTCGGCCTCTCTTGCTTCCCCTTTCTCTCTCAGGAAGGTCATTTGCCAGCTGGTAATGCATTTAAACCCTTCCGCATACAGCCCACCTCATGTCAGCCAGCAGGATCATTTTACAAAGGGAAGTGATCTAAACTGCTCTTTCTCCCAGCTAGTATTCTCAGTTTTGAACTTGGACTGCTTCCCCTCTGTTGTTAATGCACCTATGTTGGCCTCATTGCTTTACTTGCCCACCCTCCTCGGGCAGATTTTGTATAAATTTTTGAGAAATAAGATGCTTGGCTTGTCCTCTGCTACATTACACGGTTTCACCCATGAGAGAAAAGAACAGCCGGGCTGGAGCTGGGATCAAAACCCTAGATTTGAATTATTTTTTGGCTCTGTTCTCTGAACCTCTTTCTATCTGACAAAGCATGTAGCCATCCGGAACTGTTCGTTCCACAGACATTCCTGGGCACCCACTTCGCTCACGACACCCTACTGGGCACCATGGAGCAGATCAACATTTAATCACGCGGCCCCCGCCCTCTGGGACCTTGTCCCCGCTCCGTTTCAGCGGGGAACACAATGAGGTTGCTGACACAGTCATTTTAGGAGATTGTTTTCTCTGAGCCTAATTGCCCTGTCTCGTTAATGACAGGCTCAATTTCCATCAGGTTCCTTGCTGGGTCTCGCAAGACGTCCAAGAGGGAGCTTCCTTCCAGCGCAAATTGTAATTCTCTGCAAGATAGGTGTTGGCATCCACCACTCAGGAACATAATGAAGTTAATTTTAGGAAAAAGCAAACACAAACATAGCAGTGATCAGGAGAGCAGCCATGACTGTCTGAGACATTTCTTCCTTCAGTGGAAGAATTAGCTCATTAAGTAATTTGCACCACCTCTTTTTCCACAAAGGATTTAAGGAGACGATTGTCTGGTTCAGAGGAATAACGGTTTCAGGTTTGCAATCAGGAGACTTAAGTTCGAGGCCTAGCTCGGATTATTTGCACCCTGCCCCTTTTTAGCCTGGAGGGCCCAGATGTCATTAAATCATTTGTCCTACCTACTTCTCAAGGGCTGGTGGGAGGATGAAATGAGATAGTAATATACATGAAAGGACTTCGTTAAGGAATAAAGCACTATGCACATGTTAGTTATTATTTCAGGAACCAAAGTTAAGGAGAGATAAAAATCTTAATCGGGCAGGAATTTTTCTACAGAGCTAGTTGGCAGGTCTTCTCTTTCTCATTTCTTCTCTGTTTGCATCTCAGAGAATTAGCAACTAGATAGGAAGGAAATGCCGTTATTAGAAAATAGGCTGTCTGGGTGGCAGCGAGGTTTTAACTGAGGCATTTTTAGTGGTGTGGTTTCCAGGACTCTGATTTGCATACCTGCCACTGTCTAGCCCACTGATGACAAAAATATATCCAAGTGACATATATTATGCTGCGGTTTGCTGGGGCATCTTCGGTTTTTACCTTGAAGCTCGTCCTTTTGGGCAGAGGCACTGACTCCAGAGAGATGATTCAGAATAGCGCTCAGCCCAAAGGTCTGTAGAGAGTCTGGACACCAGAGGACCACACGTGGCCCCTGCCACCACCAGGTGCATTGTCTTCCCTGAGGGGCATCGCCCTGCGTCTGATAGGACCTAGCAAGAGGCTCATTGGGCCATATTTTGTATTTTGTGACATCCATGTTAGATACATCTTATTTGAAAATTAAAATATGCCATTTACATCCACACATACAAGCATCCATTTATCTATTGTTCCTCTTTAATCTCTAATCTGTTCTCTTAGTTTGTTTGTTTGTTTATTCACCAATTGGTGTTGACCAGTTGTTTGCTCAACCATTGGCTGTTCATCAATGTTCTCTAAAAAAAATGTTTGGCAAAGAGCAGGACCATTGAAGGTTCACCTTTAGGAGAATGCCTTGGGGTATTAAAAGAAAATGTCGATTCCCATCTTTGAGACATAGCAAATAAGACCATCCGAAGGTGGGGCCCAGGAATCTGCATCTTCAACAAGCTTCCCCGGAAGACATCAAACACACTCAAGTTTGAAAACTCTTCTCGAAATATTGTCCACATGGGTTTGGTAGCTTTATTGCCATTTCCCTCTGATTGAAAGTTCCTGGACTAGCACTCCTGATTTCATTTAGAGCAGCTGGATCAGCGCTTATTAGCTCTGCATTTGTCTTTAGCTTTGGTAGGCCCTTAACTGATTTTGAGTTTATTCTTTTCGGCCTAGAGATCATTCTTCTTTCCAGACAGAACAAAAGCAAAGCAGGAGTCAGAGAGCTCTGCTTTCATTATACCATCCTTCAAATATGCAGCACTGAAACCAGCCCCCAGACCCCTCTCTGGGTAGTTAGTCCGTGCCTGCTGCAAAACCATCCCTTCTGACACTAGTGTCATCACTTGTGGCCCTCACCATGGGTCAGGGTGACTATTCTGGGTTATTCAAAGTCTCCCAGACTTAGCACTCAAAGTTCCATGTCCTGGGAAACCAGAACAGCTAGTCACCCCATCAGGACACCGACCTCCCTGACTCTCTTCTTCAAGTTCAGCCTAACTTGTATATTCAGGCTATATGCATTATATATGTGTTTGATTTGATGTTCATTTGTCCCTATTTCTAAAATACACTTCTGAGAGCTTCTTCTGCAAGAATTCTAATTTATTTCAATGCATTGCCTTTTTTTTTTTAAACCACGTGGTGATGTCGCTTGACTTATGTCCAATGAAAGGAGGCTTGGGACTTCCATGTAACCCCCCTGAGCGTGAAATTAGAGCTGCTCCAGGAACTGGCTGTGCTTTAGCCTCCTGCCTTTTTGCATGGGGTGACACATCAGCTGGCTTGCTTTCCTTATCTATTAAAGTAGGGTCATCCTCTTGGTGTCTTAGGTCTTTTGTGTCATCCTTTTGGTCAAACGTAGGATCTGTATGGTCTAGGATTCATCTGAAAATAAGAACCCAAGTGTCAAGCCAACTGGGAATTAAAGTGGAATTTAACAAGCCACCAAGTGCTCACAAGGATACCCAAATATCTCTAAGGTGATCCCATGCCTTCTGCCAATAGCCCCCTCCCTGTACCACTTACCTCACACTCTGATGTGGGTGGTTCTAAGGTTCTTTTGGGAAGGGGCTGAAACCACAAGAAGACTGCGTTGTATGGAGTGAAGAGAGGGGATTTCTTGAGATCTGAATTAGTCATAGATTGCACACATTTGTGACAGCCTTCAGATAGTAGATGGTCTCCTCTGTGATTCCTTGTCTTCAAATGGAAAATAAAGTTCTCAAACATTACTTCATCCCAGACCAACTGTGAGTTTTCTTTAGTTACACCAGGCCCCCCACTATTAAAAAGAGGTACAGGAATCAGTACCCTGTACTGATTTACCCATTTTATTTTATATTTAAAAATAAATACCCCCCCAAATAAACCATTTGGCCGAATTGAGGCATTGCCTTCTTTACCTTCACTTGAGATCAATAGAGAATTTTCCATCACAACAATAACTGCCTCCCCACTCCTTTTTAATATCTTCCCACCCCCATGAGATAGGTTTCCTGCCCGACCCTCAAGGCCATGAAATAATGCCTTCCAATTCTAGCATTGGCCAGACTCCCTGCTCTTGGCATGTCCCATCACTTACATCTGGGTGGCACCCTCCACATGTTCAACTGACCACATGCCCCCCCCACCCCACCCCCACCCCCCG
>LNAC01000172.1:1285587-1468555 GCA_002007465.1 Ailurus styani
ACCCCCCGGCCCCTTCCTCCTGGCCTGGTCCCATCCCACACGTTTTCTCTAGCAATCTGTCAGCAGCAGGCTTCTGAATTCTAAGAGAGCTATCTCCTTGGCTTGTGTTACACAGCTTCCCTTTCTACATTCCAGTTTGAGGACTCACCCCACTGAGACTTGGGGACACCTGGGATAGCATAGTCCATATCACCTTAACTTCTGTTCATTCATGCAGAAACAAAAAGCCATCTTAGTTTGTAAGTACCGTCTCCCCTTTCTCTTCCAGGTACAAGGACACCTTTAAATTCCACATGGAAATGTTTAAGAACACTAAAATCACTAAAAGGCCTCCACAGAGATTGGAATAAATCCTCAGATTAACCTATCAGGGTGCAACCAAAGAAAGAAAGGTGCTGCTTTTCAAAGTTATAGTCAAGCCACTTCCTAGAAGGTAGATAGACCTGCTATTAAGAATGGAGCTGCTTTTTTTTTTTTAAAGAAAACAATTTAATGAGGGTTTGATTATACAGCATATTTTATTTATATGGATGCATTTGAATTAAGAGAGGCATAAATAGCTTTACATAATTTTCATCAAAATTTTAGTGTCCTTTGGGCTAGCCCAAGAGCTCGCCATTGGCAAAAGGGAGGTGGTGGCAGGCAGAAGTTTGGCAGAGAAATGTGGTAAGAGAGGAACTCTGTTTCGTGAAAGACCTGAAGCCATGTGGTGGTTCAAGCCCTCATGAAGGACTTAGATAATCAACTTCATTAACATCGGCATCTAATAATCCAATTATATTCAACAATACCCAGTTTTAACTGTATCCTGTCCTCTGTTGTAATCCCCCTACATTAGCTCCAAACGGTCAAAGTGTCTTCCACACAAGGCAAAATTGGGTTAGCTTTGGGGAATAAAAGGAGGTTGTTGTGCACCTGGGAGCAGTGGTGTAGATAAGAACACAGACTGAAATCGGAGATGATTAGGGAGAAACCAGGAACAGCAGTTTAGGGCTCTTGGGATAAGCAAACTCCAATAACCTATAAATACCTTATAGAAACCCTGAGAAATACTTAAGAGTCACTGAATTCCCCACAGTTACAGAGGATAGAGGCCTGAGTTATTTTACATGAATATTAGAAGTTCATAGAAGGTTGTAGCTCTTGGGTCACTTGGGTTGTATTATTTATGAGAATACTTCTTTCTCAAAAGCAGACAATCTAAAATCTTCAGGGAGGACAGCCAATCTCTCAACAGACTTTAATAAGCACTGTTGCTTGAATTCCAATCCACTGAAAATTTAATTTGTAAAATAACTTTCTCATGTTTTGCTACTTTCCTCTGACATAATCACAGATACACAGTCATGTTCACGATTCATGGACAACAATTCCACTTGTGAACATATATCAAGTAGTTCTACTGTCATGGCTGTAAGACAATCTCAACCTTCCAAGATAGAGCAACAGAAGAGGGAAGCATGTCAGGAGGTGTAAAGCCAATTCTAGGATTGGCCCTCAAGGAGAATGGTTGAGTGTCTCACATTGTCCGGGCCTGAACTTGAGTTGAATGAGTATTGATGAAAACATCTGAGGGCGCCAATATGGTGGGTGGGGCTCAACAGAAAGAGTACTTGGAAGGGGTAAGAGTCTTTGTCTGAAGGGTGGGTGCCTTGTGCATCCAAGAACTTCTGTCCGGCAGAAGCAGAACCCCAGCCAGTTGGGAAGAAGATGGTGAATAATCCCCCGAACCTAGGGAAAGAGGCCTGGATAGAGCTATGTGTCTGTTGAAATGAATTTATCCAAGATCATGAAACTCTAGTACTTGACCTGCTGCTTATTACTGCTAAAAGTTTCTGAGGTTTAGGTGCAAAGGGGACATGCTTTATTTCTAACTCTAATTTCTATGGGGCTTTGGCCCCATACTCTTATCTGATATCATCCCCGAGGAGGTAAAGAGTAATGACCCCATTTTTCTCCTCCAGTCCAAGACCTAAAGTCAGGTCTCTCGGGCCTCTTACCCATGGGCCTGCATATGGTTTTACTCTCACCAATCTGGTAGCGAGGATGCATACAAAAAGAAGAACCCAGGAGAAAGAGAACACTGGCCACGTTCACCCTTGGAATCTCCTCCCAGCCATAACTTCATTGCCTGGGAATGAGATCTAACATTGTCCTGAGACCCCATGATTTCAGAACTCTTTCTGTTGGAAATGGGAGAGAGGTGAGGAGATTTGGAGGAGTCACCTGGAGAAGAGGGAACCTTTGAACTACTTCTAGGGGTCACAGGGTGTCACTAATGTTACATGAGGGTAGAGTCTCGTGTGAGAGGGCTGTGGTTCAGAGCAGGGCATTTGTGCCCATGGAATTAATGGGATATGGAGGATTAATGACTGAGAGAATGAGGCTAATGCCAAAGGCTTGGGGTGGGGGGTGCACAGAATTCTCACCTCATTCCTACAAGCCATCAGTTTCCATGACTAATTCCAAACAAATTCCAAACATGCCCATTAATTGGCACGGGGCTTCTAGTTTACTACCTGGCTTGATTTTAGGGCTGAATTGGGGTCAGAATGGGCTAAGGGGGCTAATGGAAAATGTTCAGGTCTTACAGAACATCAGGGGCTGGGGCAGGAAGGAGAGATAAAGTCGTCACCTGTGAGATGATGTGGACTCAGTCTTTCCTCACCAGGAGACTGACATCAGTCCTCTTTAGCTTTCCTGCTCAGGCAGGATTGGGAAAATAAACCTTGATCTGTAGCCATTTTGCAACACATCTGTGACATACCTGGGAGAGGGTCCTAGACAACAGCACGAAATTTTCAGATGAACTGCTCATTGCAGACTCAGCCATGCCTTTGGCTAGCTGTTACCCAATTAATCAGATACATTATCTGAACATGCCGGTAACTTGGCTCCATTTATTCCATGTAATACGTTTACAATATGTAACAATCAGGAGGGACGTCAAGGCCAGTTGAATGGATGCCACACCCACTCAGGATGGACACCACGGCCAATCAAAATGGAAACTGACCATAGCAACTGAGAGCAGCCACGGTGCCCACCGGCTGAGGGGCAGCCCTGTTCCGATGAGCACTTGGAATAATTGATTCTGATAGGAGCCTTCGACTAGTGAGAATTTCAGGGAGTATGATGGGCTTGTTGAGTTTGTGGTTCTTTAAATTCTTGCAAGATCTGCCTCGAGGCAAAGCGGCTCTCCTTAGCACATGGCATATGCAAGCAAAACGTCTTCATGAGGGTAAGGCGGCAGCCAGAGCTTGGCCCCTGGCCACCCCTCTTCTGCTGCGAATTTGAAAGCAAACGCGTGTGGGGGGTGGAGGCAAAAAGATGCATGCCAAGATTTCGCCTGAATTCCCTCGAGAGGGTTCGGAGGCCGGTATGCACACTCACGCGCACGTGCCGACGCCCACATGTGCGCGCTCACAGGGCACTCCGCGCCGGCTCGTGCTGGAGGGGTTCGGGGGAGCTGGGCCCAGGCAGAGCCCGCAGCTGGCAAAAGCATTGTTCATTGTATCGTGAGTGACATGAAATCCACCATTTGACAGCCAGCCCACATAGCTGTGGTGATGTGAAAGGCTCACTTTAGATCACGCATTCCACGGCTGTGCATGGATTAATATGGCTTTGAAAGGGCTTTTCTTTCTTTCTTTCAAATTTAATATGGGAGTATATGAGGAAGAACATGGTAGCAATTAGCTGCTGCCATGAATTTTATGAGCAGTTTGCTAGAAACCACATTAATGACTCCATGGGTAGTGCTGAGATCAGTTTTGCTGTGTTGTTTTTTCTCTCCACCCCCCAACCCCCACCCCTTTCTCTCTTAAAAAGGCCAGTTTGGAGCTCCGGGATGGTATCAGGTGGGTGGGCCTGATGGCCAAGTTTCCTTTTTCCAAGACTGGTAGCCCATCTCTGTCTTTGGATCCTATACAGAGCCAGCTAGCTGGTTCCAGCCTTGTTTTGGAGCCTGGAACCAGCTGTACAGATAAGAAGCAGTCTGGCCTTGGTTCTGACAGGTGGAGAGGAACCCCTGTAAGAAGTATCCACAGTGAAGACCAAAGAGAAACTTAAAGATCCTGCATGTTTCTCAATTTTAGCAAAGGGAACTAGAATAAAATGCGGGCATTAGCTAGGGAAAAAGAAATGCAAGCAAAGAGCCTTTATGAATTCTCAGGAGGCATGGTGGAGAGGATTTAAAAATATTGTACCAGAAGCCAAGGGAAAGAGGTGGTGTTGGACAAAGGGACCAGGTGCAGGAAGCCAACCTCTCCACACACCTTCTTGGGCTCATGTGATGAAGTCAACTGAGGTCTGTGTTCAAAATCAACTTCGACTTCAGTTAAGTGTCTGCCTTCGAGTCAGGTCATGGTCCTGGGGTCCTGGGGTCCTGGGATCGAGCCCCGTGTGTCGGGCTCTCTGCTCAGCGGAGAGCCTGCTTCTTCCTCTGCTCCTCCCCCTGCTTCTGTTCTCTCTCCCTCTCTGTCAAACAAATAAATAAAAACCTTTAAAAAAAAAAAAACGACTTCGAGTTTTGAGTCTGTGGAAGAGTCTGGGGAATCTTGAAAGAAACAAAGATAAGTTTGTTACCAAGTCACAGACCTTGATTGAGTAGTGAGCAGAGGACCCGGAAACAGAAAACAAGTTAGATACAGTCTCAGCCATGCTAGGCAATCCGCTGGGAGGGGAGGAAACAAAACAAAACAACAAGCAAAAATACCTCAGTCTGCTTGAAGGAAAATAGATACAAGGGTGGTGAGAACACAGCTTGTACCTCTGATTCTTTTCTAGGACGTGAAAAGTTGCCAACAGAGAGCTCTGGAAGAAATAGAGGTGAGCTGGTAAACTGAGGCTCCTTCTGTGTCAAGGAGGCAGGCCACCTGTGCAGGGGAGAGGAACTGAGGGCTGCCTCCTGAGAACAAGTAGCTGCACCTCCCTCCCTGTGGGCCCAACTGAAAGTTGTGGCTTCATGTCCAGGAAAACGTCGGGCCGTTGACTCAAGCAGAGATTCGGGTTGACCATAAATGACGGGCCAAGGATCGATAATAAAACGATACCTCGTTAGCACATTTTTTCCCCCTAAAATATTCGAGATGACAGTGGTCTGTTGATGTAGCTTCATCAAGCACTTTCACAGAGCGCCATCTTTTTGACTGATGGGAAGTAGAAAATTCATGAAAATAAATCTATGGCGGTTTGAATCTCTCATGTGAGGCACATCAGATTCTTGGCAGTTTGTTTGGATGATGGAAATGATACCATCAAATATCGTTTGATAGAAACATGATTAAATAGCCTGTTTCCTGACATTTCCTGATGAAAACATTGTATTTTCAGTTCAGACATGAATATTTCAATAATCGAGAGCTAGACTGTTAGTAAACTTGGCTCATTGAAAACATTCCCCATTTGAAGACTTTTTTGATCTGGGTTCAGCTTTTTTAGAGTGGACCATCTCATAAAACTTTTGATGCCTCAGCTAAATATTGTCAGACTTGAAAGAGGTTCTATAACAAGCATGTGTGTAAGAGTGAGAAGAGCATCATTGATTTAAAACATAGTCTGTGTGACGTAAATGTAAATGCAATTTAAAATGTGGGACGTCTGGGTGGCTCAGTAGGTTAGGTGTCTGGCTTAGGCTCAGATCATGATCTCAGGGTACTGGGATCAAGTCCCACCTCAGCAGGGAGTCTGCTTCTCCCCTCTATCTGTCTCTTACCCTGATCATTCTCCCTCTCACTCTTTCTCAAATAAAAATAAAATGTGATCAGTGGTGAAATGACCCTCTGCCTCCTCTCAAATAAAGTGAGATCAAACTCAAGGTCAACGTTGACAGAAAAAATAACTGGCACAGGGTGCCTGAGTTCTCATTTCGTTTTGTTTTTTAAACTATGCACGTATGTTATACAAACTCTTTTCGATGTCTTTCACAACAAAAAAAAGAATGTAAAAACTTGAGACTCTGAGCAAAACTTCCCTCCTACACACACACACACACACACACACACACACACACACAGTATTAGTCAAATCCTCATACAATGTCTAGTTTGGGCCTTGACCATCTGAGTGACAGAAGGAGTCATGAAAACAAGGGCTGGAGATCCGCAGGTATGAGGGAAAGCTGAGGGCATGGGCATCAGTTAACCTGGAGAAGACAAGGATCTGGTTGATTTAATCGTGGTCTCCCAGTTTCTGGCGGGTTAGTATTCAGAAGATGGTGTCCAGCTGTTTTTCATTTCTAGTGAAGACAGAAAAACCCCCAGGGGCTGGGATTGCATCAGGGGGAGAGATCAGGGTTAGAGCTGAAGAAGCAGGGCCTGGTGGAAGGGTTAGGAAACGTTGGAGTGAACAACCCAAGAAAGATTATGAAATCCCCATCTTGGGAAGTCTGCAAATAATGTGATCTGTGTGGACCCACGCGGTGGAACGGGTTGGTTATCTGCCTGCTAGCAAGCGAGGGCCGGCTGAGCCGAGGGGGTCTGCGGGCCAAGTCCCCTGGTCACCATGACTCTGAGTGGAGTGAACAGCCTGAGGCCTGGAGCCCGGTGCGAGGAGCCAGGAGCCTGGGGCCTTGTGGCAACACTTCTTGTCTGTGTTGGGGTAAGCTGACACTTCTCGTTCCTTTCCACTCCAACGGCTCCAGAGTCGGTTAGGATCCTTCTGACTGCCAACTGCCACCTTGAAATAGGGCAAATATTTGAAACAAATCCTTCAGGACCTGAAGACCCAGGGGGCACGTGCAGCGCTGGGGAGACGTGGTCACGGGACACCTCATAGAGGCCACTTCTCAGTGGCCTCTTAGCCCAGAGGGAAGCCCCACGGACCAGAGATGTGGCAAATCGGAAGATCTGGATATTAAACATATCTCCTCTCTTTCTCTTTTTAAAACATTTTTTGACACAGAAGCTAAATTTTCTTGATGACCAGACTTCTCTCTCTCTTTCCCTCCCTTCCTCTCCCTTACTCCGTCCCTCCTCTCTTTCGCTCTCATTTTTCTTCCTCTCTTGAGTTCTTTCAAGCTTTCTTTACTTAAAAACAAAATATTTAAAGTATGACAATTAGGTCTAATGGATGCTGAGAGGCAAACCCAGAGAATGTGAAGAAGGCAATTTAATTTTTTTTTTTTTTGGTTAAAAAAATAAAAGCCTAGAGCTTTGCTTCACTTAGAAAGGATACTCTTACTTGTGTCTGTTTTAAATATATTTTTTAAGGTGATGAAACATCCCCGGGAACAGAGCTGTATGTGAAGAGATTTGTGTGGAAAGGAGGATTTAAAAAAATTTTTTTTTCATCTTCCCAAAGCAGCCCAACCTCACACTTCAAAGGAGCTGAGCAGAACTTCTACCTAAGGGAGGCCTTGCCTCCCCCAGCGGGCTTGGTTTCCATACCATGGTTTTTCTGGAAATGTCCTCTTTCCATACGCTACCTCTGAGTCACGCCTCATTGAGAGTGATGATTATGATCTCCTCTGGACGGTCAGATGCTGCTGAGAATCAGGAGGATATTTTGAGCCCTGGAATTTGGGCTCTGCCACATGTTTGGATTAACAACCAGTTAAACCTTGCAAAGGCAATATTTTTCTATGCAGTTAGTTTTTATACCAAACAAGGTTTGTAGTAATTGGATGCCCTACTTGAGCAAAACTGTTTACCAGAAAATAAATCACTCCTGGCATTAAGAAAGCACAAGGCCCGGGATTCGCCAGCCCAGCATCATCCCGTTCATTTCTCATAAACCTAGCCCCAAACATGTGCATTCTCATCTATGATGACTTATGCTTTGAATTGTGGTCTCTTTATTTCCATGCCCATTATAATGCTTACCTAAACATTTCCCTCTGTTTAGCTACAGTGCTTCTGGTAATGACTTCTATTCGGCTGCTGGGAAGCGTTTGCCAGCTTTTAGCGAGCCCTATGGAAGAAAGAGAGAGGGCGATTGGGAGAGGGAAGGCGGGGAAGTAGGGAGAGCAGAAGAAAAGAGGCATATTTTTTTCATCATTGGCCACAAAATTGTGGAGAACTAAAACTTGAAGCAACCTCAGGGTCATCTAAGTTAGCTCTGTGATTTGTGGATGAGGGCTATGGGAGCGAGCTGGCTCTAGGTAGCACAGGAGGCAGAAAGGTGGAGCGTGGAGCCAGGTCTTCTGACTCCTGTTGGCCCTTGCCCTCTACTGGAGCGCCTTCTGTCCTCCAGGGGTCTTCTCTTTCTCCGGACATCTCGGATGCCTAGTGATTACGTTGCAAAAGCAAGATGAGGGGCCAGGTTCTCTTGGGAGGAGAGTGGAACCAGGCTAAAGTTAGAGGGTTTCCATCATGGTAGCCAAGAGAGTCAGCGAGTTCCAGAGAGCAGGGCCACGTGCTGCTGATAGGTAGCTGTGCCTCCTATGAACGGTTCTGCCAAATTGCTGGCAGTCATTTAACACCAGTCAAAGCCGTGTTAGAAGCTATTAGGAATGCAAATGTCAGGACAAAACAGGAAAATGATCAAAACACATGAGGTTTTCAGACTTTGAGAAATTTGTTGAAATTCCTATAGAAAATAGGAGAACAGCCTCCCTTTGAGTAGTGATTTATTTATTCTTTTGACCTCAATCGGAATCAGTAGCTCTAATCATCTGAAATGAATCTGATTGGCTTCCCACCAGTGGGGGGATCTGATCCAAGTCAATTCTGCTCCTAAACCATAAGTGCTATAAAAGGGGACAAGGACCCCCAAAGTAATCCAAAAGATTTAGAATTAGCTCCCCTCACTGTTTTAGTCTGACTTTGACATATTGGAATATTTTTGGAGCATTTGCCGGTCAATGTGTATTTTTGACAATAGGAGCAAACTCGTGGTTTTTGAGAATCCAAAAATGAGTTGTTGAGCATGAGAAGATTTAGTCATTAATGAAGTAAACATATTTTTTCTTCCAAGTAGGCTTTTTCCTTCACTTTAACTAGGTACTGTCATTTGCAGAGAGACTGGGGTCATGAACGTAGTTTCAAGGGAATTTCCCCGGTTCACTTATTTCAATGATAAAGTCATTCACATGGAACCACACTGCACTTGGATTTTAGTGTTGAAACCACTTCTTTAGGCCCAATTTGCATAGGCTTGAAATATCTTGAGAGCTGGGACAAAAGTATTGAACCAGCCACATTATCTAACATTCTTCTTTGCAAATACCAGGTGACAAAGACACCTTGGAGCAAGGGATCTGTGACACAGTTTGCAGCCTTTTGCTCTTGGTGACATCATGGATCAGGTCAGCTGTGGGGTCGCCATCACTCCAGCGGTCCCCTACCACCATAGAGGCCAGAGCATCTACCCTTTCTCCCTGTAAGAGTTCTACCCACTTCCTACATCAAGGCAGGGCTCATGGTGTGATCCTTCATCCACTTGACAGTTTCTGAGTATAATTAGGGGAAAACCATAGGAAATTGTAGGTTTTGTAGGTCAGAATGGCCAACTATCAACAATGTCATATGATGCAATCAAATTTCAGCATGTTTTTTTTATAAAGCGGATAATCCATAAGCTTTTGGAAGTGTTTCAGATTTTTCTGAGAAGTCCTTCCTCTAGGACTCCCTCAGCTAAACAGGCCCTGAGTCGGAGGACGTTGGTTTTTGGTTGACTGTGCTTCTGGGAGGTGAGAGTTGATGAGGTTTTGTTAGTTCAAGCTAAGGTACCCTGAAACAGGGAGATGCTCTCGATGTGAAAAGTATTTTGAAGACACACTGCACTTGCCAAACAATCTGACTGGGATAAATACAGCATAAAAATGTCAAAGTAAATACAACTACATGAAAAGATCTAATAGTGAGCAGAACACGATGTGAGTTAGTGAGGCCCTGTTTTTACTATAATCTCTCCTGTTTAAACCCAGGCTCCCTCCTGCTTGAAAACCTACTGACCAATTTCATTTGGACTGAAAAACATCCAGTTTAAGAAAAAATAACTCAGGTAGTAGATGATCATGATATTAACCCCCCCAAAATGAAGAGGAAGAATAAGAATAAAAGCAGGAGGGGGTGGGAGAGAAAGACAGGGGAGAGGGAAGAAGTAAATCTCTACAGCCACAAGATAGAGATGCTTTGATTATTTCAGTGAAGATGCTTCTGGATTTTTTTTCCAAGTGGGTGATACTTTGAAAATGCAAATATTCTTGGGAAGGTGAAGGGAAACTATTAACCACTCATAATTTACTGGGGATGAATTTATATTCAATGTTTTCGGAACCGGAAGTGACGTTAGAAGTATTTTAGACCTGTTCTCAACCAGGGGTGATTTTACCCCCAGGAGACATTTGGTAATGTCTGGAGACATTTGGTTGTCACAGCTTAGGGGTGCTCCTGGAATCCAGTGGGTAGAGGCCAGGGACACCACTAAACATCCTAGAGTGCTTAGGACCATCCCCACGACAAAGAATAATTGGCCCCAAATATCAGTAGTTATGATATGGTGAGAAATCTTGCTTTCAACCAGTTCCCTTCCTTTTGGAGTGAGAAACCTCGAGTTTGAAGATGATTTGCAAAGTCACTCAGCCAACTGGTGGCAGGGGAGGGGTGTGAACCTTGCTTGCTGCTCCCTGTCCAAGAGTGTTAGACAGGAGTCTTTTCACTGCACTGGGATGAAAGACTTTTCTCCCAATGTCTTATTGAGACAAGCAGTGTGACTTGAGAAAATACAAATTTTGATAGCTAATGGGGGATTCAGGGAAATGTGAAGGGATAATTCTCAAACAGAGCTCTGGGAGGAAAGAGAGATAGAAGTAGTAGGAGACGAGAGTCTGCAGGAGAAATGAAATAGCCAGAGAGCATGGGGTGGGGGACCAATTCTAGAGGAGTCATGAAAGGAGCAGTGGGATCTACCCCTCCAAATATTGCTTAGCAGTTTAATACAAATATTTTTCAGGTGACTAACTTGTCCCAATTTGCCTGGCACTGGTCTTAAGATTGAAAGTCCCACGTGCTGGGAACCCCCTCAGTTCAGAGCAAACCACTCTAATTCCCATTCCTTCACATGAACAGATTGATAAAAGTTTTTCTGCCAAATTTCATAGTAGTTTGGTGAATTGGATGAATATGGTGAAGAGTACATGGAATCTCTTCTGTACATTTTTGCAACTTCCTGTGAACACATAATTATTTCAAAAAAAGATTTTGAATAGTGATCTATTCATATAGATCACTGAATGTGATCTAAATGAATAACTAACCTTTTCTCAACTGAGAAATCAGGGCACTTTTATGGGGTCAGATGGGACACCCAGAGTAGAAAGTCATAGGGTGTCATACCCACTGTGGGCAACAACTTCATAGGTCATGAGGGTGTCATCTGGTCACAGTACAAATGGCATGCTTACATTTAGGCATGGTGAGAGGGTTACTTACTCCTGAAATAGTCCAGATCTTCTTGTGGTGGTAAATAGTGCAGTTTGGGCTATAAGCAAGGGAGGATGCTTTATATAAGAAAGAATTACAGGGAAACCTCCATTAAGACAGTTGTTCATTCATCCATCCATTCGTTCCAATGCTAAACATTCTGCTAAGTGATGAAGAATTCTTGCGCCTTGAAGGGGTTTTAGTTAGGAGAAAGAACTAAAGAAAGGTGTGGAGCAAAAATGCCCATGTTAACCTGAACAATGTAAAATATACTTCTTTCATAAAAGGGAGAAGGGAATAGTCGTTGAATACCTTCTATGTTCACATTATTGTGTTCAAGTTAGATAGCTCAGTATCTTCAGGCAGATAAAACTGGGCTATACAGAGGAACCTGGGGTTTTCAGTGTTGGGACATCTTTAAGAGAATGTTTTAATATAATGGAATTTCCATTTTTTTAAGGGGAACATCCACAAGTAAAGAAGTGGCCTGATGGGCCTGGGAGCCTGAGCATTGGACGGACCTGTTTGACCAGAAGACATCTCGATGAGAAATTCCAAATTTCTTATCTTTTTAGGTCAAATCCTGGGGAAATTTCATCTAATTTTCTACTGGGGGTCAAGGGTATAAAACTCTTCCACAAGCCCAGGGAAGGTACTAATTTACAAGGTTTGATATAGCCTTGTTCCTGACTCCTAAAAAGTGTACTAAGCTCTTTGCTGAGGCCTACGATTGTTTTCTCAGGGTTAGAGGGCCTTTCATTTTACTGTTACAGGTCATCCTTCCTGAGACCAGAAACTCTCGAGATGAATTCTCTTTTAGCTGCATGAGTGCTACTATATGTATTACCAAAAGCAGAAGAAAAGTAGAGTGGGCGCTGGGCCATAGCAAATGGGTCAGGAGAGAAAGGAAACAGATGGGAATGGGAGAAGGAGGAAGGAAAGCATAAATATGTAAAACAGAAACTAGAAGCCATGGAGGCAAACCGTGGCCTCTTCTTTTCATTGAGAATTGCTCATGGTCAGGAAGTCAGAGCTGCCATCTTGTTTTGAGATAAATCCCTCTTTAGCCTTTAGCACAGACAGAACTGAAAGGATCACTGGGGGAAGCTTTAAAAAATATATATATATATATATATACCTATCCCCAAGCTCCACCTCCAGAGATTCTGATACAACTGGTGCTGGACAGGACTCAAGCACCCATACATCCTTGAAGCCCCCCAGGGGAGAGCCATAATTGAGAACCACTATTTAGCGTCAACCTCTAAGTTTTACAGGTGGAAAAATCAAGTCTCAGAGACATTAGATAACTGACAGAGGTTCACACAGCTAGACGCAGAAGTGGATCCAGCACTCAGGTCTCCTTCCTGTTCCCCATGTAATAATTTTCCAATACTGCATTTCAAACGCGTTACATAAGAATTGTAAGACCAGGCACGTATAGATGTCAGAAAAATGTCATATCTTTGCCTAATGGATCTCTTTAAAAAAACAAAACAAAACAAAACAAAAAAACAAAAAACCTAACATGGTACCTGGCACAAATCAGCACTTAATAAATATTCCCTGAATGAAGGAACATGGATGGCACATGTTTAATTTTCTTCCCCACGCCCACCAGAAGCATCACAATAACGCGTTCCTAGGCGCTAACGTGAAATAGAATGCCTTTCACATTCAGTCCCCTTCTTAGGGTTCGTACCTTTTTGTGACTCAATCTATGAGCCTGTGACTGAGTGGATCATAGAAGTCAAGGGGATTTCCATTAAAGTAATGAAGTAGCAGTTGGCTTTTCAGCTTCAAATTCTTTCCCTTGTTAAAGAAAGTGAAACATTATCTTGAGTAGGGGCGGCTATTTAAATCCCGCTGAATGGATTTTCAATAGAAGTGATTGAAAAAAACATTTTTAATTTTTTGGAGGAATTTGTTCCATTCTGTCTTGTGTTTCATTATAAACAGGTTTTTTTTTAAGCTGAAATTATTCTTCGTGCCATAAATGTGTGGTGAATGCCTCCCAACCATATTTCCACACAGCCCGCAAGTCTTTGCCAATTTTTTTGTATGTAGAGCCCCCACTGATGATGGCTCAGACCTGAAACCCGAGCTAATGCTACTAAACTCCTGGATTGAGAAGGGTCTTAAAATCAACTTTGGCGGTTTAGACAGAAATTAACCCAGGGCCTCTGGTTTCTCTCTTTTACTAGGATTGTTGATGATGCAAGACAAAGCCTACTTCATGTTGGACGGTAAGCCTTTGAGGGTGGGGATCAGCTCTGCTTTCCTCACTTTGCTGTCCTGCACACACAGTCAGTTCTCTACATCATGCAGTCTCAATGGGGGTGACGGTGCCCCCCAGAGGGGAAATGAGTCTTGGGGGGGAGCATGAGAAAAACCTGAGAAATGGCTAACTGCTCTTCAAAGGGCCACAGTCCATAAATCGATACACAGTATATCTGTGGCATTAAATTTTCATGGGAGAGATGGGGTGAAAATGCTCCCTTAGGGGAGTCATAATTTAAAAAAAAATTTGAGAAACACTGCTCTAAACATATTTATTGGCGGACTGAATGAATGTAATATGTGGCTGGAGATGGTATTTCAGGGCTCCATTCTCTAGAGTTGGACAGGGAACCCTTGCAAACATTCCTGTACTGTTAGACATAGCTAACTGCCACAACATTTTGACTTGGGTTTGAACTGTTCTCTACATGTCCCACTGTGACTGTGACCTGAGATTTAAAGTGAAGCCACAGGCACCAGGAAGGGCTCTCTGGTCCTTCACCTAGGTGAGTGTGAAAATGGGAGAATTCCATCAGGGAAAAACCCGAAGGTAATGAAGCTGGTACCATGAGAGTAGCAGTGGCAGGAGCAAAGCAAAGTAATTTCATGGGGAAGGACCCACAAACTCTCTCTTGCAGAGCATCTGATTAGCTACGGCTCTGACACTTACCAGATTTTTTTAAAGACATGAATCCCAGTATCCCCATTTCTGAAATGGGGACAGTAGTAGGTGTCATCACCACATCCTAGTGTTCCTGTTGGTATCAAACGGGATCACATATGTGGCCACACAAACTATAAGTTGTTAATTTCAGTATATTACTGAAAATTTATTTCCTAATGGACTTTCTATGAAGAGGCAAGCAAAGATATTTCCATTGCAGGACAAGTTGCAAGCCCTGGAATATTTCGCGTGACATCTCCTACGCCCCAACTTGGATGCAAAGGGAGCTCAAAAGCAAGGCCTCAGATGGAGCCGTTACTTTCTAGAAAAAATTTGTACAATCAAAGGAGGGCACAAGGAAGACAGTTAACAGGCTCTGCTATGAAAGAGAACTATTGAAAACTGTAAATGTTAATTATCCCTAGTGCAAGTGTACAAGAAGTTCAACCACCTATGGATGGTTCCCTTGAAAGTATTCCCAGTTCCAGACATTGACCCCCATCTCTGTCCTTGAGTCTCTGTCTTTTTGCAAGATCACCTCCTTCTTACTACTTTCACTGTGTAAATTTTACTGTTTTGGAAAGTGTCTTTCTATCCATAGGAGTTTCTCGAACCATAGGATCCATCCCTTACCCGGACAAGTTTTCCCCTAAATTGAAGTCATTCGATCTGGGATAATCTGTCATCTTGGGAGGTTACTGGAGAGAGTGTAGGATGCTAGACCATTCCATGGAAGCCTTTCACATTCCAAGACCTTTAGACTAATTCACTGGGAATGTGGACACAATAATTCTCGTTCCTGTAGAGCTTTCCACACCAAAGTAAGGGGCGGTTACACTTTCTTATTTTTCCAGTTTTCTGGAGTATTATGGAAACAAATACACACCTTTTCATGAGCACACACACCTGCACACATGCACACACACACACACACAGAGCAGTTTTCTGAAGACAAATTACTTTTCAAAAAAATTCCGGTTTCAACCCACAAAAAAAGACAGAAACACTTTTTAACCACACCATCATCTGGTAGGTTGTTTCTCTCATAGCAGAGTTCATGATTCAAGTATTAAAATGGAGTAGTTAGTTTTTTCATTCATCTTTGACTTTTAAAAGTAGTGTCAAACCTTTTGAGAATAAGGGAATTTGAAGCATTGGAATTATCATTTGCAATTGTTTAATTAAATTCTTGGACAAATGCCATCTTCCTGCCCAATCCCTGTAGGGAGTGGAACTAGTTTCTTTCTTCCATTTAAGACTTATTTTCACTTCCTTCCAGCATGCTTCCTCCTGCTCCCTTGTTCCTCAGTGCCTTTGCCTATGCTGTTCCCCTGATTAGGAATGCCCTTGGAATGATTTTTTTCATCTCTCAAGACCCCACTCAAGACTCACTCTCTCTGTGAAACGTTCCCTAGCTTTTCTGGCCCACGCTATCCTGTTTCTCTGACCTTCCACTGTGTTCCACAAAATTGAATAAATAATTGTTTTACGTATTCCTCTGTTGTCAGGGTTATATTTGCGGGTACACATAGTATGTGCTTTATACATATTTATTGACTGAATGAATCACACTAGATGGCTAAAAGTGAGAGAACGTTCTTGAGTAATTGATGAAAGCTGGTGTTTCCTCAGGCTCTCTGGGAGAAAGAAATTTATCATGACTCTGTTCAACTTACCTAACTTCTATAAATCTCAGCCTTGGTATAAAATAGAGTTATTGGAACAACCACTTTGTCCACTTTGGGGGAGAATCAGGAATAAGATAGGGAAAGTGGCTAGCTCGGTGCCTGGTATATAGCAGGTACAATCAATAGTAACTGTCATTACTATTATTGTTGTTGTTATGGTTATTCTCTGCAGTACCTGGTACAGTTCTGGGTATGTTGATTGACTATTTCATCCTGAATGATGAGGCTGTTCAATGTCCTGTAGCATCCTTCCTTGGTCTGACTGTTTCTATATGATTTGTTCAGGGTGCAAGAAATCTGTTGAAGGAAATAAGTTGGAGGAGAAACAGGAAGGTCCAGCAGGAGTGTCATATCCAAGCTTTGTAGCCCAAGCCAGGTAGAAATGAAAACTTTCCCACTGAATTTCCTGGGCTGGCCTGAGATATCGCACCCATACCTTAGCTCAGACTACATGAGGAGTATGATAAACCAGGACTCTGAATAGTGGCTTTCATGAAGCAGCTAAGATAAAAATCTTACCATTCAATTTTTTATTTACAACTTAGAAATTCTAGATTGGTTGACCTTGGCTCTATACTCTAAACCAACCGATGGGAAGAAAAATCTGTTATTGATTTACTGGCTTTCTTTCTTTCTTTTTCTTTTTTTTTTTTTCCCCTCTCTTTCCTCTGAGCACTGACGAAAATTCTCTCCAAAACAAGTATTGGGGGCCTAACAGTCCTCAGGGAACTAAAGGGGGAAGTGTGGGGTAGGTGGCATTTGGATCTCATTGTTGGCTTCTATGGTCGTGTCCCTCTGTCAAGGGTTCACTCTAGCAGACCACTCTTCTTCCCCATCCCCAGGGAAGCCCTTGCCCAGCAGAGGGTCCCAGAAGCAGCATTCAGCAAACTTGGATTCTCTTCCAACAGGGCTCCCTCCACAGCCCCTCCCATGAGCTATACACATCTTAGTAAACTCCTTTCCTGGAAGGTCTCCTACCTGTGCCATCCTATCCCCCGAAGGAAGGGTCTAGAGCTGGAACATTCCCATCAAGTAGGTAAAGTTACAGGGAAAAAGGAAGACTGATTCAGCCCGAGAGGGAGTCTCATACTCTGTGTGAGGGCTAAGCCTGAAACAGGGCACCCCAAAATGAGTGCCAGACACCATGTTAGGTACTCAGCATATGTCATCTTATTTATGCTTCATAACAAACCTGGATGATGGAACTTACAATCTTGAATAAGTTAGGCTCAGAGAGCCCAAGCAGCTCACTCAGTGTCAACTGGCTAATAAATGGTGGAGTTGAACACAGCAGTTCTCCTGTGCTTCGATCTGTCATAGGAGTGGATTGCTTGGGCTTCCTGGCCTCACTAGGTATGTATGGGTCACTACTGAGAATTGTGATCCAATAAGCTGGTAAAAGAGCAGGGCCTGGGGCCCGAGAGGTGGAGCCCTGTTCCTTGTCCTCTAGTACCAGTCCTTCAAAAACCTGGCCCAGCTTCACTCTCTCTGTATCTTCCTTGATAAAGAGCTGCAGAACCAACAAGATGCAAGGGGAGAGATAGAACTTTATCTCTCCATGGGGAATATGGCAGTAAATGTGTAGTCATATTTAATCCACATCAGGTTTCCAGAACAACTTGTTCCCAGGAGGGTCTGAGGGGCTGAGTTGTTGTTGTTGAAGATTTTATTTGTTTGTTTATTTATCTATCTATTTATTTATTTATTTGAAAGAGAGACAGCAAGCGAGAGAGAGCACAAGTGGGGAGAAGGGCGAAGGGAGAGGGAGAAACAGACTCCCTGCTGAGCAGGGAGTCCGATGTGGGACTCAATCTGAGGACCATGGGATCTTGACCTGAGCCGAAGGCCGACGCTTAACCAACTGAGCCAGCCAGGCGCCCTGGGGGCTGAGTTTTTTACTGTACTTCATTTTCATGTTGTACTTTGTGCTCTGCAAAACATCTCAGGAAGTATTATTTCATTTAGCTTTCTTTTCTAAACACAGCAGCAGGAGAGATTCTTTTTAATATTCAAGTCAGATTATGCCATACTTCTGTGGAAAACCCTCCAGTGGCTTCCATCCTACTCAGAGTCAAAGTCAAAAGCCTTACAAGGTCCTAGCCCAGCTGGTCCCATTTCCCTAGGTCCTCAGAGTCACTATACTCCCACCCTCATTCCCTCCACTGCACTGGCCTTGCTATTTTTGAATGTGCAGGTTCACCTTTGCCTCAGGGCCTTTGCACTTGCCATTCCCACCACTGGAATGCTCTTCCCCCAAATGTGCTCTGGGGTTACTTTACATCCTTTAGATGTAAGTCTCAGCAGCAGCCTCTTAGAGATGCCCTCCCTGATCTCTCTCCAGTACTCCCCACTCTCCTTCATGCCTTACTTTTTGCCAAGAAACTTATCACCATTAGAAATTCTGTATGTTTAGTTTATTCATTTATCTGCTTCCCCCAGTGGAGCTCTAGGGAGAAAGAGACTTTTACCTGTTTTGCTTATGACTGCACCACTCCCCCTCCCCCTGGTACCACAGTAGTACCTGTCCCTGACTGTTGACTCATAAATATTTAAATTCAATATGCAATATTGAATGAAGGCATGAATTCTTATAGCAATGATATTTTTTAGTCAAGGTAAGTGTTGTGTTCTCAGCTTTACAGATGAAGAAACAGAAGCCCAGGAGCTTCTGTGACTGGTCTGAGGTCACACAGATGGTGGTGGAGCCATCTAGAACCTGGTGCCATGATCTTTAGCCCGAGCTCTTTTGGGAAGTCAATTGCTGAGTTCCCACGTGGCTATTTCCATGCAGGGACATGAATGACTCTGATATGGGTTTAGGACAGGCCCGATCCACAGAACTCAGGCTTTCACTGCAGTGAGAAGAGGGTACGACACTGTTGTCATTTCCTGGACAGAGAAATATGCCTCTCTGCCTGCTGGGTTCAGAGCAGTAGTAATTATGAGAGTCTGGAAGGAAGTGAGAAAAGCATCAGGGACATTTAACAACCTTCACTGACCTGGAAATTATTATTTACAGTAACACAGAGCATTTCCTCTGCGGAGACAAAGACACAGAACATATTACACACACACACACACACACACACACACACATATATATATATGCCTGAATCCCCATAGTACTCTCCGGAAGCAGACAGAGAACAGAAAGAGTGAAAGAGCAGGTCAGAATGGACTTAGCCTTAGGAGATGAAAGTAATGAACCCTCACTGTCCTTTTACTAAATTCCTCCCAGAAACTCTCCAAAGACGATATTGGCAAATCTGAGAATCACACTTTCTTCAGAGACTGGGTCAGGTCTTCCGGTTCATGCCTCTCTGGCTGTTTCAGGGCCCCGACTTGTGACGGGAGGTGTGGAGAAGTGGGTCTGAATTGACCGCCATGACTGGAAGAGGCTTTGAGTCTCGGCTCTTCCAACCTTGTCCCCAGGGAACGGACCATCCCTGGCCTGGGGCTGCCTGTGCTCTCCATCTCTGCTGATAGGTAGCTCATTACCAGATACAGCAGTCCATTGTCTTATTACACTTCCTGGGTTGAACCACAATCTTCCTCCTGTGAAGCCCATCCTTCAGTTGCAGTTCTGGGCTCCAGCGTGGAAGAGAGTAAGTCTACTAAGTTAGGGTCAGCTAAGCACTACTACATACAACAAACGTGTTCTCAGCGTCTCATAGGCTCTAAAAGGCAGAACTTGGCAACCATCGGTTCTTCAAAGCAGGAGTTCCCTGGAAGTCCTTCCAGTGTGTGTGTGTGTGTGTGTGTGTTACAGGCTAGGACTGCATGTCTAGTGTGATGGTGCAGAACATGGCATTGGAGTCAAGCTGCATGGGCTCTGTTCCAGGCTCTGTTACACAGTTGTGTAGCTCAGGTATGACACTCAGCCTCTCTGTACCTCAGTTTCTCCATCTGTAGAATGGAAATAATAATAGTGACACCTTCATAGGTTTGTTGTGAAGATTAAATGAGCTAATTACATCCGTGAAGTTTTAGCACAGTACCTACCTAGCCCATTGGTAGAGCTTGATACCCGTGAGCTCTTATATGCTGTTCCATACTTTCCTAAGACCCCCTCCCTGCTGCAGTCTGGTCTCAAGAGACTGTACTTCAGCAACCCCTTTCTTGAGGGTTGTGGCCCGGGACACTCTCACAGGAGACCAGAGAAATCTGAAACTCTTCAAAGTCCAGAAGAGTGATTCAGAGGGTTACACCCAAGTGTGGAAAGTGAGACAGGGCTATCTGGGGGGATAAGGGGAAAAGCCCACCCCATATCCTCTCACACTATATGCCCTTTAACTAGCCCATGTGGAACATTGGTTGGATGTGTCAGCAACATCACATCTTTCTCAAATATTTTAAATGTGACATTCTCGGGGCACCTGAATGGCTCAGAAGGTTAAGTGTCTGCTTTTGGCTCAGGTCATGATCTCTGGGTTCTGAGATCGAGCCCGGAGTTGGGTTCCCTGCTCAGCGGGGAGTCTGCTTACCCCTCTCCCTCTGCCTCTCCCCTGTTCATATTCTCTCTCTCTCTGTATCTCTCTGTCTCAAATGAATAAATAAAATATTATTAAAAAAATAACGTGACTTTCTCTACCTCTCAACTCACGACAAGCCCTCTGATCTGGCCAAGCCTGCACATTAGAATGAATCACCAGATTCTTTTAGTCAGAATTAGTGCTTATCACATGAAATAAGAAGAAAACATGATTGACAAATGGTATTAATGTTCCAAATGCTAGATGGGTTTAAAAAGAAATAAAAAGAAAAGGAGCTGGTACTCTGGCGGGCCTCCAGTCACCAGGCCTGTGGGAGGCAGTTAACATCCACTGTCCTTCCACAGCCCATAGGCTCCCCATTTTCAAAGATGAGCAGAGAGCAGCCCAGAGTAGCCTGCACTGAAGCAAGAAATCAGGATTCCCAGTCCCAGGGGTCTGAATCTGAAGGGAGAAGGCTCAGGGAAGTGGTGGTGGGGGGGCAGATTTGTAGCCAGGGGTCAGGAGACCTGGTTTTTTGTTTTATTTCTTTTTTGTTTTATTTATTTATTTATTTATTTATTTATTTATTTATTTATTTATTTATTTACAGAAATTATTTATTTATTTTTTAACATCTTAATTTTATCTTATTTTTTTCAGTGTTCCAAGAGACCTGGTCTCTAATCACAAGTACGAGGCAGGCTGGCTTCTGCTTCCTGGCATATAAAACGGAAATGAGAGTATCTTACTTAATATCCTACTTTACATCTCTCCCAAGCTTAGTAAAGTTATTTTTGACCACTTTATCCATTTATGTGTAATATTTACTTATATGAGCATGAACGGAAACATGCCCCCCCCACCCCCGCCCTGATCTACCAAGGGCTGTGGAATGTAGGTTTCTTGGGCCGCAGCTCGGGGCCAGTACCCTGGATGTAACTCCTTGACTCTGTCAATATCTGGTTTCAGTGATTCCTACCAGACGCTTAGATAATTCCCCACCAAAGCTGGGCCTTGAGCTTGTTTAAACCTCATCTGTTCCCTCCTTATTATGACAGGGATTTTAGCACATTTACACTGTCTGTCCTTTTCTCTGTATTTGTGTTCATGATACATTATCTTCATCATCTCATGGTTACTTTCATAGTTTTCAATAATATACTTAAATCTTTGTTTTGTGATTTATCAACTTTTAGGCAGTACCTACTGTCTTGCCACTAGACTAGAAGTGCCCCTGTGTCTGTCCCTTCGGCTCCTCTCTGCGTCCCTGGGCCCGGGGCCGTCCTGATATAGGTAGGCACTTGCTTGCTATTTGTTGCATGGAGGACTGTAACATGAGCCAAGAGCACACCTGTGCTTCCTTCCCCTCCCAACCTTCCCCGCATCCTTCTCTGAACTGTAGTATTCACTTTACCTTTTTAAGATTTTGAAGATTTCCATTCTAGATCTTCCAGGTTGTGTCTGTAGTTTGGTTTGAAAACCTGAAAAGCAATACACAGCATATAAAATACTGTGATTATGAAAATATTAGATACGGCAGAACCAAAGAGTATGACCGAATCTCCATCATTTAACAAGGGGAACTTGGGTAGAGAACGTTCCAGAAGCCAAGGCCAAATGGGTTTTTTTTTTTTTTACACAAGCAAATGCCATTGCAACCAGTTGTTGTCTATGGAGGAGGGTTGGGGACTGTAAAACTCAGAAAGGCCTTTAAATAGTGACTCCAGGGGCACCTGGGTGGCTCAGTTGGTTAAACGTCTGACTCTTGATTTCAGCTCAGGTCATGATATCAGAGTCATGAGATGGAGCCCTGCATCAGGCTGCATGCTGGGCATGGAGTCTATTTAAGATTCTCTCTCTCCCTCTCTCTCTGCCCCTCCCTTCCCCTATCCAAGATAATAATAATAATAATAATAATAATAATAATAATAATAATAATAATAAGTTAATAGTGACTCTGTAGCCCACCCCTATTCTTTGTAACTGTGGCTCTGATTTGGGAGTCTCTGCAGGTCTTTGCTGAGTAGGGAACCTCCATCTCCATCCTAGTTCTCTTCCTGTCCGTGTTTTTGGGGTGTAGATTATTCTACTCAGCTTTATCTATCAATCTGAGCTCCTCTTCCTTGTGTTCTAGGCATTTGTGAAGTCTTCTAGATTGCTGCTGGGATCCTTTCATGCCTATTATGGATTTCAGTTACTGTTATCTCAATGAGATGTTGGAGGGAGTAGAGGTAAAGTAGGCCCAAGCTACCATTTAGAACTTCAGCATTTACTTTGAAACTTTTAAGATTAATAAATATTTCTTCCGTGAAGAACCAGGAGGCCTTCTGGTTCAGATAAGATGGGTTGTTATGAGTGGGTGTTTGATGGGGTCAGAGAACCAACCCCTGCATCCTAACAAACAGAGCCATTTCGTGTCCTTAGAGATAAATGAACATTCCCATCCGGACGACCTTGACCAATACATGTGTGCATGAGATAAGAATAGAGCAAAACTAAAGGGATAAGAGGAAGAATGACAGAAGCATTTAATAATTTTCTGTAAAGTACCAATCATTTGTATACCTGGAGATTCATTTTGCAGGTAAAACAATCAAGACTCATGGAGCTCACATTATATAGCATAAAGTGTTGGGTTGGTGATCAGCAGAAGGAAGCCCAAAACCTAATTCTGTCTTTTACATCTTCTGCAAAGTGGGTACAATAAAATCAGCTTGGTGGGTGTGGTGAGCATTGAGCCAAGTGCCACGTGGAGTGCACCCAGCCTAGTGTGGGTTCTTTGGGACTGTGAATCCCCATACTTCAGAGGATGTGAGATGGCCCGGCACTGAAGAAAGAGGAAAGATCTTTCTACCAGCTCTGTGTGGTTTATTGCATCAGTTTCATATCTTTATTCTGTCCTTCTGTCTGTTTTTGTCTGTTTCTCTCCCTGTCTCTTCTTCTCTCCCACCCCAACCCTCCGAGCTAGTAAAATCTTTAAGCATACTTTGAAAGAAAATTGCATGGTATCTGCCACAGGAATGTGGTACCATTTCATGGTGGCCGTCCGCAGCTCTCTCCCAGGACCCCAGATGGAGAATCCCAGCTGGGAAGAAGAGGCTTTAGTGGGTGGCAGGGGAGGATGGGTGTTTCCCGGACGCTCTTTTGTCCTCTCAGCCATTTCCCTGAAGATAAAATGATCCCCCAGTTATGGAACACATGAGGCCCCTGGTCCAAGATGGTGGCCATCCTTCCATGGCCGGAGGCTGTGGCTGTGTCCTACTGAGCTCTTCTTCACTGGACTTCTGGAAGTGTCAGCTGGAAAATCCTTGTCAGGCCCTGAGGGAACACATTATAGAATCATCAAGACTTAGCAAAGGATGGTTTTAAAAGTGCTTGTTTTTTTCTACAACAGTACCTTCAGAAATACTCGCTCATATTGTTCTTTGCTGTCTGGGGGCCCAGCAACAGTTCCCAGGTCCATGTGACATCCAGGAAAATGGGCATGTCCCTGGCCTACCAAAGTCTGATGAGCCCTGTCTTGTGCCCACCAGCCTCTTGTCCACAGACATTTTATCTAGTGGTAAGGCAGATGCCACCATGAGTTCCCCAAACTCTCTGAGGGCAGGCCTCTCCCCCAGTGAGGGATTGGAAGCACCAAACTCACTAGCTGTGTGACCAAGCAGGTTACCTAACCTCTCTGTACCTCCACTCCTCAAGCCTCAAAGTGGAGTTAACAGTATAACTTTTCTCAGAGGGCTAGAAGGGGAATTCAGTGCAGTAGTTTATACATGAAAAACCCTAAGACAGTGGTTTTCAACTTTATGTGCTCAGAACTCCCAGAGGGCTTGTTAAAACACAGATTGCAAGGTCCTAGCCCAGACTGTCCCCTTAGTTTGCATTCTAACAGGTTCCCAGATGATACCTACGCTGCTTAACTGAGAAGCCCCGTTTTAGAACAAAGCCTGACACGGGACCAGTGCCGTATGATTTTTTGTTTTTCATTATTTACGTGAAAGATTAAAAAAAGGAATGTCACAGTATCTTTGGAATATATGGCCTGATTAAATAGTACTTTTTAGAAGATTCTGGATATCAAGGGGATTAGTGAGCCCTCCTATGGAGCTGGAAGGCCTGCCGGGGAATTAGGAGGTGGTGGAGACCAGAGACAAGCAAGGCAGCCTGGAGGCCTCTCAGGAGCCTTGCTGGCCTCCCTCTGCTGCTGGATTTATGGGTAAAAAATGAGACAGGAGCTGGGGAGCCAGATAAGACCTGTTTTGCCTCACTCCCCAAGTATTTGGGGCTCAACGTGGTACCAGGTGCCGTGGGGATATCATGACGCTAAAGGCTGGGCCCCTGCCTTCAATGATCTCAGTTACAGAGCCAAGTCCTACACACACCAAACAATAGGAAGACATCGTAGGCATTTAAGGTTGGACACGGTGCCACTGGAGACGCTGTAGGAGGTGACCCTGGGTAGCAGTGCTGGAGAGGGTGCGCCACACTGACTGATGTCGACCGACCACAATGACCGGGATTCTAGTCGTATGACCTTGGACAAGATGCTCTAGCCAGCTGGGCCTCAGGTACCTCCTCTATAATGGACAGGACTGCCTCCTCCCAGGGTCCTGGTGACAACATGATACACTGTGGAGACCTGTCTGGTCCCCACACCTCAGCCTCACTGATCCCAGCTGGTCCCCGGGCGTGTGGCAGGCATGTCCTACTTCTGGGGGAATGCATGCTCTCCCGAGGGCAGCGTTCACAGTGTCTGGCTGGTGCAGGCTCAGCATGGGTGACTGTCCTTGTCCTTTGGGGTGAGGACTGGCCTAATTGGGGGGACCAGCAGAAGGAGTGGCAAATGCTCTGGATCTTGAGGGCTGGCAGGGAAGAGGAGGACAGGCGAAGGAGGGTATTTCCGATGTGGCCGAGGGCATAAGGCAAGGTGGGGAAGCAAGGAGGTGGGGAGGCTGAGGAGTAAGCCTGCTGGGTAGGGAGGTTCATGAGTGAGGGGAGCCCCAGGGTCTGTGCTTCCAACAAGGGGCATTCATCTCCCCACAACTGCCTTCTCATAAAAAAACAAGAGGCAAAGAGCATAGGTGACAGTTTCTTCTTTTTTCCCTTCTACCTGAGAATGCATTTTGATAAAGCAGTCTAACCTGGACATAAAGAATCATAGCTTCATGTTCACGGATCAAGTCTTAGTGTCTCAGATCGTTCTGTGCATAGGGGGCTTTCCACAATTTGGCTTCCACTTAACATTCAACTTCATTTCCATTTCTTCCCCTATAAGAGTTCTGTGGCTCCCTAAACCAGTGCCCNTGCATTTTGATAAAGCAGACTAACCTGGACATAAAGAATCATAGCTTCATGTTCACGGATCAAGTCTTAGTGTCTCAGATCGTTCCGTGCATAGGGGGCTTTCCACAATTTGGCTTCCACTTAACATTCAACTTCATTNCGTTCTGTGCATAGGGGGCTTTCCACAATTTGGCTTCCACTTAACATTCAACTTCATTTCCATTTCTTCCCCTATAAGAGTTCTGTGGCTCCCTAAACCAGTGCCCTCCCTGGAAAACTCCTCTTCATCCTTCAGAACCCAGTCAGTGCCTGCTTCCCCACCCAGGCCTAAGAAGAGGAGCCCACGTTGCAGCCCACGTTTCCTCAGCCACCAGCCTAGGAGGATAAACACGATTCAGCCAACCTCCCTTCTCTAGCCCTGGCCCCACCTGTGACTATGGAAGCCTCAGCAATCATTCACATGCTTCCTTCTCTACTTTTCCTCCAAGTCTCTAGAAGGGGTCATCTTTGTGCAGCTGTCTAGCTCTTCGTGGCATTTGTCAGTTCCCTTCTCTATTGACGCGGAGCAGGCTGCATGGTCCCCCTAGCTGCTATCAGTGTGCTCTGTGTAACAGAGCCCACAGCACGGCAAGTCCTCCTGCTGCTGTTGGAGGAAGGTCGTGCTCTCTTTCCCACCACCCAGCACCTGGGTGCGGCTCCCAGAGCTGTCCTTGCACTATGACCCCGGAACAGGGATGACGAAGGTGTCAGAACCCCAATAGGCTATGAAGAGCTCACACTCACCATGCCTTTCCTGTATGCCAGGAGCGGTGTTGAGCACATCTGTGGAATCTGCATTTTTAGCCCTATCACATACCCAAGACACGAACACGTATATTGTACCCATTCCATAGATGGGGACTGCAACACCAGAGGCTCAGGGAGACCAAGTAGCTTACTTAAGTCTTCACAGCTAGGAGAAGGTGGCCATGAGTTTAAATCCAGGTCAGTTGGGCTTCATCTCCCGCACTGCCTCAGCGTGCACACCAGGTCCCATGAGACAGAGCAATTCCGGACTCAGAGCTTGCCAGTTCCCTTGGCAGTCTATCAGCTGGAACTCCTTATTTTACCCCACAACAGGGCCTGGCTTGTAGAAGCTCAACAACTCCTGGATGAGTGAAGGGATAAATAACTAGACTCCTATTCCAATCAGACCCTCTTTCCGTCAACTGGTGGACCTGGGAAGGATCTCCGTATCCTTCCTCAACCTTCAAAATCAGGTCACTGATACTGCTTTGATGGGGTTCTCAAAAAGCAGGCTGAGAGGTCAATGTCTAGGAAATGGAACTCCAATCCCACAGGGCTCAGTGACGACGACACCCTCCTCAGTGGGTTTGGCCCCCACCTGCTCACGCAAGCCATAGCCCTCTGCAGAGTCCTGCCTAGTCCTTTGGGGAGCCCTGGGAGTATATGCCACATGTGCCAGCAGCGGTCACCATGTGGCATCCTCTCCTGAATTCCTTTTTTCCTCAAGGTCCTCACGACAATGTCCTCTCTGTGCACAGCCCTCTGAGCTGCCTTGGCCTGCCGCCCACACCCACCACAGGAACACCAACCCCCATGCTGAGGGCCATCTCCTCCAAGGACGGCTGGTCCTCATGGGGCCAGGGCCATGTTGTGTTCTGCTCAGACATGAGAGGATCCTTCTCTGGCCTTGATCAGATGATGCTAGGATGCCTGTGACTTCCCAGGTCCTTTGAAAATCCTCTCCTGCAGCTTCACATGGCAGCCCCTGTGTCCACAGCACCCAGATGCATGTTTGGTACTGGCAGGTGTGTGTGTGTGTGTGTGTGTGTGTGTGTGTGTGTGTGCGCACACACACACGCTTATGCACACGTGTGACTCTGTGCTGTCCTCTGCCCCCCTCCTTGCTCCCCACACTACATGGCAGGCTGTTCTTTACTCTTCTTCTCCCACGATACTAACCAACCCCTGAATATAGACGTTTGCTGGTCTTGGCTCCTCACACTCCTCCCCACTCATCAGGCAAATCCAGCCACATATGGATTCATTTTAAGGATTATCTGGGACCCCTCCCCCTGGCCATCCCCTAGCTACAGACTCAAGAGGACCAGCTCCTCGGTTCAGACACCAGGTGAGCCAGCCTACTGGGGGGGTGAGCTTTATCAACAGCTCTGGCATTTCCAGATTTAAAGCCTGGATTTACTATGAAGCTGATGAGGGCTTAGGTTTCGGGACCTCCCTCCCTGATTTGCATGGAAGAGGCCCAGTGCTCATAAGTCTTCCTAAAATTGGCAAAAGTAAGCTATTTTAAGGCAGTCAGTTAATTGCTGGTTTTTCTCCCCCTTCTTACCTCCAGGACCTCCTCCCCTCCTGTTAGGTGACATTGGAGGGGCCATGGGCATCTTGAGGGATCTGGATAAAGGGCAATTAGGCTGGGGATATAGCAGTTTCCTTGGGCTAGATTAGTGTGGTTTGTCACCATTTCCATGCATGGTTAGGTTACTGCAAACCCTTCTAACGTGGGAATGACAGGATACTCCTCCCCAACTGGTGGACTTGCCCCACATCATGACACAAAGATGCAGGCTCAGTGTCCTCTCTCATCGTGACAGCGTCCTAAGTCACAGGCACGGGTGGTATGAGGTAGCAGAGGAGAAGCAAGATATGTGTGTGGAACCAGAAGCTATGCTGTGGAAAGTTCTTCACGTTGTGTGTCCAAAACTGTAAGTGTAGGATTTAGGCATCTCACCAAGGCCTAATCAAAACCATTACCCCCAAATACCAAAAACTGAAAAGAAAATTTTGATAAGTCATGCTGGAAGAAAGACTGAATTGCCCTCCCTCCCCCTATATAGAAAATAATACTTCATCATCATCATCTTCAGAAGCGATGCATCAAAAACAAATGCAAACAAAAACATAGGAAAAAAGCCAGTAGTATGGGGGCGTGTCCGAAAGTTAATTGATAAAAACACTGTGGGTATCTTTTTGGATTTTGTAATACTTGGGTATTTGATGACTTTTTAAAACTTTTGTAATATCTTGTGCTGTCGTTTCTCATTCTAAATAAAAATTCACATTTTTAACACGTAATTGCAACAGGATTCATTATTTGTAACATACTCTTTTTTTCTTAAATTTAGTTGTAATTAGCTTCAGGCTAGTTCTAATTATATTAGCCTGAATGGAACAGTATGGGGCTTCAGGCCCCATATAATCTGCATCTGCCCTGGACATGGAGTGTTTGGACCTCTGCCCCCTTCTTGTCTGAAGGTCTGCACTGCTGGGGTGAGGTGGGGAGAGAAAACTTTGTCCCTGTCAGATTCAGCCATGGCAGCCATTAGACAGTGTCTTCCTAGGTATCTAGGTGTCTCTCCAGGCTTTTTCTCCTCAGATCTTATTCGTCACCTGTTTTCTTAGCTATGATGACTCGGGACTTGCTGCCCAGCCCAGCGTCAGTTAAGACTCCAAAACCACGGGGTGCCTGGGTGGCTTAGTCGTTAAGTGTCTGCCTTCAGCTCAGGTCATGATCCCAGGATCCTGGGATTGAGCCCCACATCGGGTTCCCTGCTCAGTGGAGAGCCTGCTTCTCCCTCTCCCACTCCCCTTGCTTGTGTTCCCTCTCTCACTGTGTCTCTCTCTGTCAAGTAAATAAATAAAATAAAAAAAAAAAAAGACTCCAAAACCAGTTTCCACTTGCCTTCTGCTCTGCAGTGTCCCCTCCTGCACCCAGCCAGGCACCTGCAGACCCCATCCACAGGGTGCTAGGGGACACTTTCCTTCCTTTGCTGTCCATTCTCTCCACAGAGAGCCTCAAGATGTGCTCAGGGTAGACAAGGCTCTATTACTAAACAAAAATCCTGTTAGACATCCTCATTGCCCTCAGTTCTGGAAAGAGAGGCCCAGAAACACTACGCGTTGTCTGAGTCTACAAGACCAGGGTTTGTGAGGGGTGAGGGAGAGGTGTATCCACTTGTTTCTGAGTTAGTGACATTTGTATTTGAGGTCTCAACACATAGAAAGGCATGAGGACATCCCCGTGTCCATCTCCCCCATCAACATACAGCTTTTCTGGCTATTTATCCACTTCACTCCCACTAGGTGGAAAGAGCATTTTATTTGTAGGTAGAAGATGTGATAATGACTTTGCTAGTAATTATTTGAGTGTCCCAAAGCAGCTTGCTTCTCTCTTGGCCTTCATTTCTTCATTTGTGTAATGAGGTGACTAGGTTACACGATTGTCACAGTCCCCCCAGCTACAAATTATCACGTACTATGAATCATAGTACTTGCAAATTTCTAATTATACAGAGTTTAACTACTCATCTTTGCAGAACTAGAACTGATGTTACCTCAGCTCAACATTGAGAAGAAGTCACAAGAAAATAGGTCTGAGTCAAGGAAAGGGGTCAGGAAACAAAACAACCACCAGCAAGTTTCAGTACAATCTTTCATACCAACTACAGCTGTAATGTTCTAGGGTCATCACAGTCAGTAATCTAAAGCTCAATTATGTTTATTAGATTTTCGTGACTAACGTAGGCAATCAGTGGATGTATTTTAGAAAGATTAGCACCTTTAAGGTAGACTTTTGCTGTTGTAATTTTTGTTGTTGTTTTAACTGGAAAAAAGAAACAAACCAACGCTGGTTCTCAGGGTTCTCTGTCCTCTCAAAGGCTGTGGTTAGTCAGCGTCTTGTCATCTCTGAGTATGGTATGGACCCTCTATCCTCTGCCATGGTTAGCAAAAGCCCTTCCCTTTACTTTCTCAGTTAAGAAAACAAAAATGCCTGGAGAAAGGGAGGAATTCCAGAACCTTGGAAGATATACCAATGGCTGCTTTGACGTGACTGAAGACACAGACTGGGGAGAGACACCAACATGGTTTCAAACACTAGCTGCACCACTTAGAGGCTCCAGGAACTTCGGGAAAGAATGACAGCACCAGGGACAGTTTGGAATGGTAGAAAGACTGAAGCGCACAGGGGTCATCCAGGTCTATTCAGGGAAGAGGGACATTTTGGCGGGGTTGAAAATTTCTTCAAGGCCATCTTCCTGCACTTGTTGAATCAATGCTCTGTGAGTAGCCTCCTTCAGGTTTTTAAGATGGTTTCCCAGGTGTCTGGGGAAAAGCATTCCAGATGGGAATGGGAGGCACAAGAACATGCCAACTCCAGAAGAGGGTCAACCTCATTGTTGCTTTAAAGGTTAGCCTCTGGTTTGTACATCAGCCCCCTATGCGTTTGGTTATCAAACACCTGCCTAAAAGAAATTGATCTTTCGTTTCCGGGTATGTACAGGCCAAATCTAAATGCTGGACCTAGCGGGCTGAGGACCAGTGTGTGGACTGCGGAAACTTCATCAAGCTACTGCTTCTGTGGTTGCTGGCCAGCCTGCCCTGATGATACACCCTTCCTCTCCCCAAGCTTCTTCTTAACTGTAACAGATCTCAGGACATTTTGCAAATAGATGAGAGTCATCACTGTACTTTGCAGTATACGATTTAGCCAAGGCAAAGAATTTCTCTTTTTTCATTCTTTTTCTTTTTTCTTTTTGTTTTTTTTTTCTTTTCTTCTCTCTCTCTCTCTCTCTCTCTCTCTTTTTTTTTTTTTTTTTTTTTTTTTTTTTTTTTTTTTACCAAATTTGGTAGTCGGGCTTATTGTTTTTCGTTCCCTCCTGCCCCCTGGCAGCTCCAATGTAAGCTAGTGGTTTGTTGTGGAGCACTGGATCTTTGGGGTTGATGATTTGTCGCTTGGGCCTATGTGGCAAAAGAGGTGGATTCCAAGAAACACATGTTTTAAGAAATTCAGGAAGGAGCAAGGAAGTGGATATGATCATTGGCTAATTGGTTTGTTAGGCCAAAAATGCCTTTTGGTGCTCACCACAGCCTCGGCGCCAACTCTTAAGCAGCGGTGACCTCCCTTGAGGTCGCTGTGTGAATGACTATGATAAATGGCTGGTTTTGGAAGGTTAGGGATTTTTCTCTCTTTGCTTGTTCTTTTTTTCTTTTCTTTTCTTTTCTTTTTTTCCTCGCCTTTGGCTGTTTGGGATCTTATTGAAAATCACAAACCAGAAAGAAAACAGCTGCCAAGATCAGTGGTGAACATTTCAAGAGTCAAGTTACTGTGGCCTGTGGCTCTCAGCTCCACTTGAAGAAAATTCAGGTTGCTCCAGTGATCTCCCACTACATTTCCCCTAAAATACCCACTTACCCTTGGTTTACCGAGGAGCAGGAGGTGGAAATGGGCAGAAGGGTCAGTCTAAATAATGTGGCAAGATAAATATATATCCTCTCTCCGCACCCCGCTCCCAGCCTGATAATTGTGTCTATATGGGACTAACACTGAGTCAGATGCCTTGGAACAAAAGCAAATCCTAGAGGCTAAGGACATGGTTTGGGGGGAAATTGAACAATTTTGTAGGCCGGCTCCCAGTGTACCTTAAACAAGTGATTCTGTGGCTGCTTGAGGTTAAGGCACTGGGTCAGCCCAGGATCGTTTTGTGGACGAGCAGGAGGACCTTGCAGGGAGGGGAGCTGTTTTCAGAGAGCAAAGACCAGGGTAGTAAAAAAGCCTGAACGGAGAGTAAAAAGCCATGCTTTCTAAGTCTCGCTTTCCTCCTTGCTAAATCGAGGGACCTCAGCAAATCAGTTTGCCTGATTGGGTCTTCCTTGCTCCATGATCGGACGATTGCATCCATTTTTTTGATGACAAGCTTTCATTCTGTTTCCCCAGACTCACGTCAAATATTCTTGGCCCCACAGATGCTTTCTTCGTTACCCTGGGGTGAATCACAGAAAGCCAGTTTCACACTGTGATCAAACATGTCGCGTTTTCCAACGGCAGTATATTCTATAGTGGCAATATGATTAGTTTCTATGAAGTGGTGGTGCGAGGACACCCAAAAGGGAAAAAGCTGAAATTGTGGCATGTTTAAAAAATAATTTATCTTATAAATGGTGTCACAAATCATGTCTAAAAATACAGTGTGCAGAGAGGGGCCGTCGGGACAGCTTTGGCGATTAATTTAGAATCATTTGTATTTCACATCTCTTTTTCAATGCAAGAGATTTTTTTAATGCACTTAAAATAATGTCTTCTTAAGAATGCTGAAATTCCTTAATTGCCATTTACACCACTAAATTGCTTAGATTTGCCTGTGTACCCTCCGATTGCATAAATTCTAAATTAACAAGGTCTAAATTAATGAGATGTTACTATGTTTACTTTTGGAAAGTGTTGGACCATTTGGTAACTATTGAATCACCCTAGCTAGAGAAATAAATCTGATATGATCCAGGAGACTGCATCTGAAGCAGATATTTCTTTATCTAAAAACTCTAGGATATAGAGAGTTAAATTTAAACCAAAATGAGATTTCCTGAGGTCTCGAATGCTAATATGTACTGCATTAGCCTTGAGATGGGTAGGGTCCTTCATAACAAAATAGAGCACTTGCCAAATCTGGTATCTTAAAAGAGTAATGTAGACTCCAGCTTTCTGATTACATTCTTGGGATATTAAAACTTGGTTTGACCTAGATTCAAAGTGACTAGATACTTTTTCTCCCCTGTAAATTTCAGGGAACTTCCATAGGAAAGCAGAGGAACTGTATCTAAATCTCTCTTTTAAAGACACTCATAAAAATGCACTCAGCGCTAAAAGTTTCCACCCAAGGAAATGAACAAAACAAGTTGGATTCAAAGGCAACAAGAGCAAAAAAGAAAAGAAGAAAAGAAAATTCCACAATTAGACTTCAACATGGAAATATGTTCTAAATAATTTAAGTAACTGTGGTCAAATAAAGAACAGAAAGAGCAAAGCGGCACCGTGTTTGCAGAAGCAAAGTGTCAGTTTCTTTCCCTGTGCTCATCAGTATCATAAACTGTTAGTGTGGGAAGAGCCATGAGTGACCCTCTATTCCAGGCTCCTTAACAGAAGAGGAGGCCCAGCGAGGCAATGGAGTTGGCCGGTGTCAGGGAGCCAAGTAGTGGCGGACCAGGGACTTGAACTCAGCTCTCTCCCAGCTCCCACATCACACAGCAGTGTGTCACGAATAGGCACTTACCAGGCCTTTGTGGGATTGAATGAATTTTACCCTTCGAGTTCTTACTGGCCACCAAATCAATCAAAGTCATCCATTGCTTCTCAGGGCTGTCTTTTCTCCAGACACCTCTTCCCAGGCTGATTTCCTGGATTCCAGAAAAGATTAGAGAGAAGGGAGTTGAGCTGGGCGGAGGTTTTTCTCCATACTCAAGTTTGGACTGGGGGAGAAAGGGCAAGATAAAGAGAAAAAGGTCACTCAAATGAAGTCATTATTAAATGCTAAGTTTCTGAAACAAATTCTTCCGTGCTTTGATAGGAATGGTAACTCAGTCTGTGTTCCCTGTTTTTGAAGGAGTTAAGAGTCGTCCTCTGTGGAACAGAATGGGTGCTCGCTAACCATCGAATGAGTAAGTAAATATGTGAGGGAAAGCGTGCTATGTGTCTTCTGTACAGCATCTTGATAAAGTCACTCTGGCTCTCTGGAAGCAGGATCATCCCCGTTTCCTGCGGCTCAGAGGACATAATGGCCGGCCCATGGTGTTAAACAACTACTTTGTATACTTTATGCTTTCCCCGCCTGCTTCCTCGTGAAAGAATCCCAGTCTTCCCATCAACTTCTTGGTTCCCTCTATGAATTTCTTTAGTTGGGGGTAAAAAGGGAAAAAGATAAGCCTCTAATGTATGGTTGAAACCACAGATGAATTGGAAAAGTCAAAATAGCTTTGGGTTGGCAGCTGCCAAACGTCATTGAACAAAAGAAGTGGCATGCCCATTTGGAAGGAGAGGAGGGTGAAAATGGGGGACAGCCCTAATGCTTTGTGATTTGTAACTGCTCTGCTTAATCCTGTTTCCAATTTAACAGTACACTCCAGGTCAGCAGAGTCCTACATTCAAAGAGACTTTGCGGTGTCTACATAATGATACTCGTATTGAGTTTTCGAATTCCCCTTTCTGAAGAACCCAGCATTAACATCATTGGCGTGGTCTTCCAATGAGAGGAGAATAGCAACTCTGTTCATCCCCATATGTCTTGTGTCTGCCTCAGGGAATGACATCACCTCTCCTTGAGTCTACTTCAACTAACGGAGAAGGTCAGGAACAATGACTGGCACCGCCCTTTCCTGGATCCCATTCCAGCTCCAAAATGAGCTTTTTATAAGGTAAATGATTCACTTACCAGGTAAAGTAAACAGACCAACATTACCAAGTTAAAATGGAGCGAGTTTAGATTCAGAGTGATGCTGAGCAAAGAGCAGAGCTGCACCTAGCAGGCCCTTGTGGGACACGGGTGTGCCTTGATGAGCATGGCTCCCATTAGCTTCGATGGGGAAGGGTTTGCCATGTGGCAAGTTTGCTCCACTGAAGCCTAAACTGTTCATCCCTGGAGAGCAGAAAGGCTGAGATGGGGAGATGGAAATCTATCTGACTATAGCACAACTTCATTTTTTGAAACTCTGGAAATCACGGACTCTGAGGAAGAGCTGAGCCCCTCCAGGTGAATCCTGTCTTTCTAAATACCAGGAAACAGAGGCTTAGGGAAACTTGGGGGCTTGGCCACGGTTCCAGAACAATTAGCATCTGAGCCAAGTCTTAGACCCAAGTTTCCTTGATGTCATGAGTTGGGGGTGAAAGTTTCTATCTTCTGGCATTCCAAGCAAAAATCATCCAAGTGAGTAGAAAACATGTCTGTCATATTCACCAAAGTAGTGGGCACATAGAAGATGCTCAAGAAATACTTGAAGAATAAAAGAAAGATATCCAGATCTGAATATTGAGCAGACTCCAGATTATACCTCAAACCAGAACTCCAGATAATACCCAGCTTGAGCCCTGAGCTGGTCCCCTGAATGTAGACTGGAAATTCTATCCCGGGCCTGGATGATGCATACACCAAAGACACTCTAGAATCAAAATTGTTGTGTTGATCACGTATAAAGGTCAACTACCTTTCTCTAGCTCATGGTATCATAAAGATTAAATGAGTCCATAGCAAGAACTTAGTGGAGAATTTGTGCTCAATGGTTGTTAGTGGTGGTGATGACAATCATGGTGATGATGACAAAGAACTTTGTGCCATATCAGTACAGGTCCTCGGCTTGAAGTTTGTGCTACAGTTTAGGAGCCTATCTGACTCAACCATAGCCATTTTTTTAATAAGTAGAACTAGCATAGATATATTCTTAAAAAAAAAAAAGCAAGGGAAAAAAAATGTTGGGCCTCCACTCTGGGCTTCCTTATAATTTGTGGTGAGTATAGGTGAACAAGAAGTGAAAAGGCAGAGAATATTCCGAAGGATTTCTAAATGTGATGAAGTTAGAGCAGGAGGCATGTGTGGTTCCCCATGTATCCTTCCATTTCACACAGCAGGACAGAGTTACCTTCCCAAAATTGTGCAAATCTTTCATGGCTCTCCACCCTCTGTCCAAAAGAACACAAAGCATACAAATTCATTAGCTTGGTATTCACAGGCGTCTTCAGTCTTCCTGTGACCAGTTCCCACGATCTGCATGGAATGTGTGCTGTAGCTGGGACACCCTTGCCGTGCCCGCACTCAACTGGCAACTCTCACCTTCACATCGCCTTCCCTCCTAAAATCCTTCCAATTCTTCCATTTCCAGCTTGTCTCTAAAACCAGTGCGAAGATCTCTCCTTCTTTTGAACTCTGAGTGGTGTTTTGTTTTGTTTTGTTTTTCGTAGGCTTGGAAAGACGCTTAGGTACGGCTGCCTTGTTTTGTGATCTTTGAAGTTATTACTCACACCAAATTATAAACGCTGAGGTTAGGGACCATTTCTTACTCATTTTCATTCTCTTTAGTGTTTTCCAGGGGGTAGTGTTCATATTTTCCTATGGCAGGAAAGATGGAATGAATGGTGGATTGGACAAGAAGCCCCAGATTCTCACAGGTTGAGGAGATACCTGGCAGAGGGTATTAATAGCAAGGGGTCCAGCTGTAGTCACCCCTCCCCCACACTAGATTTTGGTGGGAAAAGATGGTCACTCTGCCAGGGGAGCACTCAAAGCGTGGGAGGATTTGCCTCCCTGGGCAGAGCCCCAGTGAGAGAAGGAAGTGAGGTGCAATATTTGACGCCATGTGTCTACTCAGCCCAGTGTTCCTGGATGGTCTGCACCAGCCCCTGGGGGCTCTTGAAGTACTTTCCTGGGCTGGGGTCTTGAGCTCACTGGCTTTAAAGACTGCAAAGCCCAGGGCTCTCCCAGCAATGTGCTCTTCCTATTCACTGCCAAATGACTGGCTAGCCATTGCACCAGCTCTGGTGTACATCTCTAAGTGTGTGAGAGAGATTACCTCTGGGTCTTGTGGGAGAAGGGTTTGCAAAAGCTGGGATATCTGAACCACAGCCTGGTGAGGTGAACCACAGCATGATGAGGACTGGGAATGGCATGCACGTGGGAGCAGGATTGTACAGACGTGTTTAGGCTCGGGGAGTAGCCTCGTTTGGCTAGAGCTTCATACTGGAGAAGAGTGAAGTGCAAGAGTGAGGTCACATTAGAGATAACCTAGAAGCCAGGTCTGAGGCTCTGAATCCCAAGAAAGGGTAGATGGAGGATGATGGCAGGAGGGCCTCGACTAGGGAAGGCAAAGAGGTTTCGACTCCTGTCCCAGCACTTTTATCTCCCTATGTGATGGTTCACTTACAAAGTGGGATATGGTACTTTCCTTATAAAATCATCATGAAGGTTAAATTATACAGTGTATGTAAAAGTACTTTTTGTGAAATGAATGGTAAACAAATTTGACCAATGATTGGTCCTATTTTCCGAATGGGTAGGAAGATGGGTTTTACTCCCTGCAAAGCCATCAGCATGATGGGGTTCTTGGGTGATATTCTAGATCAAGCAGTTGAGAACTTGGTTTGTGAGCATGAGATCAAGAATCTCCAGGAGCCAGCAGTGGTTCTCTAAGAACTCTTCTTGGGAACACAACATCATTCCCTTTGTCATGATGGTTGCCTGACTTAACCAGAAAATGCAACAGAAGTAGCATGTCTGGATTTCAGCAAGGCAAGTTGGGAGATTCTTCTTCCTAACAGGCTGATGAACAGGACGGAAGAGTGTAAGCAGAACAGTACATTTGGCTGGTTTTAGAACATGGTGAACTCAATCAAAGTGATGTCAATCTTCAGATGGTTTCTAAGTGGCACGATTTAGTTCAACATAAGACCAGAACTTAGAGGAATATGTAGAAGGTTTGCTTATTGAACACCTAATGGTGAAGGGCCTGGAAGCAAAGTAAATGTTAAGTAACAGGACCAAGGTTTTAAAAACTCTATTATTTAGAGATTGCTACAGCATTTAGGTTTTGACAATAAGCATTGTTCTTTTCATGATGAGTTTTCAGAACACTCTTATTCATGCATCCAAATCACTAACACACTCCCTTCTCTCTTTCTCTCTCTCTCTCTCTCTCTCTCTCCCTCGGCTTCCCAAATTTCTATGAATATTCTGTTCCCTTGGCACTGAACCAACACCATAGGAATGGAACAAAGACGGAGCCCTCCTTCTCAAAGACCGAGCTGTAAAATTAGCGAAGGAATAAAAAACAGCTGGCGAAACATGATAGCTGTTATTCCGAGCCCATGAACCTGAAAAGATAGTTTATTTTAGAAGACAAACAAAATCTGCCTTCTGTTTGATCTGGGGCAGCATCCGCCGTCAGAAGCAGTCCGTTCACATTTAGTGACTCGGGAGGTTTGGGACAAGCAGTACAGGCGCTGTAAACAAAGCACAGAAAGGATCGGTTTCCATCTTAATTTGACAGTAAACAGTACTAATTTGACTCTGCAGCTGTTTATCGATACCCAGGGAAAAAAAGGTTGCAATTCAATAGAGAGAACAGTAGCCAGTGTGTTGAGGCAGAATTGTTCATAAGATGGCAGGAGCCAGGCTGTCTTGAATCTCTTGATGTTAGAAGAACACAATGTAAATTGCCACATGATGTGGTTTTCATCTGGCAGCATGGCCGGCCATGGGAGCCTATAGTTTTCAGCCTTCATAGAGAGCACTCTGTAGTGGCTTCGTCTTGACTTTCCAATGGATTATCTGTCAATCGTGTAATATTTTACAGAAAATGGGTCCAGCCCAAGGCAAAATTCTTTATTCACTCACTCACTCATTTTATAGATGTTTATTAAGTGCTTGCTATGTGCCAATGCTGAGCTGAATATTGGAGACAAAAAGATGAATATCGTTCATGCCTGCTTGACCTTTATTTTCTAGCTATGGAGAAATTTTCAAACAAATAATTACAAAACAATAAGGTAAGCACAACATAGAAGCATACCTAGGCTAATCAAAGAATCTGGTTAGGTGAGTTCCTGTGTGTATCATCCATGAATCGGTCACACAGAATTTGGCTATAGGATTATAGATTGGATTTGAAAGCTATCACCTGGGCGCCTAGGTGGCTCAGCGGTTTAAAGCCTCTGCCTTTGGCTCAGGTCATGATCTCAGGGTCCTGGGATCGAGGCCCACATCGGGCTCTCTGCTCGGCAGGGAGCCTGCTTCCTCCTCTCTCTCTGCCTGCCTCTCTGCCTACTTGTGATCTCTCTCTCTCTCTGTCAAATAAATAAATAAAATCTTTGAAAAAAAAAAAAGAAAGCTATCACCTACATAGCTCATTCATTCATTCATTCATTCATTCTCATTCATTATATTTTGGGCGATTCTGACAAGGATTAATATGCCAGACACCTTTGTGAGTACTTCTCATGCATTAACTTAGTCTTCCCAACCACATTCTAAGATAGGCATCATTATCATCATCCATTAGGTCAAGAAAGAAGCTATAGTATAGAGGTTGAATCTCTCGCCTGGGGCCATGCAACTGCTCCAGGAACAGGATCCTGGTTTGGTGGACTCCAAATTTCATGCTCTTTATAATAATGCTTCCTTTTAAGGTGCTTTGAGGTTGTGGATCCCAGTGGCTCATCATGACATCAATGATCATTGCCAGATATTTTCGAAAAATCATAGATGTTCCAATGAATATAACATTTGCTCTAATAATTTATTACAATTTATATCTCAATATAATATAATCTTAAGATGTCACCTTAAGATGATGCTCAGGGTTTTCTGCTTACAATAAACAGGATATTATGCTTCAGTTCCTTAAAACATATTTGTTGAGCCTACTAGGTGCCAGGAGCGAATGCGGGCTTTGTCATTACTGAGAGCTCTAAGTCCCATCAAGACATTGTCTCTGACACTATCCTGATTCTTTACCAGGAACTGTTGCCTGCCTGCCCAATACAAAATTTAAAACAAATACAATCCCACAGCATTTTAAACAATTTTGAAGACATTTGCCATTTGTCATTGAATGAGAGAATAGTCAGAATGAATAGCTATTAGAAGAAAAAAAAATCCTGTCACATGTTCAGTTTAGTAAGTATATGCAATTTTACTACTTATATTTTAATTTATCTTCCTTTCAGATGCAATTAAATCTCTGTCATTAGGTCATATCTGGCCTGGCCAAATAAAGCATTCTATTTAGAAAATGGAACATTGGTGCCGCCAGCATCTCTCCATTTCACTTAAAATAAAATAGAAGCGTAGACTTGTGACTTGCAGACTATTTCCGACGTTGGTTTGCCTGTGCTCCGACGTGCAGTGGATGTTAAGCTTGGGAAATCTGGATGACAAAGGAAAACCCACAAGGACTTTATTATATGTTATTTCTTTAGGACGCTTATCATTTGTTGAACAGGAGAAACACAGGGGAGGCACTGTTCTGAGCATCATTAAAGGGGAATAAAGTGTGAAGCTCAGTTAGACTCGGTTTTGCCCAAAATTCTATTCCTTGTCACTGATCTAGGCTTTGTCATCCAAGTGTGCCAACCTACTGGGGCTTTTCTGGAAACTTTGTTATTTTTCTCCCACTTATGGAGAGAATTTGGAACTTTCAGTACAAGGAATGGCTCTGTAGAGACATAAAACTGTACTTTAAGGCACTCCATCACCTGGGGAATATTAGGTGTCTTGGGGGCAGGCAGTGCCTTACCCTGAGCCTACGGCCATAAGCAAATAATACATTTGTTACTTCACACACAATTTCAGAGATGGCGCATCTTCAGATTAGTTCATTAAGAAGCTCAGTGACATTATCAAAGATCCAGATGCTTCTATCCCACTCCTCTGTCATTCTCAGAGAGCTGGTCTTACGCTCAATTGTGTCCCTTTATGGTAACAAGACACCTGCAGCAGCAGGACCATCTTATCCAGATGTGGTCACATCTGGGGGGAGGAGATACCATTTCTTCCTTATGCCTCTTTTTAAAATCAAGGAATTCTTTTCCCCTAAGCCCCCAGAGGATCTCGCTTAGGTTCTCTTTGGTCAGAATTGCGTTAAGGGCCCTGACTTCCACCAGTCACCACAGGGAATGGAGCCACTTCAGGAGCTTAGGCCAGTCAGAGCACCTGTCTTCAAGTGCACCACAGGGCAGAAGAGGAAGATACTGGAATGAAGTTGAGGCTGTGTTATCCAGAAGTTGGGTGAGCGGCTGCTTCAGTGGGCAGTCCACAGCATCTGCTACAAGTGGCCAGGCCTGGCCTGTCTAACCTTCAAGCAGCCTTGTGTGGAAAGCAAGTCCAGCCTTACAATCCCCCACAAACAGAAGAGAAAACCAAGCATTTTCATTTTTGCTCAAGGTCACCTGGAATTAAATGGCAGAGTGAAGATGTCAACCACAGCCTTCAGTCCTGGGCCTGTTGTGTTTGGCATTACTTCTGTCCTCAGTTTCGACATGATCAATGACTTTCCATCTGTCTGGTGCCTCCTCTGTCTGACTTCAGTTGGGATCTATCTTCTCCCCATGATCGATGTGTAGCCAATACTCACAGAATGCTTTACTATGCCAGGCACTTGGCTCCACCATTCATTCTACAAAATCCCAAATCACATACCCAGTCTGAGAAGTTGGGGTTTAATCCCAAGCAATTGATTCTAGAATCATGTTCTTAACCATTGCACTCCTCCAGTCTGTCATCAGGGCTACCATGGGCTGGCCTGAGGTTAATTTAACATGACACAAACCAGTGAAGGCTTTGGGATGGAAATTGATTTAGAAGAAAAGACCATGTGCCCTCGGAAGCCACTCTCATGTGGGATGATAGAAGAGCCATAGTATCTAGCCTAGTTACTCCTAGTTACAGGCTCTTAGATCATGGTAAAAAAAAAAAAATCCTAACTAAGCCTCAGTTTTCTGATCTGTACAATGAAGATTAAATTAATTCCTACCTCACAGCTTTGTTGTTGCCAAAATTAAGGAAGAATCTACACAGAAATGCTCTGTAAGTTGACGAACATTCCAATGATTATTAGTTAATAATCATTACTGGCATCACCCGCTTTCAGAGATGAGGGTGTTCCATGCACATAACTCGATTTCTCTGCTCTCTGAGATAGTCAGGGAGTCAAGAAATGAGAAGCTACGAAGTGATACCGACAGTCTTGCACATGGCTGGGGACGGTCATCAGCTTCCTTCTGCCTGGGGCTCCTCTTCTCTGTAGGATCTTCACTCTGCAACCCCTGTCCCTCCTCCCAGGCCGTCTTCCTCACCTCTCCTGCTGGTCTCCACATGCATCCCCTCTTGCCCTCAAAGCTGTTTGTCTTGCAATTTTTTTCTGTGGCAGAGAAGGGTAAGGTTGTACATGACGCTAACACAAGCCGTGGAGGGACATCAGTCCTAATACAGACACACTTTGGTACAGGGCACCGCCTGGTGTCAGCTGAGCATTTGCTCCTAGGAACTGATTTCATGTGGGCTGCAGGAGACATGGGCCAGAGAGGACAGGGCCATGGGATGGGCCAGAGGGATATTACAGGTTACAAGAGACCCCGGTGACCACCTAAACCCTCTCTGTTTCAGGTGTTAGTGGATGTGACCCAGAAAGAGAATCAATACTCAAACATATTTCCCAAGTAGAGTTAAGCACAGTTAAGTAGGCTTCTTGATACGTGGTTGAATTTTGGTCTTTGATAGACTACTATGCATCATAGTTATCTAAGAAGGGATTTCCCGGAATGACGTGGCTCTAAGATAGCTTTGCACAAAACAGTGGATTAAACCAGTTTTCCACAGGACACTAATTAATGCCATATTATTTTATATTTGGGGAAACTGAGGCTCACAGAGGTTCAGTGACTTGCTCCAGGTTTTAAGCTGGCCGGAGGAAAGGGCAAGCTCCTAGCTCACCATGCTCTCTATAAAGGTAGTTCTCAATCTTGAGGTACATCAGCATTATTTGCAGGGCTCCTTGGGTCCCATTCCATGAGTTTCTGCATCAGTGGATCTAGAAAGGGGCCCAAGAATTTGCATTTCTCATGCTCTCTCAGGGGAGGTTCATGCTGCTGCCCTGGGGCTCACACTTTGAGAATCCCTGCCTTACATCCCTTAACTCTCCTGTTAGGTGCTCTGGCAGAAAGCAGATGTGTCAGATTTCTAATCTAAGGAGAGGGGTGAATTCCTAGACACAGAAGCAGCTTTAGCCCTAGATAGAGTAAGCAGTTGCCCCCACGATGTAACTCACAGGGCGCTGGGAGACCAGCTTGCCCTTCCATGAAGGCTCCTACCCTCGCTGAAATTCTTCCCTCCCCTTTGCCCCCCTACCTGGAACCCTACCAATTAGAGATTCATCACCATTTGTTGTTTGTTTTTGACTTAGATTGTTCTTTTACAATATAAATGCTCCTGGAAGGGTTGAGAAAGATTGTCAGTCATACACACGTGAGTAAGATTTAGTTAAATCAGATCCCCCTTTGTATTCAGCGGACAATACTTTCATGGGATAACAGGAGTTTTGACGGGGTTGGAGAAACTGCAGGGGGAGCCCCTATTTTTGGAGGTTGAGGGGAACTTTAAAATGGGTTGCAAGATGTCCAGTGAGTGAGTGTGCCCAGGAGCTGACATGCCACTTTGGGTTCTGCTCCTTCTTGCTGTGTCACATTATCCTAAGTCTCACTAGCTACTGAACCAGGATGGGGCGACGGAGCAGAGAGAGAATGCAGATTTTCCTTTTGGATCACGAAAGCTTGCCCTCATTCAGATGTGGGAATCTACAGTGATGGCATTGATGCACGTGACAACAGGGGCCCTGTTGACTGAGAGGACTCCCTCTGGTGACAAAACGCCAGAGCCGGTGAAGGAGTCTGAGTCCTGGGTGGTCTGTGCCCTGCTGTGCCCTGTGTGCCCTGTGTGCATGGGAACACCTGCACACTTCTTTGCTGGATTCAATTTACCAAAGAGTTTTGGTCTATTCTCTTGCATGGTAACAAAGACCACACAGCCTTTGTCTCCAGCTTCCTCATTGTGTCTCCCTCTGGATCTTTCTCTCTTCTTCCTCTTGCCAGCTTCCCCATCTCTCTCTGTTTCTAGTCTCCATCTTTCTTTCCACAGAAGGAGATATGAAGAAACTTTTCTGGAAAGATCTAAATGGCCAGCAACTGGACTAGAGCTTTCCCCATTTTCAGGGGACACCATTTGCAGAGAATTCCACCAAAATGTCACCTCTCAAAGTCATGACTCTCGGATGGCAGTGGCTGGTACCTTCCAGAGGTCCTGCTCCTGCCTAGTAAGGAAGAATCAGGGTGGGGAAGAGTAGATAGAGTCACCGTCAGCAGGCCCAATACCGGGGAAAATTATAATTCCCTTCCCGCTTCTCTTCTGCCACTCCAGGACACAGGCAGCTACTTGTAGGGTCAACCCTCAGTAATAGACGGATGGGAATTTCAGACCCCAGAATGCTGGTTGGGGAGATTTGTGGCTGCCCGTAGTTTTCAGAGTACCTGTCTCACCCTGTGTCTCGGACAGAAATCTTGGAAGGGCTACTGACCTTCTACCCTAGTCACTGAGCCTCCTGGATCCCCTCAAGGACTGTCTCAAAGCCATCTCCTCCCCGAATTCCTGTCTTTTGTTCCCGAGTCTCAGGGCCGTGCACAACAAGGACCAACAGCCGTGGAGAAGTGTGGAAATCATTTACTACAAGCCCCCCAGAGGAATGCAGAATTTCGGATCAAAGTTAGAATGGACCTGTCAGGCAGTATTTATCCGCCTGTTTCTGAGTTCTGATGACTGACATTGTTCTGTTTTTATTACTGGCCCTTGGAAGCAATTGTTTTAGAAAAATATTGTCTAGACCTGAAATTGAGTGAATATGACATTAATTACAGAAGCTTTCCTCTGAGTGTCTCTTTGCCAGCTGTGTTCTCTGTGCGGGAGCTGCTGGGGGCTCACAGGCGGTGCAATGGTGAAGGGCAGGAACCGCCAACATGGAAGGCCTGCTGGAGGCCAGGTTCTGGGCTCTGCCTTTCAACCAAGGTCCTTCAGTTCACCCTCTCAACAACCCAGTGAAGGTGCTACCATTTACCTTGTTTGACAGATACAGAAACTGAGGAATGGGAAAGTCAGATATTATGTTCAGGGACGCACCAGGCAAAAAAGGTGCTGTAAGGAATCACATCCAGGTCAACTGAGTTCTGAAATGGATGCTCTTTCCATCTCTGGCCCATCGTAGCTGGGTAGCTTGGAAGGTGACATGCTCCATGCAGTAATGAAGTCACTTAAAATAATAATTCCTTTGTGTGGAACTCAGCTGGGGCTCAAACCCATGACCGTGAGATCAAGACCTGAGTCAAGGTCAGGAGTCGGACATTTAACTGACTGAGACACCCAAACACCTACCTTTGTATGGATTTTTAAGGGAGAGTTCTTCAACTGCAAACCTTACTCTGTTAGTAGGCTATGGCATTAGTGTAGTGGGTTATGATGACCAGCATTAAGAAAGAAACAAAAATTTGTTTTTTCATAATATACTAGTTCATGCAAGTATGTCAGGAGGCCAGGTGTTGTGGGCCTAAGGCTTAAATGATTTGGGGGGCCCTATTTATGAAAAAGGATATAGTGTGTTTTTAAAATAAAAATAAAACGACAAGACGTTGCTAATTTTAAAAAGCTGACTCCAAACATCACAAAATCCAGAAAACAACATGATATTTGGGTTAAGTAATAGTTTGACACATTCTATAACACTGGTTTCCCACATTTGCTGGCTGCATAATTTTTGATCTTCTTAAATAATTGCAATGTCATTATGTAATTATCAAAAGAAATAGATCATTTGACCTCTTTAGTGTAATTGATGGAAAATAATTTTTATTATTCGTAGAAAAGTGTACTTCAGCATCACCACTTGTGACTAATAGTGTCATTCAACATGTTCAGACTGTTACTAGGTTTGGGAAGATCTGTCGAGTTTCAGTCATATATGAACTTTAAGACTGGGTAGAATTTTCCATAGACTAGTTTCTGGCTTCACACATTTCAAATTTTTTCTCCCCCATGACTACAGACTTTCAGTGATGGCATGCTCACATAGCGCTAGGATGGCTATGCCTGACTTTTGTGTCATGGCACCTGTGGGTCAAGGCAAGGGGTAGAAGAACTCCTCCTGCACACTGTTCCCATCTTGGGAGGACCAGAAATCACTTAACCATGAAGAGGAGTGGCCATGGAACTTCTGTCTATCTGTCTCTACCTGTGTCCCACTAAACTCAAACTGGATATATCCCCAACTCCCCAGCTCAACTTGTGTTTAACTGGATTCACAAAATTCCCACATCCCTTCCAGCATCATCCAACACATGCGGAACAATGATGGGGGGAAAGCAGGAATGGAAAGAGACAGTGGTCTCTACGTCTTCTTTGCACAAACATTGCAAAATTGTACAACCATGTGACCACATGACGGGGGCTCCTTCCAAGGCCCTGTGCAAGTGAGAGATCCTGAAGTTTAAATTTCACTAGCATCACGGAAAATCTTTTTCTCGTGTGTGTGTGTGTGTGTGTGTGTGTATGTATGTGTGTGTGTACCAGGAGCATCTCCACTACAGGCGTTAAGATGGGATTACTGATGAGAATATTGTCTTTTCTCCCTCTATACTGGGGTTACGGGAAGGTTGGGAACTAGAACTTTGGAGTTTATGAAGTGTCAATCTTGGTGCTCTCTGGCTGATGTTTTTTCTAGTACAAGTGTCGGCAAATTTTTTCTATGAAGGATGAGAAAGTAAATATTTTATCCTTTCTGGGCCCTGTGGTCTCAGTTGCAGCTACTCAACTCTGCCTTCTAGGGCCACAGAAGGCCTAGACATTGTGTAGATGAAGAGCATGGCCATGTTCCCATATAACTGTATTTAGAAAACAGGGGTGATTTGCTGACCCCTGTTCTAGTCCATCTCCCTTGACCTGATCTTTTGCGGGATTGAAGATGGAGATGCTCTCAAGAAGGGGGTGTGGCTTATAGGGCTGTTCTTTTGGGTAAAGTCACTTCTTGTTGCCACCAACTTTTGGTGCCTTTGGGGCAGGAGGGATTTAAGGGAAGAAAGGGAGATGGCTTGTGAGAGGGACAAGATCAAGGACTTTTTATGTCCCCAGATTTCACTTGCTGCTTTCTCCTCCCATTTTTAAGTCAAACATACTCTAACATATAGAAGCAGATACTTGGCTCTTTTAATCTAACTTGGGTCACCTCACTGGATGTAATTGAAACACTTGGTCCTTCGAATCTGTTTTGTCTATAAGTTTTTGGGAGTTCCCATATTCCTTCTGGCGCTGACCCTTGTCATTTAGATTCACCACTGTGGGTTCAGTGTCTATTTCGACAGCCTACTTACAGACATTACCAACATCTTACTTTTCTTGGGTTGGAATATTAGGATGATTAAGGTAAGGTTTCTGTATTTATCTTTTTGAAGAGAGGCCTTACAGGAAAAACACAGAAACTATTCTTTTTTTTTTTTTTTTTTTTTTGCTTTGGAAACTTCAAACTATTTCACCAAATCACTATGATTATTGTATACTTCAGATTTAAAATTAGGAATAAATTTTAGTATTACTTTCCCTCTCTTTTCTTTTCTTCCCTCTCATTTTAACTGAGTTATAAGAAAGGACTTGATTAAATAAAGTGGAAGGCATCATGTTGTAATTTAAAGCATTTTGGATTTCAGTTTTCCTCATATGTACCTGTCTTTATTATATTATATTTCCACTCCCCCAATTAGATGTTTAACATCAGTAACAGATGCATGTATCATGTCTAATGCACACTGAAGGGATAATGTCCAATATCAGTCCATCAAGTTGGCTAACGTTCAACATAAATAGTATAAAAATATTTTATTTAACCCTTCAGGTATGAACAGTTCCATTTACCAATGCTACCAAGAAAAATAAATGACACTGCATTTTATTTCAGTCTTGGCATGAAGAGCAAGTCTTGGCCAATGCTGAGTTAGTTCATTAGAGAAAGTTAGTGATTATCATTTTTACAACTGTCAAGTATTTTGGTTCTGGTTTTGGTTGCAATTGCTTCCCTGGAAGTTATTTTAGAAGATGTTATATTTCTTCTGGGAACTGTGTAGGACCTATGGGAAAGGATGGGTCCAGAGTTGCACTTTTGCTAAGTGGTAAAGTTGGGACAGTCTGACCCTTGGTCTTTTATCCGAAGAACTTCTCCCATGGCGAGCAGGTTGGGATTCAGTATTGGTTCTCTGATAGCATGGGGTAGGGAAGGGTAAAGAGCAGAACTTCTGAGTTCAGCCTGAATGAAGCATCCTGTCCTTGCCACTCTGATGGTGTGAATTTGGGCAGTATTTAATCTCTAGAATCTCCATTTTTTTCATGTGTGATTGGGAGCAGTAATACTCAGTTCTTTTTGAGTTAAATGAGATTATTATGTTAGAGCATTTGATAAGCTGTAACTTACCTAGTTGGGTTAGATATCTTTTCTATACCTCACCTTCTGTAACAGTGGTTACTGACTTTGGATACACATTTGGATTACCCGGCTAGCTCTTGATGCCCTGACAGAACCCAGATCAGTAAAATCTAATAAATAATTGAAAAAAAAATCAGAGTGCTTGTGTCTGAGATCATTTAACTGTTCCCACACCAAAAGTGGGCATGAGTGAGCCAGAGAACTTAGCTACCTAGCCAACAGTGTTTCGTTTGTGTGTGGAAATTTGGTAGGAGGGTGGGAGGGACTGTGTAACAAGAGATCATATTTTCACAGATCTTTCATATTATGTTTTATAGAGCTCTTCATAGATGTTACTGATTTTATTCTCTTGGCAACTCTGGAAGATTTTCCAGCTTCAAAAGATTCTCCCACTTGCAAAAGTTCACACAGTTTTGAAGTGGCAGAACCGAGATTCGCTCCCAGATCTTCAGACTCCAACTCATTCCCATTCTCTAAAGTTGGTGTTAATCCACTGCCAGAAGATGTCTGTCACCCATTCTGTCTGGTGTTGCTTGCCTCTGAGCAGACTGGTGAAGGCACGAGGAGAGGGACGCCCCCAGGTCCGGAAGGAAGTTACCTGCCCCCACACCACCAGTCCTGGGCATCCTGGTGCTGTGGACAGCTGGGGGAGGGGACGCAGGCACCCTGCTCCCTCCCATCTTCTTCCTGAGAACCCAGAAGTGGTTCTTGAGTGTGTGGCTTTCCAGAAGAGAAGGATTTCCCCCCAAACTGGAGGACTAACTCGCATGGGATTTCCAACTTTTTATTTTACTGAATGAGGTCATAAAAAAAACAGAAGCAAGAACAAAACGTCAGTCATCTACAATCATCTCAGTGAAAACATTTAACACCACCTCCAAAAAGGCAGAACACAGTCTCAGAAAACAGGACGGCTCTTTCATGGACAATTCCCTCTCCCTCTGTGTCTGCCCTCCTTTCTTCCTCCCCCCTCCTTTCCTCTCTTTCACTTGTCCTCCTTTTCCTTCCCATCTCAGTGCTGTCCAGTCCACAAGCAAAACCAAGCTCTCTGTCATCCCTGGGAACACACGCCTCTTCGTTTTGGTAGAGGCCCCTGGGTAGGAGTGAACGAAGCCAACCGTGTGATTCTTGGAGTCTCTGAGGTCTGCGCGTTTCCAAGAAATGTGCAGGATTAAAAATACCAGTGCACCATGATATAAGAAAGCATGCAGCAGAGCAGAGTCAGGCCACCAAAGTATTGAAATGTGCCCACAGAAAACAAAGGGGACCCACCTCTCCTCTTCCCAAAGGAGGTGCAAACAGCCCAACTGCCATAGAAAACACGAAGTCTGAGAACTGCCCATGTGTTTGACAGCCCTGGAGGGTTCCCTGAGGAACATTCTGGGTGGGTCTTGTCAGAAGAGGGTGGAGGCTGTGTTGCTTGGAGAGGGCGCTCTGAGTCGGACATTCCCCATTGCAGTGGGGAGATTGGGTTTCTCTCGTGCAATCACCGTTGAGCATGAATCACTTCATTTCCTCTCCGTTGTCCTACCCTCCTACCCACACCCCTTGACACACACTTCAACCTCCCCGAAACTTCCCAGAAACTCCCCACCAAGCCCAGTTCTTTGGTAGTCCGAACTATTTCTTGGGGTGTTTCCTCTGTCCATATGGGGAGCAGGGCAGAGGAAGATCACAGATTCATTCAGTCTTCTGTGAAGACCTCGAACATGCTGTCCAGGGACCAGTGTAGTCAGCTTCACCTGAGGGCTCATGAGAAGTGCCCTACCCCCCAGAACTACGGAATCAAGATTGGATCGGCACTTTAACAAGATCCCCAGATGATTCGCATGTATGCTGGAGTCTGAGAACTGCCACTCTAGGACTCTGGGGTTGACGTGCCTCTGCCCATAGCCAAGATGTAGCTATTAGCTTTCAAAAACTGAGTCCTAATTCCCATACTACTGTGGAGTGAGCACGAGTCAAGGATGCACTGCACTCAATCAGGAAAACTTCAAGATACTAAAATTAGTTTTAAAGAGAATGAAAGAGACTGCAGTATATATAGTCAGTGCGAGAAAGATCGTTGAAAACAGAAACTTGAAATACAATAGGAGTTAATGTTCTACAGGACAACAATACCTGTGAAGTTATGTTTTCTATTAGGCAGACAGTGCTTGCATTTCTATCAGATAAAAATTATACGTAATATGTCAATCTTCTGTAAATTAACATCTAAGTTTACAACAGCTAGGCTCTTAATATTAAACAGTAAGTCAAAAAGGCTATGTCCTCAAGGACAAAACCAGATGGCTCTTAGGAATATTTGTGAGACATGCTTTAGTATAACTCTGAAAGCGAACTGGCTAATCTTTTGTTTCATTTCCAAATTTTAGATATTCTTTCTTAACATGGAGTTTGACCAGAGGGATGCTGCCAACTTCCCTCTGCCACAGAATAGCTCTAATTTCCCAGCACACACATCCCATTCTACTAGGCTTCAATTCGCCTCACTGGAGATACTTTGGGATCAGAAAATAAGATTGAGGTGCTGCCTCCAGAAATAAGCAGGAAGAACATGGGGTCTACCTGGGACAGAAATGGAAAGAATGAGAGGCTTCTGTATTGCTCTTCCTTTAGCATGCTGGCATGGAATTCTTTAACTGGTTGACGACTGTCTGAGATTCCAGGTGGAGTCCAACCCTAGGAGGTAAGACACAAAAATGGGCAAATATAGAAGATGGATTCAAGGAAAGAACGAGTTCTTGGATACCAGGATAGGGGAGAAGCCACAGTAACCAGGTCTGTGAGAGACTTCCACACAAACACTGGGGTCAGAAGGTCACTTGAATCTATTGCCTAAGGAGGGCAGACTGATGGAAGTCCTTAGGGACCAAAAAGCCAAGGGAGACACAGAATTCATTCTTAGACAGTTCATTCAGCCTTTATTGACTGACTGTTGTGTTCTGCGCATTGGGCTACTGGGATGAATAAAAATCAGTCTATACTTCAGGGATGGTTCAGTCAAGGTGTTTTAACTTGGGTTTCATGAAGAGGCTTTGGGGGTCCCCTAAAGTTACAAGCATAATTTCATGTTTGTGTCAGTTTTTCTGGGGAGAGTCCCCAACTTCTGTCAGATTCCCAAAGTATCTGTGTCCCCACACAGCTAGAATCCAATAACCAAGTAGAAACAAAATTTCAAGAAGAGGGCTCAGACTCACAAAATCTGCATTATTAGCCCCAGAGGCCAACAATGTGGGGAAAATGGTCAATATAGAATAAAAGTAATGCCTATTTAGAAAGCTTCCTTAGGGAGAGTCCCACAGGCCTCCCAGCGTGAAACAGACCCACAGAACAATGACTGCTTTCCTGACCTGCCTTTCCAGTTTACTGCTCCTTCTCCCTGCAAGGTTTCCTCACTTCTTTCTGCTTCTCTGGAGACCTAGTCATATTTCAGGGCCCAGATCCTCCAGCGAAACTTCTAGAATTCTCTAACTTTCAGAAGGCCCATTCTCCTCTGAAATCTCATGGCTCTTGCTCTATCTGGCCTCATTAATGTCTTGTGTCTTATTTTCTGTGCATTGTAAGCATTTTTAGAGCAGGGAAGAGAATGGAGAGGGTGTTATTCATTTGTGTCCCAGTAGCATTTGGGTCAGTGACATGCAGCATTGTCCTTGAATGGTGACTTTGGGTTTGTTTTGTTTTGTTTTGTTTTTTGTTGTTGTTAATTTTTTTGGTCTCGGGCCCTCGGCATAGGAAAGGGGGACCTTTTCCTGGGAGTCTCTTGACAGGCACGGAAAATAGAGAAAGACACAGATACAAACCAAACAGCACGAGGCGGTAACAGCTAGAAATCAATCCCACGTTGTGCGTATAGCCCCCATTTTACTCCATTTCTAACCTGAACCGTTTCCTTTGCAAACTGGCGCAGAAACATTTCAGTGCCGCTTGAGGGAGTGGAAAAGAAGATACGTTCAGGAAAAAAATGGAGTTTGGTAGGGCCAAAACTGTAAAAGGAAATACAAACTATGGATTCCAGAGAAATAAACAAAGACAAGGAGTGACTTCTCCAGACAACACGGGCTCATCACGGTGCATGCATCGCCCACAACTATGTTTGCACAAATATATCAGGGGTATCAAGAATGTTATAATGATACTCCATCACCCATGGTTCTCGTTTTAACCACTGTAATAAGCAAAACATACAGAGCACATTGCTGGCTTTAAAGACTATAATTTTCTCTGAGGAGAAATATTGCAAAAAGGGAAAAAGGAGAGAGAGAGAGAAGAAAACATGATACTTTGTTCTGTTCCTAAAAAAAGCATTTTTCCCTTTCTCCGCTGCTCTTTCCTTTCATTAAACTGTCCTTAAGTGCTTTTAGAGAAAACTAAGTAGGCCACAATTCTGGGCTGCTGACTACATAATTATAAGTCTGGGAGGCTGTAGGGATGGCCAGAGAGAGGCCCGGTCCCCTTCCTGAAATCCAGAGACCCGTGGGGACTGTGCCAGTTGTGGCTGGACTCCTCACGTTGAAATGATTTCTCATTTTGAAGGAAAATCAGGGACATTCTTATCCTTATTAGTCCTCTGAGAACCTGGGCCACTGCCAGATTTTATTGGAAAATTGCAACAAAAGAAATTAGAGATAGTGAGTTCTGCAGGGGTCTTATATCCGAAGGGTTACACTAGAGGCATATCGAAACCAGATTATTTCCAGATCAGTTCTGCTCCGTGAACTAAAATATATTTTTCGCCTTTTAAATATTCACATTTCCTTCAATTGAGATTCATATTGTTCGTTTCTGTGTCTGTGTTTGTGTGTACAATGTGTGTGTGTGTCTGTGTGTGTGTCTGTGTGTGTAAGAACCGGTTATAAGTTTATCACAGAGAAAGTTATGATAGAGAGACCGGTGGGTATTCTGCCACCATGGGGTTCCCTTCAACTGGGCAAGCACCTTCTCATCTGCTGAGGCCCAGAATATGGCTCGGAGGATCCCCAAAAAGAGACACCACGGAAGTCAGGACACGCTACCCACTGGAAGAAAGCACTGAGATTTAGTTGAAAGTGGTCATTGCAAAGACCTCAGAAAAATACATATATACATACATACATACATACATACATACATGCAAAAGTAAAGGAAAACAGGATTACAGATCTGTGTTGACTGGCCTCGGGAAAAGTGTGTCTAATGCTTGAATCTCTCCATGGGGTCAATTTTGGAGCTTCCCTGGGGAGGCCCCAGCATGGGGAAGGAGTCTAGGCTTCGAGGCGGATGCACCTGGCATTGCGTCTTTGATGGGTGCCTTGTTTGTTGTGACCTGGGCAAGCTGTCTATCTGGTTTCTGAGATGAAAGGATTATAGCAGAAGATCTCCTAGTCACTTCTTATTCTGAAATCCGGACATTGATCATTTCCTAGGAGCATCCAGATAGCAGGGGGGACTTGAAGTAGACATGTGTCCTCTCTCCATCTTAGCCCTCCCCGCTCCCCCCCACTACTCCTATATCATAGTGTGCGACCCTGACAGTTCTTAATGCAGTGCTCTCGTGCTCCAGAACAAAAATCACTGAGGGGAGGCAAATGTCAGAAATATGAACTAAAACAAATCATAACCTCTCATAAACTCAACACAGTGAAGTCATGAGCTATGTATGTCTTTATCCTCTGACAGTGTAAAGATCACAAGCATTAAAATCAGGTAGAGGAACTAAAAAGAAAGGAAAACCATGCTCCCAATCTCAGGAAAAGAGCCACCCCCAGGTTGTGTCTCTCTCCCAGCCTCCCCCCGACCCCCACTTTGTCACTCAGGATCTCTGTAAGATGGGAGCTCTCATTCCAACGGAGATCTCTTGTTCTCCTTGTCATCAAGAAACACCTTCTCACCTCATTTGGTCTCGAGTTTTGCATTGTGATTAGTGTCTCGAGGCTTCTGAACTCTGCTGAAGTTACAAATTCTTCCATCCAGAGCCCTTGGGGTTGGATGCACATTCTATGCAATTCTCACGAGACTCCAAATACCAGAGGCACAGCCTCCATCTTGAAGCATTTCCACCATGTTGGCTCCACAACATGGGCTGTATTTCAAGAGCCTTTGCACCCAAGGACCATGGCCCAGGGCTTGGGAGGCTGATTTAGGTCAAAGACACTGGTTTGGGCACACTTCCTTTGTATGTGGGGTTTCCACGGGCTGTCAGGAATTTGAGGGACCAGCATTATCAAAGTGAAAAAATGTTCAGATGTGGGCTTGGTAAGACACAGTGTTAATAAAGAAATGTAGGTGCTCAAAATAAAACAAGAATTAGGGAGCTCGAGGCAAACCTTCTCTCCCCTTTTCCTCCAACTGTGATTTTTGGAGATCATAGAGCAGTCGATTCCGTTCAGGAGGCTCGGCTAGAGAGCTCAGCCTTTCATCTCCCTGGCCCAGAGTGAGCCTGGCATCCTGCCACTGGCCTGGCACTGGGAAGCCAGCATCAGGCCTCCTTTCAAATAGATGGTTTGTTCATCTCTATGTCCCTGTTTCTCCCACACCAATTAGAGAGTTCGGGGAACACATTAAAATCCTTCAGAAAAGCAGCCCCTTCAGCATTGTTATCACATGCTTTTTCCAAACCTCAGAAACTTCTTCTTGCTCTCTTTCTTGCTCTCTTTCCAAGAAGCGCTTTGCACCTCAGGCGCCCACTTTATGAATGTCAGCCTGGCTTCCCTCATTGTTCTCTCACAAAGTGCTCCGTGCAAGGAGGATTGGGGCCGTATTTTATCCAGCTTGGCCACATTCCCATGTGAGCTGTGGAATGATTCTCCCCATGGATAATAAGGGGGGCGTGGAGTCATCTTGCTTGTGGTCATAAGCTGCACAGGAGCAGAGACAGAGCCTGCAGACTTTGCACAGAGAAAGCATTCAGTATATACTTATTGGATGCATAAAAATCAGTAATAACCCCCCTTTATACTTCCTTTACATTAGCAACATTGAGATGTGGGAGATGTGGCTAAAGGGTGCCATATTTTATTACACACCTTTCTTTGCTAACTTTCTGTTGGCTGGAACTGGAGTCCACCCCCAACAGAATTATTGGTGAGTGATGTCTCTTTGGTATTGCCTGCCTATGCCTTTCTGGAACTTTTGCCAGAACTTTCTCCCCAGTCACAGAAGGGCCCCTCTAGAGCCTTCCAAGGTGGGGCAGGGTCACCACCACTAGTCTGCCACATGTCTGACTTTGTGTTTCTACTTAAAACTGTTCTGTGACCATCAGCCAGATCTTGCTGAAATATATCACTTGGGTCCTCCCTTCTGGGATAATATATTTGCATTTAATAGGAGCTCTTAGGAGATCCTGTGCTCGCACTTCTAGAGGTGTTTTCAGAGTGAGGAATTTGGCAATGGGAATTTAACAGCAGGTATTATAATAATTCTCTCTCCTTTTGGACTAAAATCCTCTTGAGGGCCATCCCCTGTTTTATTCATTTAGTATGCTCAGAAACACCTACCTCTAGCCACTCATCAGTAATATTTCATGAATAAATATTTCAAGAATAAATAACATTTCATGCCTAGCTAATATAATAACTTGAGATGATATATATGAATTAATATATATATATATATCCTGTCCATATGATATATTTGTATCTTCTACAGTTCTCTTTAATGGTTTTAATTGCTTTTGTTGACAGAGAAAATTTTTAATATAGAAGTTCCCAGTGATCCCCACCTCTTAATATTCATGGCCTTGTATAATCCCCTTCTCTTGAGTAACTTGTTTCTGGCCAACAGAATATGGCAACATTGATTAGGTTATGTGACCAGGCTCTACTTCTATGACTAGGTTATAAAAGACTGTCACTTCCCTTAAAGTAGCAGACAAATTTGTTGCCTTTGATGAAGGAAGTCGCCATGTTGGAGAGGCCCAAATGTCCAGGAAGTGAGAGCAGCCTTTGGCTAGTAGCCAACAAGGAGCTGAGACCCTCAATCCAGCAACTCGGAAGGAACTGAATGCTGCCAACAACCACACCATCTCAGAGGCAGATTCTTCCCTGGTGGAACTTTCAGATTAGACCTCAATTCCAGCGGCCCCCTTGATTGTAACCTTGGGAGAGATTCTGAAGCAGAGGATCCCTCTGAGGTCGGCTCCCATTCCTGACCTACAGGAGCTGTGAGATAATAAATGTGTGCAGTTTTTTAGCTGCTAAATTTGTGGTAATCTGTTATGCAGCAACAGAAAACTCATATAAGGGTCTTTTATCCCATTTGTCCTCCTACTTGTCACACATCCCCAGTGACATTTTAAATGGAATCAGCCCTGGGAAAAATGTCCAAGATTAAGAGCGATGGGTGGGTCTTGGAGAGTTGCCCTTCCCATTTTGTCTCCTCCTTCAACAGGAACACTTCAAGAAAATTGGTAACATTGGCCAAACTTCTCAGTCTCTAAAATCCTATATGGTTCTGATGGACAGTGGCTGAGCCACAGCCAAGAGATCCATCCCTTGTGACTCCCTGTCTAAGTCGAACTTCATGTCCCCCTGGAGAGCTGCTTTCGTCCTTAGAGGTGTGCTTCTCCCTGTCCTAGGCCTTGTGCCTTATGCCTGAAGGAAATGCCAACCCCTCCGGCAGCGGATACCAATCCGTTTTCTTTCATAAATCACCTGGGAAGTGGGTGGAAGTGGGAAGCAGATTTGAGGCTTACTGATAGAGAACCTGATTCAGGGAGTCTGAAGTGAGGTCTCGGAATCCTAATTTTTAATATGCTCCCGTGGGATTCTGATGGTTTGTAGTGAAGCCTGTTGAGAAATTCTGATCCAAAGGTTCAGACACATTTCACAAAGTTTCCCAAAAGTGCACCCTTGACATCAAAATGTCCATATTTTAATGACTTGCCAACAGCATTAGATCATACTTGTGACCTTGAAAAGGTCAGTTTTAAACTCTCTAGACCTCAGTGACCGTAACTGTCATCTGATTGACTGATCTAGATAAGTCTCTGTTAATCCTACAATTTAGGCCCTAAGTAATGAAAGGGGTCGTTGAATAATTAAATAAGAACACACAAACAGCACTTACTATGCATGAGACACTAAAGTCAGTCTACATGAACACTCTTAGCTCTTAAAATAACCTTATGAGGTAGGTGCTGCTATTATCTCATTTTACATATGAGGAGACTGAGGCCCAGGAAGACCAAGTGATGTACCCAAGGTCATAAACCTAGTGGATATTGTGGGCAGCAACCAAATACTTCCAGCGTGGCTCCAGAGTCCATGCTTTCGGGGGCCATGCTAGCCCAACTCTTTCGCAGTGTAAGTGTTCACGGGTTTACAAAATGGTGATATTAGGCTGGACTGCACTTACTGGGGAGGAATATGAGTTATGATTATCCTTTATTATGGGATAGGATTGCCATTGGCAGAAGGTATGGGAGAAAGCAATTGTAAACAGAGGAAACACCCAGAGAGGAATCGTGGAAGTAGGCCTGAGCATGGCCCGTTTTCTTACCTGGGCCACTGACAGCTGATACCTGAGGATCCCATTGTGTGCGGCCAAATGTATCCTAACCGATCGAGGTTCTACCAGGAAGCGAGGATCTTTAGTAAAATAACACCAATAGGAGTTATCGACAGTACTGCTTCCGTACACGTTATTTCATTGCATTAGAAATGAGAAGACATGAGCTTGGGAATTGGAGAAACTATCCTCTGCAGCCTCTGTTTCCCCATTTGTAAAATTTGCAAAATATCATCACCTCCCTCGAGTTGTGAGGATTAAATCGCAATCATATTTTCATGCCATCCATCTTAGCATCCAGCACTGACCACCTCTAGAAGGTAGATAGGCGGACAGTGGTCACGACAGCAAATAATTATTGAGCTCCTACTGCACGCCTGCCTCCGTATCAAGAACTTTCAGTGTATTCTTTCATTTCATCCCCTTGGAGATAGGTATTGTTAAAAGACCCACTTACGACTCTGAGTCAGCAGAACTCCTGGGGAGCAGGCAGGACGGGTGGAATCATCTTTCTTCCCAGTCAACAATACAGGAGGCAGTACAGGAAACGGAAGTGGCTTGCTGAGAGTTCCATGATGGCAAACTGGGAAGTTCAGGTTTCCTCAATCTAAAATCCCAAGTCTGGGCCATGGCATGTCAGTGGCCTGTCCTAGTGTCTTGGTGTATTATACCCAAGAGTGATCATTTGCCTTTTGCTGGCCTTTCTTGTTAACAAATGCAGTAGCATCTGTGATTGTTATTAACAATATTCACGGCCACAAACTCTGAAGGAGGAGAAGCTGTAATGCCCTAGGGAAAGGTCTGTGGCTCCCAGCGGATGTGCCCAGAGCACCCATCCAAAGGCCTGGACGGACCTGATTTAATGAGGTCGTCAGCTAGCTCCCCATGGTAGTAAGAAGGAGCCTTGTTGGGACACGTTTTGCATCCCCCAGGAGCTCTTTGCTGTGTGATGGACCAAACTGTCAGCAGTGGGAGGTCTTGGGGAAAGATCTGGGACTCTTCTTATGTGGAAAAATCCTCTGAGCAGGTACACGATCTTTTCCACTTCCCTGCAGGGACCACCCACGCGCTGTGTACACTGGAATGGGGAGGGGAAGTGACCATGTGTTTTTACTTAGGTGTGGGTCGCTCAATTGTGTAAGTGTCACTGCCTACATTGTTTCAGCCCCTCGCGGCCCCTGGATCCTGAACAGTGGCTCTGACTCCTTCGCTCTGGTTTTGATCATGCAAGTTGAAAACGAATCCACAGAAGTTAGAGGAGAACTGAGTCATCAGAGCACCTTCCTTACTCGCCAGAGGGTCGAGTGGGTTTCTCAAGCTCACGCAGCCTGTTGGGGGCACGGCCAGCCCTAGAACCTGGAGCAGCTGCAGGCCAGGGCGGAAACAGCCAGCAAGGCCAAAGGACACCCAGCCCAGATTCTGCTCTCTCTAGAAAACGGAGTGGCAGTGCGACCTCCCACATTCGGGAGTAAACTTCGCATCGTTCTTTGTGTCATCCAGCTGGATCGCCACGTCAGCCTAAAGCGTTCATGCTGCTTTTCTATCCACTATACAGATGGCTGTGGCCCAAGGTCACAGCGCGAATAGGGGGCAGGTTTGTGGCTGTTTTTTCTTCTCACCCTGCTCAAGGCTAGCCTGATATTTGAACAGATCCAACGTGTCTGGGACTGTCCTCTATATTGGCCTTGCCGTGGTGGGAACCCTCCCTTCTTAGCTTTATTTTCAAAGACCTGAGGGATTCTGGAGCAACATTGCAGGTGTCCCATTATCACTCATTTTTTGCCCATGCCCCTCCCCTGACACCCCAGGTCCCTTACTTGAAGACAGCTGTGTTTGGTGGTGTGATGTGAGAGCTGCTGGAAACCCCCAGCCCCAAATCCCTTCCCTGGCTGGAGTCCGCTGTTAAAAGCTAAAATCTGAAGCCTGGCTCTTGATTCCAGTCCTCTTTAAATGCAGACCTTCTTTATGGAGACGGTGCACCCCATAATTCTTGACAGTTCAACTTCTGTAATTTGTATCTGGAGCTTTCCCAGCTCCCGGCCTGCAGGACTAACAATAGGAGAACATTTGGGTCCCAGGCGGTGAGGGAGGAACTGGACCGTGGGGAGAACGAGGGATCATGGGGGAAGCCGAAGGGCTGAACTTGGACTTCAACCACAGCCCCATTGGGGGCCACTTCAGCTCCGCATGGGTCTGCACTCAGAGCTCCTCAGCACGCAGTGTGGTCAAGGCCAAGGCAGGCCCCTCAGCCAGCCACACAGGGAGGAGCGACACGGCAGAGCATGGGGGCCTGCTGTGCAGTGGGTGTTGGCAGAGGGCACTGGGGAGGGTGTCTGTGGGTGGCACAAGGACCCGACTCTGGTATTTCCATTCCTGCCTGATGAGGCCAAGCGAGCCCGGTCTTCCCCAGGGCAATTCCAGCACAGCTCATTTGTGCTTGGTTTACAATGGTGTTGATAAAATCCCCACGGAGCCCTGGAGCATGTGTGAGGAGTTCCCACCAGAAATCTAAACAACGCCCTGGCGTTGCTGACAGCTTAATAATGTGACAAAGTTCAACTCGTTCAATGACAGGGACAAGAATGCAGCTGGGCTGGGCTGACCTAGAGCTTTGCACATACCCTCCCTCCCAACGCTGACCTAGCATTTGACAAATAACCTTTTCTTAGCCCCCTCGAAGGCACCAGACAGAACCAAGTGCCACGAAGGGGCCACATGCCACCGTTAAAATGTTAAATGGAGTGGCAAGGGCCACCAGAGTCCCTGGGGGCTGACATTTATCTTTATTATTATTATTAATAATAATGCATGTATTGCTTTTTGGCGCATTCCAGGGTTTTTTGCACTCCTAAATCACGCGGCTATACATCAGCGGGCCCGATAAATCACCCAATGAACCCAAATTCAATGCAGCTGTCAGGCCAGACCCGAGGGAAGCAGAGTTCGCTTAATTGAGCTACAGCAGGGAACCAACGGGCGTTGCCCAGAAAAATCAGAATAATAGCGGCGTTGCCGGTGACATTTCAAGAGCTAGACGTGAACTGCTAGCTTCAGCTTTAATTTTATAAGGGGGAATGGGGGGGAACGGGTGCCGGGAGAAATCCAGACTTCAACAAATATTTAAGCTCCTATTTTTGTTTCTCTGCCTCAAAGCCGGCACAGACAATGAGTTCCACATTTAGAGATTTCAGTAGAAGGGATTCCACTTTTTCTCCTTTCTCTAGCTCCTTCTCATTTCTTCTGCCTGCTCACCTCCTCCACTCCATGCCCCTTCCCTACAAAAAGAAAGCTGAAAGCAAAGCAACAACGGGATTTGAGTTGGAGCCAGTTGAACGGGCCAAGAGGTTACATATGGAGCTAACAAATCACGGAACCATGAAGGATATTACTGATTTAAAGTTATGTATGTTAAGGCCCAAATCTTAACAGCATTCATAAAGGTAAAGGTAAGTAATGGAGAGGCTTAACCGACAGAAAATAAGCTTTTTCCCGGCTGCCCTGCCTCCCCCATCAGACTTGCAGTGTGTCTCAGCCAGAGAGGGACGCCCAGCCACAGAGCCTTCCTGTCAGCTGACGAAAGGGAAGGCGTCTGCCTTACCCACCGAGGAAGGACAAGTTCAGCTGGATCCTGCATTTATATACGAGGCCTCAGTTACCATGATTTGGTTTATTTTTGTGCGCACGAGAGTGTGTGTATTTCTTCTTCGGATGTTTTGGGGTTACCAGAAAAACCATTCCCTTTCCCCCCTTAATTTTTAAAACTGTGTGTAATTTCAGGGAAATTTGATCCATGTGTTTCAGATTCATTTGCACATAATCATGAAAAATCTTTCTGGAAAGAGTGATTTTCCTTCCCCAGGAGACTTCGGCGCCCTTTTTAATAAGCCCCGGGAGTGCCCTTCTACCCCAGGTCACCCTCTCCCAGTGCAGAAGGCTGTGTTTGGCCAAAGGAAAACCAACCTGACCACTGAGGGCATGGGGTCTGGTGTGAAATGTTGAACACGTGAATTTGGACTGGGTTTTGGCAGAGAGAAAATGACTTCCCCTGGCCCCAGTGTTTACACAGAGAAAGAAGTCTTCCTTACCTAAATAAATAAATAAATAAATAAATAAATAAATAAATAAATAAATAAATAAATAAATAAATAAATAAACAAATAAATAAACAAACAAATAAATAAATGAATAAATAGGGGGGAAAAAGATGTGAAGATGTACAGATCCACTCTGGAACACTGTCCTGCGGACCTTGGTGTGTGAGGGTTAGCCTCTGGCTCACAGGTTCAGAAAGAGCAATTGCTGCTTTACTTTGAGGTTCTTGGAGAAAATGCTGTCACCCAGAGACTCCCAACTACCAAAAACTCCCCGGAACCCTCTTGGATGGGTTTCAAGGGCCATAGCATGTCTGCGTCCAGGACACGCATTTCCCCGCCCTCCATCCACAGCACCCCAACCACTACATTGAAGCCACAACGGCATTCCTTCAATCCAAAACAAACATGTCATTACCAATCTCAGATTAATTGATGCCATTTGTGTGCCCTGCCTGTTGGGTTTCAACTGGAGCCCGCCCAACAGCAATGGCCACCGCCCTTGCAAACCTCAAGGCACTCACAACTTTGGCCCTTGGCAGAATTCCCTTAGCTGCTCTTTGTCACCCCTGTGACTCCAAGCCTTTTCTCCTTCCCGCTCCCTTCCCACTCGGAGGCTTTGGGTAATTTTGAAAGGAGTTTCTAGTAGAATGAGTTTATCTGTAGAGCAGAGTTTGGCTTTGAGTAAAGGTCTCTGCTGTATTTCATGAATTTTAAGATACAGATTTCTTTTAACACTCCTGAAATTGGGATATTCCTTATAATTGATGATGAGAAAACATTATGATGAAGTCATGGAAAGCATTTCCTTTTTTAGGGATACATGTGATAATGGTGCATCTAGTCTGGGCCCCAAAGAGATATATGATCATTTTTCAAAACACAGATAGACTTTTAGCTCTCTCGTTCATTGTTTCCCATTCATTCTTCAGGAAGCGTATACTGACCACATGCCTGACTGCACAGCGAGGGGATCGGAACAGTGTTGGGATGGCCTCTCCCTTTCAGAAAGTTATAATTTAGTTCTAGACATAAGTGAATACAAGACCAACCTCTGCAAAGTGCTAAATTAGTGGTGTGGCCAAAAAGTGGCAGAGAAGAACAAGATGGAGCTACATAGCGGGATGGAGAGCCTGAGCTGGGGACCAGGCAGCCTTATTGCTGCCTTGGCTCTATGCTCCCACATGTAGAATGAGGGACTTGTAGCAGATCAGAGCATCCCAGAGTGTGTCCCTTAGAACAAAGTCCATGGGGATGCTTTGGGAGAAGAGGATTCCACAATCGGGGGGTGGAACATTGAGAGATGTCACCATATGCTTTTCTCAGAGACTCCCAACACATATTAGCTTATTATGGGCTCTGAGAACTTGTACCATGAAGGACATGCTTAAATTTTGTTTAACTCAGTGTTTCCCAAATATATTTGTTCCTGGAAACCTTTCTCTCAGTCAGTACAGCTAGTGCTGTAATAAACCTTAGGAAAACTGCAAGTCTGTTCTAATTCCAACATTCTAGGAATTCATGAGACAACGTGGAGCTGCGGTACATGGGGAGAAGCAAGTCTGAGAGAAGGGGTGTGAGCTGTGCTCATGGTGTAATGGGCTCTTGGCACGGGGGCATAGTGTACTTAATAAATAGAGTTTAATAAATACAGTATAATTTAATCATAACAGTATACAGTATAATAAATATAGCATACTGGGTGCTGAGTGCCAGGAACTCAGAAAACACTGCCCCTGACTTCAAGTGGCTCCTAACGGTGGAGAAGACTGGATATTATCAAATGATTTATGGAAAACGTATCCCTGGCTTGTTGGTTGTCATTGGAGGTAGAAAGAAAGGGCCTTGAGGAGGCAAGGCATGCCTGGAGGAAAACAGTGAATGCTCCCCACGGGAGGAATCATCAGAACCAGGTCTCGAAGAAGGGGGTGTTGAATATCTGGGTGCCTGAACCAGGAGCTGAAGGAGAGCATTCTAGGCAGAAATAAGATCACAAATAGAAAAAAAAAAAAAGGCAGGAGAATGCTTACGTAGCTTATGGTAGCTGGAGGGCAAGATACTTGGTGATGAAGGCTGACTAGTTAGGTTGGGAACAGATCATGAAGGGTCCAGCTTAGCAAGTAACAACAGCAAAAGAGGAGACCTAATTATCTCCCATAATAAGGAGTCAGAGGTCCATAATAAGAGGGTCTATGACTGGCTCAGTAGCACAGTGATGCCTCCAGGGGCCTGTGCTCCTTCCATCTCTTTCCTTGGCCATTCCTCACCATGTTGGCTTTTCATCCACATGCTTGTTGCCTCATGTCAACTGATGCTGCCACAGAACCAGGCATATTTCTGGTGGATGATACGCCTATCCTTAAACATAGGCATTGGGAGGTATCTTTTAGGCAAGGGAAGCAGGCTTTTTTGCAAAAGAGAAGTGATGTGATCAGACAGGTGTTTTTGTAAGATGACTTGGTCACAAAGTAAAGGCAAGAGGGGAGAAGAAGTTCTGGAGGCAGGAGACAACATAGAATTGAAATTATCCAGGCAAAAAAGTCTCGCATGCTGACACCAAATCCATAGCAGGACTCCAAAGAAGGAGGCAATAGAGGAAAAAAATGCTTTTCTTTTGTTGCAGAAGGCAACTCTAGGCAGTCCCAAAGGCTCACCTTCTCTCCCATTGGCTAGAACTTGGTCACATGACCACCAACAGCAAAAGGGAGACTGAGAAGTCCAGTTTCTGGCAAAGGCAAATGCAGTGAGCAGGAGGCCACTCAGGATTCAGTCACTGCTTCTGGGTTGTGGCCCAGATGGGAAATGAACCTTTTATTTCATGAAGCGCTGCGATTTGGCAGTTACTGGTTACAGCCGTTAGACTACATTTTATAATACACGAGAATCCCAATGCTTAATAGTTCTGGCTTGATGTATGAGGAATGGAATTAAAAACTGAACTATGGCAACTGCAATCACGTACCCTTCACCGTTTTATCTCTTCAGAGGTTGATAATGATTTGTAACTCCCCAAAATATGATGAGTTGTCAAAAGTACATGAAAAGTGCTGTGTATCTCATGAAATAAATTTTCAATAATTCCAACTTTCTCATTAAGGATTAAAAATAAAAAGACAATTCAGTTGAGAAATCTAATTGAGAGACTCCCTGTCCCACTCCTGCCCCACTATCTAACTCAAGTGTTAGCCTCCCCTAAGTATTTTAGTCATGTTGTACCCATGATGTCAACAGAAAATCACTTTTTTTCCCCAAAGAAGCAGGTCTGATGGAGAGGGTGGGGTCTGGTCAGTCCCTCAAAGTGGAAGTGTATGGAAAATGCTTCCTTTTTATGGATACAAATCTGACAGAGGAGAGATGAAAAGATGGGAGGGAACTGCAATTCTCTGGTTGCCTCCTCTGAATTTAATTTCAAACAAAAACGAGGCTGATGAAATAAAGTCATAGAACCCCGGGAGAAAGAGGTCCTCTCATTCTAGAGCTCTGAAAAACTAATGGAACACCACATTTGTAGGATATCTACAGTAGACGTTCGGGAAGATATATTCAATGGGTCCGAGAAAATAAATATGATGCCATGTCAAGAAGCTCCAAATGTAGAGATGTCCCAAGTGGAATGGAAGGCCCTCAAAATTCTGAAAACAAGAGCTTTGTGAAGAAACAGAACTCCCCATCTAAAGTAACCAATATGGCGCAGGAACTTCTTTCACAGATTTCCATGGGATGAAAACAGGGGGACATAACTGAAGATGGATGTTGAAGATGGGATCAGTTGCCCAGAATAGAATCTGGAAGATTAGCTCCCAGTGAATTCAGCCTTTTAAACTAAATACCATAGGGGCTTTCCTGGGTCTCTTCAGAGTAGGCCCTGAAATGGGTTGGTCTTCCACACAACATGGGGAAGCCAAATCCTTAATACCTCTTCCAGGTGCAGCCCACAGTCCTGATGCTGCCCAGGCTTATATCTCCACATCTGGGTCAGTAACGGAAAGTGGAACCCCAGGGAAGACACTTGCCTAACCCTCCACCCTTGGGTGTGCTCTGAGCCGCCCCCACCCCGTCCTTGTCCATGTAAGTCACACCTGCACCAGACCCCTTTCATCAGCCCAGCTTCAAGTGGCAATTTAAACCTTTTAAGGCCACCTGTCGAGCACCCACTCACTAGATTTCCTTTTATCACCGGCTTGAGGGGAGTAACTGGATAACATAATTATGAGGCAGGAGAATGGGGTGTTTTGATTTGTGTTCTTTGAGGATTAGCCAAGTGCCCCACTGCCAAATCCATGATCACCTGAAAGGAAATCTGAGGGAGAACGTGCCAAATCAGTCCTCCAGGTGCTCTTCAGGCAAAGGGCTTTGAAAATGGACTTTTCTGCCTTCTTCTCATCACTGCAGACCTCAAAGGCATTTGGGGTGGACAAAGCTGGTGGGTGCCTCCTTGCACAATGAAGTGGAGGTAAGCAAAGAAAAACATTTTCCAAATACCTGGAACTGGGGAAAGACAGTTGGGAAGCCCTTTGGATGTGGGAATATGTGCAAAGTAATGATTTGGAGCCAGACCTCTGATCTCCCAAGCATTCTCGGGACGTTGGCTATGCCTCCTTCGGTGTGAAGACTCTTGAGTGCTTACAGGGAATGCCAGGGAGGTGGCAGGAAGAGGCAGCTTGGTCTCAGACTTCAGGGTGTGTGATGTGGAAATGCCATCTTTGTCACAGCAGACAGCCTCCCTGAAGATGTTGAGGGACATTCCAGTTTGGGGTGAAAATATGTGGAAACATATCTAGAAGGGGCATATGCAGGACCTTTTTAGAAATGAGCAAAAACACAGTGTAATAGTTTCCAGGGCTTCCATAATAAAGTGCCATAACCTGGGTGGCTTAAAACAACAGAAATCTATTTCTCTCTGTTCTGGAGACCAGAAGTCCACAATCGAAGCATTGGCATGGCTGTGCTTTTCCAACGCCTCTGGAGGAGAATCCTTCCTTGTCTTTTTCAGCTTCTGGTGGCTCCAGCTATGGGAACAGACTCTCCATTCTCTGCTTCTGTCTTCACATGGCCCTTTCCCTTTGGTGTCTATCTGCATTCGAATTTTCATCTTTGTCTAAGGATGTCCATCATGTTGGATTTAGGGTCCACCCTGATCCAGTAGCACCTCATCTTAACCTGATTCCATCTGCAAAGACCTTATTTCCAGATAAGGTTACATTCACAGGCACTGTGGGTCAGGACTCCATTTCTCTCTGGGGGACAGAATTCAACCCATAACACATAGATAGATGGAAAAAGCAAAGTTACCATTGTTGTAACTTATGAGTAGCTGGAATGTTGTGGAGTCTTGGACCCTTGGTCACTTCAACTTTGGGTTCACCTTCTAAAGGAGTCCATGGCTTTTTAATATTTTGCTCTAATTCTAAAGAGAGATGATCTCTGTGATATGTCATATATATAATAAACTCATATGTAATAAAATTATAATGCAAATTTAGAAGGTGGTTCTAAGCCAGATGGGAAGGGAAGCCCCTGGGGTCCTACTTGTTACAGAAAGGCTTTAGGAGAGAGGGGTAAAAAATATTGGAAGAAGGGAGGAAAATGATCCACTGATTAATAGAATCCTCCCAGTACCTCCTACTGATTATAGCATGACTTATTGAAGGTTGTGGTCAAAGACGAACTAAAAGGCAGTGCCTGAATATAGTATGTAGTCCTAAAATTCCCAGAAGGTCCAAGGGGTGAGTGGTGGTGGATGACATTGCTGGGTGTTCCCAGAAATAGCAGTTCAGAGAAGCCGACTGAAGTGAGAGAACTCCAGAGGCTTCAGACCCATGGAGCTTGAAGTTCAAGGCAGTGTGTGGCTCCATCTCCCCTGTGGGCTCTCACCTGAACTTGGCAAACCCAGGCTTCTGGGGAATCACCACAGCTGTCCACTGTCTCTTCACCTGTGTGTCAAATAGGCATTTTCTATCAATTACATTTCTTAATTTAATTCCATAGGAAGGATCTGTTAACTGGCATTTTTAATACTCCTAGGGTTTCAGGAAGATGATGATGTGAGCAAAATTAAATTAACCAACTGGGGACCAAAATTCATGAAAAATGATGCCGAGGGAGTGCCACAAGCTGGGTGGGACATGGAAGGGATCAGTTAGGAAGAGAAGCATCATGGACGGTTAGAACTTTGTTTCAAGAGCCTATGGATGCCCTGAATGGGCAAAAAAATCACCCCATAAGTTCACCAGAATCTGTCATAAACAGATTTTGATACATATTACATACTTTCCAAATAGGGAAAGGATACAACACTACAGCATCCTCACATGGCTTAAATAATAAAATATATAAAAAGGCGTACAGAGAAAAATCTCTTTCCTACCTGTTCCCTTCCATTCAGTTCCCATCCTTCCTGGAAAGGAATATTATTATTAATTTTTTGTTTATCCTTTCAAGAAATTGTCAAAAACTTGCCAACCAGGGACACCTGTGTGGCTCAGTTGGTTAAGCGTCTGACTTCAACTCAGGTCATGATCTCGGAGTCCTGTGATTCAGCCCTACATTGGACTCCCTCCTTGGCAGGGAGTCTGCTTCTCCCTCTCCCTCTTCCCCTGTGCTCACTCTTCCTCAAATAAATAAATAAATAAATAAATAAATAATCTTATTAAAAAAAAAACTTTGCCAGTCAACACAGTTCTGTAATTCTGTTTTGCTTTATGTATGTATGTATGTATGTATGTATTTATCTATCTATTCATAGAGCAAGCAGGGGCAGAGAGAGAGAGATAATCTTAAGAAGGCTCCACACCCAGGGCAGAGCCCGATGCGGGACTCAGTCTCGCAACCCCTGAAGACCATGATCTGAGCTGAAATTGAGAGTCCATCACTTTAACTAACTGAGCCACCCAGGCACCCCTCCCTTGTTTTTTTTACCCGACTGGTAACACACTTTATGCATGTTTCTACATTTATTCATATGAGTGTAAAATTAGGTATGGGCATATTTATTAATTACAGCATTGTTTGCGGTAGCAAAAATGTAGAAATAATTTTGGTGTCCAGCAAGAGGGGATTGATTAAGTTATGGAATAGCTACACTACAGAATGGTATGCATTCTGTAAAAAAATGAAGATAAACATTTCGTGTTTATATGGAAAGATCTGGAGGGTATATTAAGTAAAAAATGTAAGATACAGGACAATGTACGCAGTATGTGCTCTTGGATTAGGAATGGAGGGGATAAGGATATATATTTGCATTTTCTTGCAACTGAATAAAGAATAATCCAGGAGGATGCACAAGAAGCTAATAAAATCTTTACTTATAAATGACAAAGGAAGTATAATGATGAGGGATGGGGTGGTGAGATTTTTCAATATTTATTTTGTTACACTACTTCAAGTGTTGAACCACACAAATGCATTTTCTATTTAAAATACAAATGAAAATGAAAATAAATTAATTAAATGCATATATTAGGATCTTCTAACCAAAACACCAGGAACTTATCCTACAAGTGTTTTCTCATATACGTTCAAAAATACCACCAAGAATGTTCACGGCAGCATTATTTCAATGGCAGAAGACTGGAAATGATATTATTGTCTATTAAATGTAGACTGGTTAAGTGAATTAAGTTATACAGTAAAATGCTATGCAGATGTTATGGAAAATGTGAAATATATTGATATAGGAAGCTTTTTAAAATAGATTTAGTAAAAAAATGCAGGATAAAAAATCAAGCTCCCATTTTTTGATAAAATAAATCTGATGCATGTATATGCATGCACGTATCCTATACTCTTCCAAAAAACAACATGATGTGCAATATAACATGTGCGTGTGTGTGTGTGTGTGTGCACGTGCATCAAAAATTTCTGCAAGTTAATATAAGGAATTGTTAACAGTGGTGTCCTCTGGGATGTGGGTGAGAGTATTTGCAATAGGAAGGTCACCTTCTTCTCATTGTAATGCCTCTTGAACTGCATGGCTTTTCTTTGTGCATGTTTTTTTCCAATTCAAAAGTGTTTACAAATACATCAATAAATAAATGCACATCCATACAATGAAAATTGTATGCCTGTAAAACAAACAACTGAGGAAGCCCTTTAGGTACTTACACACAACAGTCTCTGAGAGGCATTGTTAAGGAATTTGTATGTTTAATTTTAGATATTCCAAGGATTCCCATACTGTGTGTACCTGTTTCACACTTTGACCTGATGATCGGGTCACAGAGCTTTTCGTTACTCTGGGTTTGATCATATTACAGCTCTGCCTTTCAGACTGAGGAACACTATTTTTTGTTTCAGTTCATCTTCCTCACCTCAAAGACCTTCTGTTGGTCTTTTGGATTGAAATCCTAGCTCCTACTGGCCTGTGAACATGAGCAACTTGCTTAATGGCTATGGGCCCCGGATTCCCTTTCTACAAATAAATAATAAAAAAAAGGGATATCTTATGGGAATTTTGTAAGAATTTGAGATAATTGCAATACATACTATTTAGCATGTGAGGTCCCGAGGATAGGCATTTAACATGGCGACTACCGCAACCGTTAATATTCCTTGGAATACGTCCATCGAAACTGCAGACAGGAGTCATCACACCCTGGTTTTGCACTAGGAAGTACAAAGCTTTGTATGTCGTGGCCAACACTGTTCTAGAGGAGCCCTGCATTTGGCTGGCCTTTTTCCCACAGTAGCCTTGGGCTGGTATCTCAGAGAATCAATATTCTGTGGATGCAATTGGGGCTGTATTCTGACCTATATGGGGCATTTTACAGCCCCTGGTAGGGAAGCTTATTCACACTTTTTAGACATAAATTTTACCCAGTGGCTTCCCCCGCAGGATGGCTCCTGTTGCCATCGGCTGCTCCCAATCCTATTTGTGTTTGAGTCCTTATTTATGAGAATATATTTTAAAAGAGGAAGTGAAGATGTCCTTGTAGTCTTTCTTTATTTTTAGAGAGTTAAAAAGAAAAACAACTGCCTCTCCATTTTCTCTCTCAGTGTAGCTCTGGGTCAAGTGGTCTCACTGATTATCTAGTTGGCTTTCTGCCTCGATGCATTTATAGAATCATTTATTATTGACTTTGGAGCTCCTTGCAAGGTACTCAAAAAAAGCATTTTAAAATAGTCTCTAGTGGGCAATTTACATTTTAACTGCTCCTTTCATTACCCCCCTCAACACCCTCATATAGTTCCCCTTTCTAGAATTAAATAACCACATGATAGCTTTTGGGCTCCATGTCTCTCTTGGTTGTTGAACTTGGCCCTGTTGTGGTCTTAATTGTGCAATGGTTCAGTTAGAGTCTCATGATCTTTTACATTCATCACCTTTCTTCAACATTTGTTTTCAGGTTATACAGCATCTTGATAAATCAAGAGCTGGGTAATTAACGCCATCTTGGTTTGTTTTTTGAGAATCTCTCTGAGAATCGCTGGCACTATGAGAAGAGATGGTGCTCAAGGAGTTGTGTGAGGCGCGAGAAGAGGGTGGGGGCAACAGGAAAGAATGAAGACAACCATTTTCCACGAGTCCTTCGGTTCCAGGTGAATGTAAAGTCTCTTTTCCCCAGCAATTAATCTAGAACGTAGGACTGAAAATCTACCTGTCTCTTGGGTGTCACTTTAGAGGCTGTAGTACTCTAGAGACCACCACCCTAGAAATATAAACGTGGGATTTCAGGTTTTCTGGATTTACTTTTCTATCACACTTTTCATAAATTCCATGACAGGGCCTGCCAACTCACCATTTTTCTCTCTCTTTATCCACACTCATCTTCCTTAAGGACAGGCCTGACGTTGCTCTGAAGGCTAAAAGTTCAGTGAATTTCTGGGAAAAATTTCTGGTCGAAGTAGCTCTTTACAAGTCCAATGCTAGTGTTTCCAAAACTATAAGTCAGAGAGGATCCCTGCCCCTCTTGTGCACAAACATACACAACTCCCCATAATGTTCTTAACACCTTTGAGGCTGTACTGGCTGGGTATAAGCTGGGTTTGGTCTAGGGTGGCAATCCTTATGTTGCCAAAAGTAAGGATTTTTTTTCCTCTTTAAATTTTCTCATGTTTTATTCAAAGAAGGAATTCTACATTTGCCAAGGAGTCCTTGGGGAGCCTAGGTGTTGCAGTCATTTAAGTGTCCAACTCTTGGTTTTGGTTCAGGTCACGGTTTCACAGTCACAGGATGGAGTCCTGCATCAGGCTCTGTGCTCAGCAGGGAATCCGCTTGAGTTTCTCTCTCCCTTTCTCTTTGCCCCTCCCCCCTACATTCTCTCTCTCAAATAAATAAATCAGTCTTAAAATGTACATATATACAGGAATGATGTAGCAGATGAAATGGGACATGGAAAGATGTTCATGATGAGTATGAGTAAAAAAAAAAATTGAAAAATGGTATGCAGAGTGTTAGTCAGCAATGACCAAAACAAATAAATAAGAAAAAACACCAGAAAACTTGACTGAAAAAAGCTACATTTATTTGATTGATTTCAATAAAAAAAGAACACCTTTTTGATAGAGTCTTAGTAATATTTCAGAAAGGAGTCGGGGAGGATATTTACAGAGTTTTAGAGCCAGAGCCCCGTGATTATAAGATGGGTCTCACCAGACCAGGCAGGAAACTGGTTGGGATTGGGCACTTTTGGACATAAAACTTTGGATTGGTGGGCACAGAAAGGTAAGGTCATGAAATAAATATTGTTGAGCAAGCTGCTGATCCTAGTAAGTAAGCAAGTAACAAGTTTGTTACTATTTGTGTCTAGTCCTAGTATTATTTGGCAGAGCAACAGGAAAAAGTGCTTTAGCTCTAAGTGTTCATCACAGAGAGAGAAAAGGTCATTGGCTTGAGTTCTCAATCACAGCCCTCTTTTTGCTAAAGAAATTATTCATGTTTATATTTCTATCTCACTAGAAAAAGTCTGAGAAGATAATTATTTACACCTTAAAGGGGGTTATCTCTGGGTGGAAGGATTATAGGGCTTCTTTCATTTCTTCTGTTTTCCTTTCTCTGCATTTTCTAAATTTCCTCTAATGAACATATATTCAGGAAAAAAAGGTGTATTTGTTTAACTCATATTTAGCCAGATAATTCCACAACGAGAGTATCCAGAGTCATCCTCACCTCAAAGCTTCTAGTCCACTTCTAACTAGAGCATCCAATCCACACAGAATTTTGTGGCCAACTTGGGAAACTGGCTAAATCATGAGCTAATCACAACCGTGCAGTCCAAAAAGCACGAGGCAGCTTTTCATCTTTTCAGACAGACCAAAAAATGCTGTGTAGACTGTTTAGAAGGACTCATTGTGCAGAAGTCTATTGGAAGTGTATTTAACCAACACAAGTGCCTGTTTCTCTCCTTGATTCACTGTTATCACTCCATTTCCAGAATTCTGGTGCCGTGGGCATCTGGGACTGCAGGGACATGAAGAATGAGGTACAAGGTGAACCCAGAAGCCTAGAATACTCTCTCGTGATCTCTCCAGTCAACCACTAATAACTATTTTTCAGCACATGATATTTGCTGAGTGCTGGACCAGGTGAGGCATGGTTCACAAATTGGATAATCTACACTCCATCCCTTAAAGGGGCTTGGTTTTTAATTGGGGAAAGAAAGGGTGGTGAGGAGTGACTAACACACAAGCACAATTCCAGACACTCAAAATGGCAGGCAACCAAGCGATGCTGGTCTCGGTTATAGGATTTGTATCCCGGATCTTGTGTGGTCTAGACTCTGAGTCCTATATATGTTTAGCAATAGGAAGGTTCGAGGCATTGAGATATCCTAGTTAAAAGGAGGTTAAACTCAAATTTTTTTTTAATTTCCATATTTTTTATTGACAATTTTTCCAAAATTTGATCTGCTTTATTTTCTGCAGTTCATAACTGCAGCTTAGTGAACCTACTTGCAAGGTCATTTTCATTGCACATAGATGTTGATTTTATTGAATGGAGATGAAAAAGATAGGAAACTGACATAGATGTGAATTGATTCCAAGATTGACCGAAGTTTAGTTTAAAACAAAACAAAATGACCCACCAGTTCCTAATACCTATATATTTTCTGGTGATCAGCTTCTTTCCATTAAGGAGGGCTACAGTGAGACCTTCCAATGGATTGATGGTTCCAATTGGCTGAAACGTCATTTCACTTCATAAAACTCTTTATTACCTGTAAGCACGCTTCCTCAGGGAACTCATCATCCCAAACACAAGGTCTTAGTAATCCTGTTGGGGAAATGGGCCCAGAAAGGGGCTTTACTCAAGTTCATATAGTAATGTAGTGATGCATTTAGGATCAGAAGTCTGATCTCCTGTTTTCAACCCTGAGCTTCCCCATGTCTGACACCCCAGGCGTTTTCCCACAAGGTAAAACTTACTGGAAATTCTGGGGATCTTAGCTACTGGACATAAAAATGAAAGAGACACAGCTCACAACCCTTGCAATTACAACGAGACGCTCTTGTTTCCAAGTTCAGTTTTGGCAGGTTTTCTGGAACAGAACTCTGTTCTCAATGCCAGACAGAGGCATGGCCACTCACACGCCCCTTGGTTTCATCACAGCATGATTAAGGAAACCAAGATGCAGAGAGATGAAGTCTCCCGTGCCCCCAGCCCTTGGTCAATGTGCAGATCAAACAATGGAAACATGGAACACGTCTTGCTTGAGCAATCTGATGATTGAACCAGTTATTAAAAACAACAAAAGCAATAATGACAACAAACTTGGTTCATCCACCACTTGGATACCTTTGACCGCTCATAATAACAAACAAACAAACCCCCTTAAACAATCCAGGATGTATTACAGAACAGGAAAAGCAGATGTAGAGCCAGGATCACAGTGGGCTGATTCCGAAGTTCAGTGGTTCCATCGGGAGGTGGACTCTCTCCATTCATGGTGCCTTTTGCTGTGCATTGCCTGACACTTGGCCCTCGTGGTCTCTGGGCGGACTGTGGGGGGGGAGGGTTGCAGGGGGGAGCATTTCCATGCCTCAAACCCACATCCAGAGGCAGTGACTTAAGGAAATACTTCTTCTTCAGAAGATCTCTTTCAGAAGTTCCTAAAAAATTCTCTTTTCACAATTCTGGTGAAACTTGGTCAAGAACCCACTCTGAAACCAACCACAGCCAGGAGGACAGGGTCAGACCATTCATTCATGCTTCATCCCCTGGAACTGGGGTGGGAACCACTTTGACCTGAGTCCTGTGAGGGTGGGGACTAGGAAGGGTTGGGGAGGAGGACCCCTGGCCCAATCAGAGCTCTGCCAGAGGACCACAGAGGTGGTCATGATGGAGGGAGACCATGGACAGCATCTGCTACACCTGCTCTGACCTACCGGCCACCTCTCCTGCCAGGACTTGTTCCCTGAATCAGGTGTTTCATCCTTTCTAGGGTGAGGAGAGGCTGTTCTGACAAAGCTGGGAGGACCTAGGGATCTGTGAATACTCTTAGAGGTCTTCATCGGATACCAATGTTGGCTTCAGGTAAAACTTACTGAAGACTCTGGAGGCCTTAATCTAGAATCAGTGATGTTCTAGGGGTTAGAATTTTGGCCAGGAACACTGATAGGGCCAGGCCACTGTTGGCAAAGAGAGAGCTTTGGGTGCAGGTAGACTAGTATTTTAAAGTACTCCTTAAATCATACCTGGACTATCACTATTGGCTTACCCCCAGGTATAATAATACAGACGGGAAATTGAAGTGAGAACCATGAATGAGCACCAGTGTGTTATTATTATTGTTGTTGTTGTTGTTGTTATGGTTATTATTATTTTATCCTGCCCATGTTCTATAATAGAATTCAGCCCTGCTAAAATAAAAATGGATTTTTTGGATGGATGATTGGGTCATAAGCTTCTTGCTTTTCCTTTTCTTCTTCCTCTTTTTCTTTTTCTTTGCTTTTGATTTTTAAGAATAAGGAACATATTTTCTTTTATAATGGGAAAACAGAATAAATTTTATTTGGGAAAAAAAAAGATAGTTCACACTTGTCATTTAAACAGCATAAGAAATCCCCACCTCAAATAAGCAGTCTGATGATTGCCTTTGTAATATTTGAAAATAAACCAACTTTATTTGAATCAGTTGATACCAATCAAGACTGGAAAACAAATTTATAACTGGTTCAGATTCATGAAGAGAACATTCAGCAATATCTTCATCAAAAGGCAACTTGTATTTATTAAGGCTTGAAACCAAGTCCTGCTATTTTGTCACCACAGTTAAAGGTCTTGAGAAAATCAAGTAGCTATCATTTGGAGTGCCTTTATAAAATGTAATGTTTGCTCTTTTATAAAAGCTAGGCATCTTTTGCTAAATTAGTTAACCCCCAGCTTTTAGAATGGGACAAACATGAGGTCAGGAAAGTAAGACAAGTTTCAAACATCAGTTGGATATTGTATATTTTAAGTATATGCATAATCATTATTGTGAAATATCTAACTATACATAAAATATCTTAGATAATTGGGTCCTTTAAACTATGTTTAAATAAAAAACCAGATTGCTTTTATAGAAACACAGATTAGCCCAAACCCTGCAATGAGGCAATCTTTCATTTTATTTTTGGTTGGTGAGGAGATCATTGGATCTAATGCCTCAAGTAACATTAAATAAAATGATACACACTTTTGATCATACCTCATGATGAAAGGAAAGCATCCTGAAACTAAGCCGGGAGAAGAATATTAGCAAAGGTAGAGGAATATGCATTCATGAAGGGGGCACGTGTTACTGGTCTGAATGCTAAAAAGCCCTGGACAGCAGACAATGGGTCTTGTTTGCAGAAAGGGCTCCAAGGCCAAAGACGTGACAACGTCTTTCCTCTTAACTTTAGAACCAGGATCTTTCACATGCACACTTCTCTCTCTCAAATGCTTACGATTCTTTTTAACAGCATGTGAAAAAATAAGGAAGTGATCCCTTAGGAATCATTGAACTTTGGTTTAATAATGAGGTGATTCTTCATCTTTCCAAGGAGAGAGAGACAAGGGCATTTTGACTCACTCTGCTATGTAAATGGCTCCTGGCCACTGGGAATGGCGGAGGGTCACGGAAGTACCCACTGGATTCCTGCTACCTCTAGACCGACTTAATTTTAGACACAGACTCTTCACTGGTTTCTAACGATGGAAAACTCTTAAGAGACGGACCTGTACCTTCCTGACTCTGCCCCCCTTTTAACTCTATTTGTCTAGGCCTTACTGATTCCTGAGATTCTGAGATCTTCAGGGTCTATTCCAGGCTTGATCCATCCCTCAACAATGTGAAGATGCTTGGTGTTGTCTGTGCAGAATGGCCAGTGGGCACAGGTGCTGTGAAGAGCTATTATGGTTTCATCTGACAAATGCTGGAAAATACAGCTGAGGAAACTTCAATCTTGGTGAAGACTTTTTCTAATGAAAAGACCAAGATCCTTGCTGGCCCCACTGGCAGGAGATGTGAACGCCAGAGACTGGCATTTCCTGGGAAGCTGGAACCAGTCTGAGATTGTGTGGCTAAATAGACGTGTGTTTTGCTGTTCACAGCCTGTGATTCTTAGTTGTCAGGTGTTTGACTTCCTTTTTCGGGAGATAAAGACACACAATAAAAGGAACCATGCTATAGAACACTTAAGCTTTTATTATCCAGTTTATCATATAAGGTTATTAGAATTTTACCCAGTACCTTCTCTCTGGGCCAACCTGAGAGGTAGCCCAATCTGATAGATGGGTAAATTCAACAGTTATTGTGAGCTTGATTCTTCTTTCTGCCTCTGCCTCCCACTATGCTATCCCACAAAAATAAAATAAAATAGTGACATGAATGCCAAAGGAGAAAAATAAATCCGAAATAAGACAGGATCTCAACCCAAACCCTTTCTAATATCACTGAAATACTCTCTGAGAGATCAATACTCATTCAAGACCAATGGTAGGGTGACTTCCTGTCTTAAAAATCCATGGACTCCAAACTGCAAACCATCAGTACTCCCTGAGCATGTTCTGGAGACACCCAAGGACCTCATCATACTGAGGCCTGAAGATGATTTGCGGTGTATGTGACAGCGTTGTGGCCAAAGCCCAGGAAGGCTGAAGGATCTGGAGAAAAATCTCTTTTGGAAAAAATAATCAGAAGGTAATATTATTGTTATTTTAAAATATTCTGCTAAATCTGGTCATAAGACATTAATGCTTTCAGTCAAGAGTCAGTTGTATTAGGTAATAATCTACTATGGAAATCAAAAGATATTCCTGAATTAAGTACTCAGAAGTGCTTTCCATCTCTTAACTCCGTCCCCTGTCTTCCGTGGTTATAATCGGTCATATAACTGCCTCCCCCCACTGGTGCTTTAATACCATTATTTATGTAAAACTAAGTCCACCACAGAAGGAACATCGAGAAACAATATTGATTGGGTTTGGCTTCTTTGTTTTTAAAGACTGCTTTTTAAGACTCACCAATGGCTGAATTCTAACTCTCAAATCAGTCATTAGTATCAGACAACTCCTAGCCAGAGCTGTGCACCTGGGGGCCTGTTTTCTCTGTCCCGCTGCCTTTGCGACACCGACGTGCTTCTAGAATAGCATCGCCGTGAGTCTCTGGAAAGTAAACTGTCTCTTAGGTCATCGTGAGTGTGTTGCTTAAGTCAGGGAAGGGTTTCTGAGGACAACAAGGTTTACACTAATTAAAAGTCCTCTGGGATCATTCCAGACTTCATCTCCCAAGAGGCCAGTTTGGGGCTTTTCCCTACAGTAAAAAGAACTGTTTCCTCACCATGTTCCTTTTTAAACATGTCTAGGGACTAAGTTCCCAGGGAATCCCTGGGAAGGTTCCTTTAGGGGTGGGAATGAATCAATGCCTCTTGGCCTTGCAGAGCTCTCAGGCTAATAAAATGTCTTACTGAGAAATTTCCTCTTCCTCAGTGGGCTCAAGGGGCTCCTGCTTCCTTGCTCTGCCCAGATCATGGGCCACGTGATTTCTTCAGAGCTCCCTGGAGGCAAATATCGGTCTGGGGGTGGCCGGGACGAGGATGTGCGGATGTTTCTATGGAAAGGACTGTTGCTGCCTGACCTTCCTGAGCAATGAACCAGGTCCCGGGGCTTGTTGGTACTCGGGAACCTCGCTCTACCCGCGGGCAGCCCAGATGGGAGGCCTGCTGAAGGTGACGGTCTATGGAGGGTGGCTGTTCTCACAGGGCAGCACAAGGACAGAGGGCTAATTATTAACTCGCTTTTCTTAATTTCCTCTGCACAGGTCCCCAGGCTCAAGCCAGGTGAGCTTTGAAGGAGGTGAAACTGAAGGAGAACGCCTGAGGAGAGAACCATTAGCTAAAAAACTTTCCTTTTTCATCTGGCAGGTGAGTCAGATGACAGGGGCCTCTACTTTTCTTCAAGTTCAAGCCACATGGTTTCCCCATCAGAAAGGCCCATGGACTTTCTTCCTAAGGTGTTCCATGATCATGCCATCTCTCACCCGTCGGAGGCTGCAACCAGCTCCGCCAGGGGCCCCGCCGGGCTGGCAGACCCACATTCGGGAACCACTTGAAGAGACTGGAAAGTTAGTTTTGGCCAATTCTTGGTTAGTAGTGACATGACATCAGCAGTTCAAGACTTTGTGAGATCACGAGAGAGAAGACCTGTGTGAAAGATTCCCAGGGAACATTGAGCCTCATGAAGAACATCTCTATCTTCATCCCCACCTACCGCCCACAGCCTCCTATTTGCTTTCTCACAGACCAAAATTCACTCATGGATCAGTCAAACCCAGGCATGTCATCTCCAACAAAACTACCGCTAAGCAAGCAAACCCATGGCTAGTAGACCCTGTGGGCCTTTTGGCATTGACACTGCTCCCCCTCCCCTTTCCAGTCACCCCAGTTTGCAACTACATGCCACCTCCACTTTCTCAAAAGGCCTGGACAGCACAGAAACAGAGGTGGGTGTCCCCCAGGGACATGAGAACATGGCGACCTTCTCAGCACTGCAGCCAACAGAGACAGTCTGAAATAGTGTTCCAGGCTGGTCCTCAGTGCCCCGTGTGACCGGAGCATCAGAAAGCGGAGAAGGACTGAAGGTGTGTGTGCCAGTCACCCAACTGACAGCCTGCATGTCCTCCATTCACTCTCCCTGTCTCTCCCAGGCGGGCTGGCTCACTTTCTAGAAAGATCTACGATGGCATCTGTCCTTGGGTGAGGAGTTACCAACAACGAGGAGGGGGGAAGGGGACAGGGGGTTGCACGTTCCTAATGCAGCAGAGCAGCGATTTTGTTATTGGCAGGGGGGCCAGGGACAGTCCCCTAGGCAGGTTCTCCTGCGCTGACCCCAGACACACTGAAACGCTGACCAGGCCCGCAGGCTGAGACCTTGACTGTGTCTATCGTTGCGCCTGCAGATGCCCGCGGGCTCAGATGGGGTCAGCTGAGACCTTCCTAGGAGACAGCAGGCTGGAGTCCCACGGGGCCGGCGGGAGGAGGCCGGCGACCGAACGATGTTTCCCGAGGCAATGAGGAAGGGGAGTCAGTGAAGCCGGGGTTCCTTTGGGGGAAGCCGAGTCCTTCTGCTGGCAGTGGCGGGGTGAGGCGGCCGAGCTCAGGACCGGCTGAGGCGCTTGGCGACATCGGCATAGGCCGACTCGATCTCCTGGTCGGCGGCGCAGGTGTTGGTGAACTCGTCCCGCGCGTAGGCGTTCTTCAGGTACCGCCACAGGCCCGTCATCTCTGCCGGGAAGTCGTAGTTGCGGTACTTCTTGGCCACGATCTACAACACAGACGGCAGGAGCGAGATGGCGAGAAGGCAAGAGACAAACCAGTGACGGGGGGTAGTGGCGGGACTGGAGTGGGTGCAGGGGGCGGGCCGCCGCACGCATCACGGGGTGGGGGTGCAGAAAAATGTCTGTCGTGCAAGGTGGCAGCTGGGGCTGCCTTCTTTCCATCTTCTCTGACCTCATTTATTTCTTTTTTTAAAGATTTTATTTATTTATTTGACAGAGAGAGAGAGATCACAAGTAGGCAGAGAGGCAGGCAGAGAGAGAGGAGGAAGCAGGCTCCCCGCCGAGCAGGGAGCCTGATGCGGGCCTCGATCCCAGGACCCTGGGATCATGACCAGAGCCCAAGGCAGAGGCTTTAACCCACTGAGCCACCCAGGCGCCCGTCTAATCTTATTTATTTCATAAGTAAATATAATTCGTCCTTGGACTTACTCATTCTGCTTTGAGGGATTTTTCCTTAGGAAATCATCAGAATGATTTCGCTACCTATCTGTGATCATGGGACCAAGAGTAAAAAGTGCAAAAGTGGAAAAAATGGCAGAGAAAAGAAATGTCCAGCAATGGGTACATGGATAAATGCATTATCCTAGGTAAATACAATGCCATGCTGGCGAGCCTTTAGAAATGATGCTGCAGAGGAAGTTGCAGGCATCTGGAAAAGTCTTTTAGATCATTAAGCCTGGGTGGCTCAGTGGGTTAAGTGTCTGCCTTCAGCTTAGGTCATGGTCCCAGGGTCCTGGGATTAAGTCGTGCATTGGACTCCCTGCTTGTCGGGAGTCTGCTTCTTCCTCTGCCTCCTGCTTAATGCTCTCTCTCTTGCTCTTTCTATCTCAAATAAATAAATAAGATCATTTTTTAAAAAAGATTGTTAAGTTTCAAGTGCCGTGCAAAAAAATTAATAAATAAAAAATTTTTAATAGTGCAGTATAATGGATTTGGAGAAATATGGGCGGTAACTAGAAGTATCTATACCAATACGTTACCAGTGGTTATGGCTGACTGATAGAATTATAAATTTTTTCTCCTCATCCACTTTTTTTACCTAAGCACCTTTATTTATAGGGGAGAACAAAAAGCATAAAAAGTAAGTTACATGTTGGAATGTACATGCAGGTTCAATGTATAATGCGGGAGTGAATAAATCCATGTTTTCTTTTCTCCTCATAGTTTGCCACACATGGGGGCTGTGGATGGGCGCTCTGGGGAGGTGCTGTTTGTGCTGAAACAGTAGCATAGCTGTTAAGAACGTGGGCTCTGGGTCCCCACTGACTGAATCTGCAATTTTACTCCTCCACATAACAGCTGTGTGACCTTGGACTAGCTACTTAGCCTCTCTGAGCCCTAATCTCTTTATCTCTAAAATGAAGGTAATAATAGGACCTTCCTTGGAGAAACAGATAAGTTAATACACATAAAATGCTTAGAGCAGGCGGCTGCTCATACTGAGTGCTCAAGAAATATTATCTCCTATTATAATTCCCTGAGACCCATCTTTTGCCCATTTGCATGCACAGAGGGTGACCTTTGTCCTTACATGGGGCCTCACACTCAGAAGGGCTTGCTTTTGGTTCAGTGCTCTGTCACAGGCTGGAAATCCTGAGTACTTTTTAATAGGGGCCCCTTTATTGTCACTGTACGCTGGGGTCTGCACGTTAGCTGGTCTTGCTTCTAGGCCTCTGGGGCCCAGGTGAGAATAGCAAAAAGTAGCCTCTCTCCTAAGGCACTAACTTCTGACTCCTTTCCTTGTTTTCTTTTTAGAGAGCCCTTCAGACTCCTGGCCTTGGGATCCTCCCACTCAGAGAGCCCCGAGTTCACTGCTCTGGGCTTTCATCTTCATTTTGGTGCCAGTGATGTTCAGGCTTTCCTGGAAAGCTGTGCTGAGTGAACGCAATGATGACCCTATTGTGTGAAAAGTTCAACCTCATCGGTTTGACCATATTCCCAAGGAGCACAAATGTCCCCCTTCCATTCTCCTGCATCCGTTTGGAAGTTCTGTTACAATAGTAAGCTCTATTCTGTTCTGAATTTCAATTACTGTTTTAGTATCCTCTCTCTCTCTTCCCAGCTTCTGAGCCGTAAAAGGACAGGAACCCCAGCTTCTTCATTTCTATACTGTCTGATCATACCACTAAGGCTTTTAAAAAAATTTTTTTAAAGACTTTATTTATTTGAGTGAGAGAGAGAGAGAGAGAACAAGCCAGGGGAGAGGGGGAGCAGAGGGAGGGAGGAGCAGGGTCCCCGCTGATTAGGGAGCTCCAATGACAATGCAGGGCTCGATCCCAGGACCCTGGGATCATGACCCAAGCCAAAGTCAGATGCTTAACCGACTGAGCCACCTAGGCGCCCCTCAATAACACTGTTTATAAGAGTAGTGACATTAACACGTATTTATTTACTATGTGCTCTGCTCCAAGCTGTTCTAAGCACTGTGCAAGTCTCTTAAACCTCTACATAACTCTATAAGGAAGAGTGCATTATATTCCCATTTTACAGATGAGGAAAGTAAGGCAAAGAGAAGTTAGTTAAGTAAGGATTCAATAAATGGCTGTATTGCATCTTTACTACCTTCAGGTATCCTAAATCGAAGTGCATCTAGAGTCAAATGTAAGACACTCATTTAATTTTAGTGAAGTGAATTTAGGGAAGTTTACTGAAGATCCTTAACAATGAGCAGGCTGAAGTCTAAATGGGTTGCACGATGTGGCACAGGAAATGAATTAATTCAACCAATATCTTTTGAGTAATCACTAATGTTTATTATAGTCCTCGCTTTTCTTGTTTAATTCAGGTCTAGTTGAAACCCAATGGTACATTAGTTTCAGGTGCACAACACCGTGATTGGACTAGTCTGTGTGCTCGCTGTGCTCACCAGCGGTGTGGCTCCCACCTGTCACCAGAGGGCGCTATTACAGTGTCATTGACCCCATACCTTCTGCGGGGCCTGGTATTCCCATGACAGTCCNATGCTCGCTGTGCTCACCAGCGGTGTGGCTCCCACCTGTCACCAGAGAGCGCTATTACAGTGTCATTGACCCCATACCTTCTGCGGGGCCTGGTATTCCCATGACAGTCCTTCCCTTCTCTCCACGTGGCCACGCAGCCCTATGCCAATGAGAAAGGTAGGGCTGTCCTCAGAATCCCTTGTGTGCCAGTTTTCGGGCTAACGTTGCTTAGCTCCAAACCAGCCTCGTGTTTGTTTCTTTGGGACGCTGGGATGTATGGACAGGAACTCTGCAAATCACCCCCGTTTGGCCTGTGACTCCCTGTTCGGCTCTGCCAAGAGGGGGCGCTAGAGAGAGAGAGAGAGTCTGCAAAGCTGGAGGAGGGAGAAGGGCTGCCCCTTTCTGTCCTGGGCACCCTGTTCCCAGCAGACTCTCCTTTGCTCCAGTAGCAGTAGCTGAGTCCAGTTTTCTTGTTCCGCCTCCACCAGTGGAACCAGTGTCGTCACCCTGGCTGAGCGAGGCCAGCACACAACAGTGACTGCACTCCAGGCGATGGGGGCCAGCGCCCTGGGTCGTCCCCTCCACTCAGCCCTCAGCGGCAGCTGTGCATGCCCCGCTTCAGAGGTCAAGGTTCAGCTCTGCAGGGGTCCCTCATCTAAGTTTAGATCATTCCTACCTCTTCCATTTGCCTCCCCTGCCTACGGGGTCGTAGCTGCCTCATTAAGGTAGAACCTCATGGTACATTTTGCCTTCCTAGTTCTTCAGTACTTGCTGCTTCTATTAAATACTCTTGATTAAGAGAACTGGTTTGGGTGGTCACCAAAGAAGCCATCCCCACAATGTTCTGCCCAGCTCAGATGCGACTAAGAAGCAAAGGGAAAGACATTTGAGCCCTCTGGCAGAGCACTCGCCAAGAACAAATGCTGGGACAACAGCCATTGCCAGTTCTCCTTGACCTTCTCCCACCACTCACTGCAGGGTGAGGGTCCCTTGGGTTTGCCCAAGAGCCCTTGAGAAGAAACTGTCCTGGCTAAGGAGCAAGACCATGCAGGAGGGGTGGGTCACAAATGGACAGATGGAGTGGCCTCTTGTCTCTCCAGGCTGGGATTTGTTTTCCTTTTTAAAGAGTTTTTATTTATTGGGCGCCTGGGTGGCTCAGTGGGTTAAAGCTTCTGCCTTCGGCTCAGGTCATGATCTCAGAGTCCTGGGATCGAGGCCCGCATCAGGCTCCCTGCTCGGCGGGGAGCCTGCTTCCTCCTCTCTCTCTGCCTGCCTCTCTGCCTACTTGTGACCTCTCTCTGTGTGTCAAATAAATAAAATTTAAAAAAAAGATTATATTTATGTATTTATTTAACAGAGAGAGAGATCACAAGTAGGCAGAGAGGCAGGCAGAGAGAGGAGGAACCAGGCTCCCTGCTGAGCAGGGAGCCCGATGCGGGGCTCGATCCCAGGACCCTGAGATCATGACCAGAGCCGAAGACAGAGGCTTTAACCCACTGAGCCACCCAGGTGCCCCCATTTTCCTTTTTAAAGGATGTGCTATGAGATTTAAAACAGCAGAAGGGCAATTTATGGGTATATACTTGTGCTTATGTCTCCTTCGCTGTCTGCTTCAGGGGCTGAAGCAGATCACTGTGCTAGGCAGGGGTTCCAGGGGCTGTTCCAGAAGGCCCGCCATTCCCCTCCCTGCCCGGATCTGCACGCCCTGAGCCTTGGCCACATCGCTGGTTCTTTCTTCACACGTTGGCTTGCCTTGAGGAGATGAGGACTAGAAGGGAGCCAGACAGCGAGAGTTCAAACCAGGCTCTCAGGGAGAATGAAGATGAATCTGAATGAGAGCCAGGCAAGAGAGGGAGAGAGCATGAGAGTGCAAGAGAGCACGGGCAAGGATGCACACACGGAGCTCTGACGTTCATAGGAACATTCATGCTCATGGTCTGAATTTGCTCTTTCATATGAAAACAGTTAGCTCCCACAGCCCAGATTAGGTTTTGGCCTCAGGAGCCAAACTGGAGGCCTGACTTGGCTCCCCCTTCACTCTTTCTGCAGGACGGGGCTTTGCCAGGTCTCTGGGATCTGATAAGCTAGATCAGCAGAAATCCAAGGAGACAGAAGGCGAGGCCCCACCTTTGTCCCTTCGAAGGCCATCCTCCCTCTGATCCCCAGCTTCTCCAAGTGAGCAACTCACTGAACTCCATCCAAGGACACGGGTGGAGCGTCGTTGTTTAGGGCTGGGGGGAACTGAAGGAGTCAGAGGATGAAGACCAGGGCCTTGGGGGATCCATTCGTTTACTTTATTCGACAGGAAATTCTTGAGTGGGTAGTCAATATATGTTTGAATGAGACAGAAGAAAGAAGGAGTAAAGGAAGAGAGAAGAAAGAGGCTAGAAGGAATATACTTCATACCTCTTCATTTAGGCATGAGAAAAATGAATTCCAGAAAATGACTTGCCCCAGCTCATGCCATTAGTGGGTGGCAGATGCAGGGCCAGGACGTGGGTCTCGTGACTTTCTGAATGCAGGTCTTTCCATTACGTCACACTGACACACTGTGACTGAACTAGAATCATACTATCCCTAATGGTGCCACTTGTTCCTCAGGAAAAAAGAATGAAAGATGTTCCTGGGGGTGTGGTGGGACATGCAGTCATTAAGAACTTCAAAGACATGGAGCTTGGCTGGACTTACAAGTAACCATTGGCTTGGCCCTGAACCTGAAGTGTTTTCGTATTAATAGATTGCATTTTCCCGGCCCATCAGTAATGGCGCGTGTGATTCCCGCTCAGTCTCCAGCTCCAACCAATCCCGCGGGAACACTGGTGCTTGCATAGCTCAGATTTCAATTCAAGCTGGTTGTGCTCTGACTGGAGGGAAGCCCACATTTCTAGCTCAGGACTTCAGCTGGAAAACGATAGGCAGATATCCAGCTGACAAATGTTTGAATCTGATTCTTCTTAGTGAAGGGCAGAAGGAAAATGGTATGATAAAAACACAAGCGAGGTGATCAAATGGTCAATTGATGAGTATTTATGAAAGGGCCACCATGTGCCCACCATCGTGCTTAGAGAAGCCACTATCTCCACAGAGCTTGTTGTCCGACCGAGACATATGATACAGATGTGTATAAAGGTAGAGAATAGTCTAGTGATGTGGTCCTACTGTGTGTTCGTCTAGGCTGGTGAGGGCCAAGAAAGGGTGTAAGAAGAAGCATTAATTTAGAGTGAACACTGGGGCACACAACTGTTGGCTTCAAATGGGGTGAAACAGAGCATCCCTGTTCCATGCTGCTCTAGAGAACAAAAGGAAGCAGGGAGGCTGTTTGAGCTTAACATAAAGAAGGATGTTTTTAGGGGTGTCTGGGTGGCTCAGTCGGTTAAGCGTCTGACTCTTGATTTCAGCTCATGTCATGACCTCCAGGTTGTAAGATGGAGCCCCCCCATCAGGCTGTGCGCTGGGCTGGAGCCTGCTTGAGATTCTCTCTCCCTCTCCCTCTACCCCTCCCCCCTTAAAAAAAATGAAGGATGTTTTAATGATCAGAGTTATCCAAAATGATAGGGCTGATGCATTAGGCAGGGAGATCTTCATCATCAGAAGTGTGCAGTGACAGCTACATGGAAGTCTGTCACAGACATGCAGAAAGTGGTCCAGTTGGGGGTGGGAGACAGTTTAGAGTCACCTTGGAATTCCCTTCTTTCCACCAACTCTCAGATCCTAGAATTCTTTTTCTTTTTTTTAAAGATGTTATTTATTTGACACACACACACACACACACAGAGACCACAAGTAGGCAGAGAGGCAAGCAGAGAGAGAGGAGGAAGCAGGCTCCCTGCTGAGCCGAGAGCCCAAAGTGAGGCTCAATCCCAGGACCCCGAGATCATGACCCAAGCTGAAGGCAGAGGCGTTAACCCACTGAGCCACCCAGGTGCCCTTGGATCCTAGAATTCTTATAGGACAGAATTACACTGCATGTCGACATTGATCAGTGAGGACAACCATAGCAAGAAAATGATGTCACTTCTTGGAGCCTCCAGCTCTTCAACTGATAGATGAGGAAGAGGATACATGCCTGCCCTAGGGAGTTACTAGAGGGAATAAGAAGGCTTGCATGTGAAGCAACTTCACAGAGATGTGGGGGTATGACCAATGGAAAGCTCTGAGGCAGAGGCAAGTAAGAGGCACTCTCTCTCTCTCTCATACACACACACACACACATATGTATAAATATATACATACACATGTATATGTATGTATAACCACACATGTTATGACAATAGCAGCTACTATGTATTGAGCCTTTATAATATGCCAGGTACTGTCATGCCATTTTTCTTCTCCCAGCCAAGAAGTAAAAATAAGACTAAGAATTAAGTAATATATGCCTGTTTTACTGAAGCTCGGAGAGTCTATACAGCCAGCAAGCAGTAGAGGCTGACTTTGGATTCCTACTCCTGTGACTTCAGAGCCCAGACTCTGGACCAGCAGGTGGCACTGTCCTTGACCCATCCACGCAGGCAATGCGGACCTATGATGGAGTTGGATATGGCAAGCAACCTGCGGGTGGAGCTGTCTTACCTTGACCACATGGAGTTTGGGCAACAGATTGCAGTCGGCCAGGGTCAGCTCGTCTCCATCTAGGAACTTGCGCCGGGACCTCTTGTCTTCGTCTCCACAAGTGTTGGCGTCAATCTCCTCTGGGAGAGGGTTGTTCAGGTAGTCATCCAGTTTCTTCAGTGCCCTGGTCAGGCCTCTCTCAAGGGCTGCATGAAACAGCAGAAGAAGACTCTTCAGTCAACCTTTCTGCCACTGGAAACAACAAGTGGTCTTCAGAGCAAAGGAGCCTATCCTGAATTCTGTGTCCCCCAACACACAGCCAGCTCCCCCACACTGCAAAATACCTGCAAGCCACTAATACAATGCAGCAGAAGAGTGTTAAGTGGTCTGAAAAAGCAAACCTCAACCAAACAATAAACACTATCTAATCCTTTAAAAAAACATAAATACAGAAATGCAACCATTAGGATATATATCAAAGTTTTTAGAGTGCTTATCTTCAGTAGAAGATATTAATAATAATAGTCAACTTTCATTTTCTATTTTGCTTCTCTATATTTTGCCAATATTCCACAATTAACCCACATAATAATTTCATAGAAAGAAAGGGCTATTCACTAAGTAAATAACTGCTTATCTAGGACAGAGATACGTATCAGACTTTGTAGAAACATTAACTAGGGAAGCACCAACCGACCAACATAAGAAGAGGAAGGGACAAGGCTTCCAGGAAGACACGACATAGGAAAGTAAGCCACCCTGCTTGGTATTGCCCTTACAGGACCAATGGATACCATAAGGGTAATACTTCGGTTTAACCTGGAGAAGAAGGTTGTTCTAAAAATCAGAGATGTCCAAAATGGAAGGGCCGGTGGTGCACAAGGTGGAGAGCTCCATCAGAAATGTACCGACACAGATGCATGGAAACCAGTCACGGACACAGCTCAGAGAATGAACATCCGAAGGATTACAATGTGGCAGAAGACTTTTACAGTCTTGCCTCAGTAATTTCGTACGCAATAATTCATTTAGACGCAGGAGTAGAACAAAATATTCAAAAGAACAACAACTAGAAGCCACTGCCACTTGGAACTAATCTGTCGAGAACCTCACAGTCGATTCCAGGCTCAGAACACTGACCATCTGAGCTCCGAGGTCATGGATAGAGAAGATGGCTGGTCGGGTCCCCGGCCACTGCACCTGTGTCATCACCCCATCCCCAAGGCTGTTTTTTCCCCAGACTCTGGTATAGAGTGTGATGCTGAGGTAATAGGAATCAGTCCTGATGTTAATTCTGGCAGATGAAAGAGGGATGCTGGGGCGCCTGGGTGGCTCAGTGGGTTGAAGCCTCTGCTTTCGGCTCAGGTCATGATCTCAGCATCCTGGGATCGAGGCCCGCATCGGGCTCTCTGCTCAGCAGGGAGCCTGCTTTCTCCTCTCCCTGTCTCTCTCTGCCTACTTGTAATCTCTCTCTGTATGTCAAATAAATAAATAAAATCTTTAAAAAAAAAAAAAAAAGAAAGAGGGATGCTGCCCCTGGGAGAAGAGCCCAGAGGTTGGGACTCTTATTTACTCTTTCCCAAATGTGCCTTCTGTTAGCCACTCCTCCCATAACCCAAGTTTGTCTTTTCATAGAAGGTCTTTGTTTGAGACAATGAAACAACACCAGCCCAAGATAAATCAATTGAACACTTACTGGAATGTTTGAAAACAGGCTGGAGGTTGGACGTAGTTTCTCAATACTTCCTTCTCCCTGGTGTGGCATTTGAACTTGTACTTCATCATCTGCTTTGTGTTTCCAGTTTGGGAGAATAGAGTGAGCAGGGCTGGGAAAAATGCTTGTATTCTCCTTAGTAATTGTCTAGACTAGGATGGGACTGCAAGCCTCTTCAAGGACAATAGCAGAGGGTAAATACCAAACAATAGTTATTATGCTCCCCACTCCCACCCCCACCAAAGCACTTGTGATCTATACTGGGTTTGTTCGCTTCCTAAAATCCCTCCATCCCTTTCAGTTATGGCAATTATGACAAAATCTTGATTTTAATGGAGAAAGGAAAAATCAAATAGAGTGCCTGTTGAAATCGGACCAATGAATATCAATCCAAGGGACAGAGACAGATGATGAAGGGAAATGAAACGTTGCTGCTTGTTTGTAATTCCAAAATGCCCACTGGAGACCCGAGCAGGCCATTTCATTGCCTGAGTCTGTGCCTGAGTCCCCTGGTGTGGGAACGATCATGACACTGGTAAGTGGCCTAGAAGAGCAACTGGAGCTCCTTGGGAGAACAGTTCTGGATAAATCTCAACTATGTCTCGCTGAGCTCTTGAGGTGCAAGGATAAATTGTGGCAGCAGGCACACTTTACTGTCGACTTACACCGTAGCTGCGACATCCACGTGACATACCAAGGGGGCGTGTGCTGAGGATGTCCTCTGTGCATCATGGTCATCCCTCAAGTCTGTGTATTTTTGATCAGGAATGTGAAGTGGGCAATTGGTGGTAATCACGTTGGAGAGAAGAGGAGTCAATAGCAGGAGAGGGGCAGCATGGCCTGGAGCTAAGCCTGTATTTCAGTTTCGACCCTGCCCAGGGTGGTTCATTGTGATGCTGCTCAAGTTTGAGCTTCGGTTCCCTTCATCCCATGGGCCCCTTTCAAAGCCTTGAACTTGATTTTTAAAAATTCCTTATTTGTACTTATTCTATTGGCTTCAGACCCCATAAATCTAGGGAACATCCCTGATCCTAGAACTTACAACAAACTGTGACCTTGGGCAAGCTCCTCAATGTCACTGAGTTTCAGTTTTCTCACCTCAACTGTGAGGTGAAGATCCTTAATCTTCCTGAGGCCATGGTGAGGCCTGACTCGGATTATGCAGGGAAAAGTGCCTCCTTCCATGCCCACCCCATACTAGGACATCTTTATGATGGCTTTTGCTAATGCAGGACCAAATGTGACAGCTGTCTTCTCTCCGTCCCTGACCCCATACTCTCCATCAGTTATAATCCTCAAAAACCCAGGGGGCAGCAGAGAATGAGAGATTCTCAGAAGCTCCAGTTCTGAGGCCCAGCCCCAGAGAGGACAACCAACAGCCCAGAGCTTTGGGCCCCATCCTGATGTCACTTACAGCCACAGCCCTGTCCCTTATGCTCCGTCCGGATCATTCTTGGTGACGCGCTGTGTGAGGGACCTGGCCCGCGGGGAACAGACACAACACGGCTACGCTAACACACGGCCGTTCTTTTCGACTAACAGATGCCAGCACCAAAGCATCCTCTGCCAGTTCTTTTCCCTCCTACCTGCCAACTTCTTCTCTGACCCTGGCTCGATGTGGCATCCATAGAATTTAATTATCTCTTTTCGCCAACGGCACCCAGGTCACGAAACCACGGGTGTTGAACTTTCTGCTCCGGTAAGAGTGAGGAGGTTGTGAAAGAAACCAGAGGGACAAGGAGATGTTAATCTCCTCAGTGTTCGCATTTGAAACCCTCCCTTCCTCTGAGCAGCAGGATGGTGTGACCCTCAGACCACAGCAAGCCTGAGGCCAGGGGACCCTAAGACCCGGGACCAGTAACACCCCAGGCACTTGAGGGATCCCCCCCATCCTTTAACTGCTGTCTGCCTCTCTCCACCCACCCTTCCCGTAAAGATTTATTCTGTACCACACGCAAATGCGCCGGGTAAAATATGTGATGAGGAACAAGGGGAATAGTTCATAAATATTCTCAGCCATATGCAAACAATCTCAAATTTATTTTTCTCCTTTTTAAGGAGGAAAAAAAATCCACCCATTCCATGATCACTTCCAGATTCATTGAGGTTGATATTACATAAGAACCAATATTGTTTTCTCGTCGTAGAGAAATAATGACTTGGAAACGGCAATTTGAGCTAAGAAAATAATATACTCTTACCAGGGCATGGAGGCTGAATGAGGACCAGGGAGCCAAGACTCTAGCTCAGCCTCCAACAAGCTCTTGCAAGCACGGCTCAGCCCTGCTTTGCTGGCATTCTTTGTTTCAGCAGGGGTATCAGCAAGCAGCCACACAGGCTCTTTGGGGCTCGGAATTCACAGAGCGGAACAGATATCATAGGTGCTCTTTGGAAGGACAGGAGCAGCTCTGTGGGCTCAGGGTCCTGTGCCCTCAGCTCCTCACGTGTGTTTTCTCTCTGGCACGCGAACTTGCAGAGATGTAAGGACCAGGGGGCCACCTCTGACCACCAGCTGCAGCCTGAACAGGCATCTGTTCAACTCTCCCATGGAGAAGACAATTGTGGCTATCGGGGGCTGGCCCCAGGCCAAGGACCTTCCGTCCCGCTGTGCCTCTCACATGGCTCCGATCCAGCACCAGCAAGAAATATACTAACTGAATTTCTGAAGTAGACTGGGGTTGTTTACACAACCTATCATTTAAGTACACAGTGAAACTACTGGGATGGGAATTATTATTCATACCCATTTAACAGATAAAGAAATCGAGTCTTAGACTTTCCCAGGGCAAGCCATGCTGTTCCCAGGATGCACACTGAAACTGTACATTGTTTGGTTTTTAACTGCTGTTGTCTTGCTTACGAGCCCCAGCCACTGTGTGATGGGTGAACGACAACTTTATTTTAGTCCGTTCTGGATTACAACCTAGTCTGATGTAATAAATAGTCCTTTAGAGAATTCTCGGTCTCCTTTGCATAAAAATGCTCAGTTTCTCAGAAAGTCTCCACCTCGTCTGCTCTTCTCACTGAGTAAATGGGAAGGGGGATTGCTGTGACCTCATAGCCTTGGGAAGATAAGGGTCCTGGGATCTAGTGGGTGGAAGGCTTTGGGAAGCTTCCACAGGTCCTATGTCTCTTCTCAGTTACCTCTTCTCAGTGAAACTTCCACTTACTTCCAGAGCAAGCACAGGGGTGTTGACCTTCAGGTAGTGGTCAGAGGTAGGCTGTTTGGTTCACTCCAGCGCCCTGGAAGGATCGCCAAGCAAAGGGCCACATGGGGCTTCCCAGATGCATCTCTGTTTCCCTGACCCTTCTGTCTCTTCTCCTTCATCCCCAAGTCCCCTGGGCCAGGAGGGGGTACACTTTCCTTTATATTTTCCTAGGTCAAATAGTCCACCAACCACAGACGAGCAAGCCTCCCTGGGCCCCTGCATAGACCTAAGGGCTATTTCTTCTCTAGAAGCTGAGTCCTCTAGGCATGGTTCTTGATGTGCTAAAACTGAGAGATAAAGGAATTTAGAACATTTTAAGACAATAGCTTTGCCCGTAAGGCTATTGTCTTGTTGAAAATGTTACTTGGAATCAGCAACTAAATAGTGAATGCAGTTTTTTTCTTTCTTAGAATTCCTTCTACGGAATTCTTACCTGTCATGGGGCCGATGGGTGCTCGATGGATGCTTAGGACAGATTAGAATCACGTACTCAAGAAAGACAAGGAGATAAGTATTTTCAAAATATTAGCCCTATTATCCAAATAAGGAGAAAACCAGGATTTCAAAATAGGACAGTTGCTCCCACTCCCCCTGCTTGCATTCCCTCTCTTGCTGTTTCTCTCTGTCAAACAAATAAATAAATAAATAAAATCTTTAAAAAAATAAAAACAGGTCTGTTGGATTCCAAAACTTAAATTTCTTTTACTCTGCAAAGCCGTCTCTCGGTGCTAAGGACTGACCCATGGCTCTTTGGGAGTCCCCTCAGCCTTCCATCTTCCTTTCCTGCTATAGACCTTTCCCACAAGCCCTTATTTACCTAACAAGAGTGTGGCTGTTAGAACACCACTCCTCATGCCTTACCTTCCAGCTAATTCGATAAAATACTTGTGTTCTTCTATTAATGGCTTGATTTTAACTGGAATTCTTGGTGCTCTCGGTGACCATCATTGGGTCTGGAGGGAGTTTTCTCTGAGTAGAGAGTCTACCAGGACCCTTCACATCATTTTTCAGCAAAAAATACTAACTTTGCCGCTATTCAAGACCAATCCTGTCACATTGTCTGTGTGACAGCAGAACGTCTCAGTGAAAAGAGAGAAATTCATTTGAGTTTTTCCTATGAAGAAGGAAATATCTAGATATTGAGAAATGCCTGGAGGACTGGATGAAGTTTTTCCTTTTCATCTCTTTTGAGATCATGTCACTGTAACAAAAAAAGCATAGCTGTGGTTTGAGGGAGGCCACAAAGGAGATTTCTCTGGTCATCACGCATTCTTGGGGAGAAAATGCAAAGATGGCCACACCTTGTTGACAGCTGATAGCTTTAAACATGAATGATAATGGGACGGGAACAACAACAAAAAAATCAAGTAAGAAGAATGTAGTATCATCTCTCTCTCACCTTTCTGGAGGAAGAAGCCTTTCTTCAGAAACAGAGGTCATACTGCTTTACACAGATGCCCAAGGGCCAAAGATCCAAGAAAGAGGAAAGGGTAAAGCAGCAGTAAGTCTCAGGAAAATTATAGGGGAGGGAGAAGAGGAGGTGCAGGTCAGGTGGGCAGAAACATAAATGTTGTCATAAAGAGGACAATTTTAAGGATAGACAAAGATGTTCTAATGGGGGGTGGGGGAGGGGACATTTGGCTTTGTGCTGGGCAGTGTAATTCCCTCCCCCATAAGAAACCTTCCATAAAGATTCACATTCATCTGTCAAGCTTAGGGAATTGGAGTCATGTGGCTTTTCTCTGTTGCAAAAGTCCTTAAAGAGAGAAAATGTAGCCCAGCTATAGTTGAGTTACGTAAGTATGAATGGTCGACCCCATAAAGGCAAAATTATAAGCAGGTGGGAACCGGGCTTCATACCCTCTGACCCACAGTGACCCTTCTGGAACATACAGCAGGTAAGGAGTGACTGATGCGCATGGTCCTGTTGTCTCTTGAAGCATTAGCTATGCCCAGTCCTTCAGCCACAGAGGCAGAAATGGTGGCAGGGCTGTAGAAGATGGGAATGAAACTTAGTTTCAGGTGTGGTGAACCCTACCCTCCCGGGCCTCTGGGTATGTTAGCCCATCACAGGTATCAACAGGGAAAGGGACGGAGATCCCTGGTCGGGGTGTCACGTGGCCCTGCACTAGGCTTCCCTGGGAGGTCTCATGATCATAGACACAGTCACGGAGTGGCACATCCACTCTGCTTTTCAAGAGATCTGAGGTCAAATCCCGCACTCATTATGGCGGTTTACAGGTTGCTGTCAAAGCGTCTTCTGCATACGCTGGTGCATAGAGGGACTTAACAAAAAATTAGCTATGACGATTTTGGCTGTCGAACCTCAGTTTACAAGAGGTTGTGAGGGAAGGAGAGAATGAAGTCAGGTGTCTGAAGCGAAGCTTCTCTGAGCATCCAGGAGCCTCCAGGCTACAGGAGTGTGTCAAACATTCTTGGTCTGATAGTTTGGAGAGTTCATGTCCACCTTTGGCATGAGACCAAGAACACTAGACTTGGCCTCACAGCCAGAGAGCAGGATGTTGTCGAATGGGCTCTAGCTGTGAAAGACCTAGGGACTCCCATGTGGGAAGCCATTCCCAGGACTCCGTTTCTAGGCACTGGTGAAAACAGGAAAGGTGGGAAGAGAAAAGCAAAACGCAATGGCAACTTCAACAGATTCCCTACTGTTCCCTCTTGCGGCGTCAGCTGAGCTTGAGAGGAGTCTGTAGCTCTTGCTGCCATGGGTATTATTTGTTTATTTGTTTGTTCTAGAAAAGATCTCAGCCTTGAATGGGGGGGGGCGGTGAATTCAGTGACAAGCTCCCATGGTTCTTTCCAATAAGGCAGGATTCACGTCTTAGGACTATGGCAGACTGCAATCTAGAACACTGTTGGAAGCCCCCTACCCCTCTTTGGTGGAGAGATTCACCAAGAGAATGGGTCTATATTTCATTGAGATATTTCTAAGGTAGTCGGGGATTTTTCCTTGAAGAAGAGACAGATCCTCTGTATAGCTTCTTCCCCAAGCCCTGTAGGGGATCATTGTGAAGAATCAACACAATTCAACCTGGTATTTGCCTCATGTTGAAAAGTATGACTCCCAACAACAAATAAACTATATATATGGGTGCATATGCGAACATACACATACATGTTATGTACACACATCTGTTATATATAATATATGTATATGCATTTATACATATACGTACATACATGTAGAGAGCACATACATTTAAAATGTGTATGTATATATATATATATACGTATATATACATATACGTATATATATATATATTTTTTTAAGGCAAGTCTTTGGCAATCATTTGGCTGTGTTTAACATACCAACATGGTAAAGAATTTAAGACAACCTTGGCATGCCTTTCATAAGTTGTTTTTTTTTTTAGTATGAAGGGAGGTATGCATAATACAGACATTCCCAGATTCCAATAATTTTCTAAAGCTAAAAGCCACAGTGAATTCAAGAAGAAAGATGATCATGTCCATCTTCAAATTTAGGTTTCCTTTTGTATACACACCCTGTACCCTGTGAGCTCCCCCAATGATAACTTACCAACAGGAAGAAAGAGAGAGAGAGAGACAGAGAAAGACTGACTCCGGCTGGAGGCAGCCAGTGGAAAGAGGAAGCAGCAGAAACCAGCCAGGGAGGGCGTGAGCTAGCTGGGGGAGCCCGCAGAGTGTGTTCCCGGGTTAGGGAGGCCTGCCCAGACCTCAGCCACGGGGCGGTGGCGACCCCTCCTGGCCTCACCGGTCCTCACCCAAAGAAAACGGCATCTTCCACGGCCAACGTGTAAAACATGTATGTGTGTTTTCTATTAGGCTTTCCAGAAACTCATAAATGGTTGTAAAAACCATTGTGCTAATAGAAAGAACGACATAAATGCTGACTGGAGCTATTAATGCTGGTTGTAGTTTATGTAGCAGACTGAATCAGGCTGAAAACTGTGAGATTTTTATGGTTACTTTGTAACAGGTTATTTTTAAGCATCAGGCCATAGATTAGGCTCAGTCCTCGTGTTCAAACACTGGGAAGAACATAGTCAAGGGAGATACTTTCTGGGTCCTCTGTCCAGCATTTGGATCTAGAGACTTTCTCTCTCAACCCTCCCTCCCTCCCTCCAAAACCTCGGGCTGAAGTGATTTAGCCACATTTTGTCCTGTTCATCCTAAAATGCCCACATCTTTTCTATCAAGGCCATTAACAAATTTAGAACCTGGCCACCACAGCTCTAAATGTAAATGATTACCGGTGTCCATCACTCTGTGCTTATCCTGTGAACCGTTATCTGGCTGCCCATTCTGTCCAAGTGCCCATGGTGGTGGGCCAGGTTCACTGCCCCTCACCTCCCATGGCTGCTGAGTCAGGACTCCCCACATGAAGCTGGGATTATGTAGTAGAGTTGGGAAACGCACATGGTAGTTGTTTCATGGTTTATGGACTGACTGGATCACAGTTTCCTAAATGACCTGCCTACTCTTGTTTAAAAACTCAGCACCACATGCCTTTTAAATAATGGATTATTTAAATGTATCATATATACAGGTCAGGCACACAGACTATGGGACCAGCTTGCCTGTGTGGGGATCCTGGCTCGGCCTCCTACTAGCTTGGGCAGGCTGCTTAATCTCTTGTGCCTCAGTTTCCTCCTCTGCGAAACAGAGATCATAACAAAGCACGCCTCGCAGGGTGGCCATGAGCGATGCCTGCTGGAGGCTTAGAAGTATGTCTGCCACACAGTGAGCTGTTCTTAAGTGCAAGGCGGGATGCTGCTTGATGTCGAAAAAACAGCAAGATCATGCAAAAGGGCTAGTAAGTTCCTAGAGTTGCAAGAAAAAAAGTCTGCCTGATAAATATTGTGCTTGACTCGTCCTCCACCTTGAGGAAGTCACTGCAGATGAGTTATGCAGTGCTTCCTTGAGCATTCAGCTGGTCCTTTCACTCTGACTCTGCTGTCGTAACCACAGACCCACCCGAGTGAGCCTTGTTCCTCACAGGCATGCAACGGGGCGACCTTAGGGGGTAGGCTCCACAGGGGTGGGGTCGAGGGATACTTTTGCAGAAGTCCCCAAACACGCTGCAATTATACTCTCCACCCCACCTTGCTCAGAGCAGCCCTCTGGATGCCCGAACTTGCCTCTACATGGATTACAGTCTTGGGGGGGAGGAGCTATCTGCTGGGCGTCTTAATTGCACGGCTTGCATCTTCTGAAGTTTGAAGTCAGAGTGTTGCAGAGTAAGGGTACAATTTTATACTTCTGTTTCTTTCTTTTTTTTAAAGATTTATTAATTTGAGAAAGACAAAGAGAGAGCAAGTGGGGAGGAAGGGCAGAGGGAAAGAATCTCAAGCACAGTCCCCACCGAGCGCAGAGCCTTATATGGGGCGCCGTCCTAGGGCCCTGAGATCATGACCTCAGCCGAAACCAAGAGTCGCATGCTCAACCAACCGAGTCACGCAGGCGCCCCTTTTCTTCTAGTTCTTAAAATCTACATGGGGTAATGATTCAGAGTTGGTCAATCCCAAAGGAGAATTTGAAATACTATGTCTTTTTTTGGCATGGCTAGATAAGATATTTTCACTGTAGTTTTTTTTTTTTTAATCACCCTAAGCTGAAAGTGAGTTGTATGCAAATATTCACACTCACCTTCTTTGTTACTGAAAGAACCCAGATTTCCTCAGAGTGGTAACTTCCCAGTTAAAAATACTTCTCTTCCCAGACTTTTTTTTTTCTTTTTAAGAATTTATTTATTTATATGACAGAGAGAGAGAGATTACAAGTAGGCAGAGAGGCAGGCAGAGAGAGAGAGAGAGAAAGAAGCAGGCTCCCTGCCAAGCAGAGAGCCTGATGCGGGCCTCGATCCCAGGACCCTGAGATCGTGACCTGAGCCGAAGGCAGAGGCTTTAACCCACTGAGCCACCCAGGCGCCCTCTCTTCCCAGACTTTTACTAGAGAAGGTCAAATGCCCAAGTTCTGACCAATGAGATGTAAATGGAAATTCATGGAAACTCATGGCTTTAGGGAGAGAAAAGACAGACACAGCTGCCCTTGCCTGGAACTCAGACGTAATGTCTGGAAGCGGAGTATCTATCTTGTGACATAAGGATGAAAGTCACACATTAGAGACAGAGGATTCATGCTCTAAGGATCCAGACCCATGACTCTGAGCAACTACAACCTCCCAGACCTCTCAAGTCTCTGGACTTGTTATGTGAGAAAAGCAAACTCCTATTAAGAAGTAAACATTTATAAAGGGTGCTTAGAGCAGGGCATGGCGCATAGTAAAATGCTGCATAGGTTTTTGCTAAGGAAAATAAAATTAATATTTGCTTTAGCGTCTGTGATCAGGTTTTATGATATGCAGCCAAACAGAACCTTTGCCAGTTCACATAGATACTGTCAATATTTCTTTATTCCATTATTATTCTAGCACCTAGCACAGTGCCTGGTACTGAATAAGTGTTTGTTGAAAGAATGAGCTATTCAGTGGGATTTGAGGAAAGGTGAGGCCCCCTAAAATGTAACTCCGTATGTCTCTATATGCTTATGCAACTGGCTTTATCTCATTAAAGGGCCTAAAATGGGCCTTCCCTTTCTTTATGTAATGATAGCATTTGGTCTCTCGGGGATGGATGAAGGGAATTCATCCATTCATGGCCTAGCATGCCCTCCCGGGGGTCCATCAGAGCCAAACGAGTATAAGTCATCAGCAACCTGGCATCTCTAAGCCCCAGGTGAGACAGGTGAGGCTGAGGCCAGGGTCAGACGTGGGCGCAGTGTTGAATAAAACCTGCCTTTGAGGTCCCCCAAACAGAATCAAAACATGGGTAATTGTCATTGCAAACATCAATGGGCAAGTGATCATCAGAGTCAGAGCTCAATACAAAGGAATCATGTAGTTCAGCCCCCTTGTCCAGAATATTCAGGAATGGAAGGGGTTCTGGACATAGGCACAGAGAAACATATTTCTTACTATGACCCAGATCATTAAATGCTTCTTCAACCAGGAGTTTCTAGAAAAATTGTCTGACCTCTGACTTCTGACTGGACGAACACAAGAATTTAGTCTTCTGTGTTTACTCTTCTGACTCTTGGTGAAATCATACCTCTAACACCAAGTTCAACATTCCTTGAATGCATTTTACAAAAATGAGGATGACAGGGCGCCTGGGTGGCTCAGTGGGTTAAAGCCGCTGCCTTCGGCTCAGGTCATGATCTCAGGGTCCTGGGATCGAGGCCCGCATCAGGCTCTCTGCTCGGCAGGGAGCCTGCTTCCTCCTCTCTCTCTGCCTGCTTCTCTGCCTACTTGTGATCTCTCTCTGTGTGTCAAATAAATAAATAAAATCTTTAAAAAAAAAAATGAGGATGACAAGAAAAATACCACTTAAATAAATACCAGTACCAGCGCCACACTGACGGTCTTCGTGAGGGAGCTGTTCGAGCTATTCTTATTGATCGGTTTTATACGTGGCACTTCCTCTTTTTCTTCCTGCCACCATGAGGCTCCATTTAATATAACAGAGGTTATGAACGCATTATAGATTCTCAGCTGAGAGACAGTTCCAGTCATAGGACATAATGAAGTGGAGACGGGGAAGTTCCAAAGGTGGTCCGGAGAGTGGAGGGCAGGTGATGTGGGACAGGGTTAAAGGTGAGGCTGGAGCAGGAAGCAGATGGAGAAAATGGTCCTTCTAGCAACCATCTTTTAGGTCAATGAGCGGACAGCATAAGGATGTCGCGAAGTGTTTGGGAGATGGTTCATTCGTTCAGTTCACAAACGTTTCCTGTGTACCTGCTGTGGGCCAGATGCAGAGCTGGTCTTGCGAGGGCCCTCCTGGAGCCTGTCGCCCGCATACTTCCCAAAGCTCCCCCTACTTCCTACTCCGCCTACTTCCCAAAGCTCCCCCTTTATCAACAGCATCAAGTTCTCTGGGAACCCTCAAGCCCCACCCCAGACCCACCGCATCCATATCTAGATTTTAACAAAACCCTAGGCGATGGAAATGGGCATTCAAGTTAGAAAATGAGCTGAATAACATGGCAAATGAGATGAGGTGTTACTTGATACCTTCAAGTCCTACCCACATGTCTCTTTAGCTAAGGGGGCTACTCAGGCTAAACTCATGAATGGGCTTGAAGGGGAGGCCCCTCCGGAAAGAGAGCTCTAGTGCAGATTTTTAAAGAAGGTTAGGAGTTTTAAAGTCAAAGTTCTATGTAGCAACTTTTTTCCACCAACAAATTACCCTTAATAGCTGACAAAATCGGAATACCAGACTGGATATAGGCCCTGGTTTCAATTCGCACCTTTCGGCATTACTTAGTTTGTAGCAAAAGAGTTTAAAAGCCGAGTGATGCCTACTTTGTCCTGTGACCATCATGGCTCCCTCATGTCTTCTGAACAATCGTTCGACACCGCAACTTCTCCTGGGCGACGTGGAGAGAACGTGGTCCATCCGGCCTGGCCGGGACGGTGTTGAATTTGACAAGGACTATTTATAATTGGGGTGTCTCAAGTTTTCGATAGAAGGTTCAGGACGCCACCTGGATTTCATATCTTGTCATCCCCCAAAATGGGGAAACCCATTCTATGTGCTAATTTTCCCAGAACCGCTCTCCACCGAGAGTCAAGAGAAGAGAGAATTTTCCTTCAGAGCTCTGTGCTTATCACAGATGAGAGGTTCGAAGGGCAGACCTCACGTCACCAGCTACAGTTCTCCTGACCCACCCACACGCGATGGAGTATAGACACACTCACGCACACACGAGTGCCCTTCTGTGGTCTAAACACCATCCTGCTTAATAGTGCAGATGTGAGACCCATGTCATTTCTCATCACCAATAAAACTCTGCATGCAAGCGCATGTTTTCAGTTGAACTGGTACATGCCATTTATTTCAGGATCTATTTAGTGGCCTCTGCTAGTACCTAGAAGTATCAGAACACACAAGAACTGTGTGTGTGTGTGTGTGTGTGTGTGTGTGTGTGAAGAGAGAGAAACATATTTAGCTCCCACATGTAGACTGCACAAAGACAAGAGGTGTCGGGTGCACAGGATGAGGTAACGGTAGCCAGAGGTGAAAGAGCATTTAACTAGGGTTCAAATTAGTCATTTAATGTTCCTTTATTCCCCAGGCCTTGATCTGAGGCCAGGCCAGGCCAGGCGAACTCGCTCTGGTCAGACGGCGGGAAATTCCACCACACGGAATGGTGTTGGTGGTCTCCGCTCTACTGCAGCCGGGGAGCCCACACAGCTAACACCGGCTCCTTGCACTAATGAATGCGCCCACCCACGCAGGACCGTCCCCCCTTCTCCTCCCCCCGGCCCCGGCCCCCGTCAACGTGCCATGCCGCCACCAACCACCCTCCAAAGATTCGGTTCAGAAGCAAAATTTGTTAAATTAGAAATTGCCGGCATCCGCCTCGATAATGAACCAAATCAAAGGCCCTCTAGAGGAATCCCCTGGGCAACTCCTGGGAGGGGCCAGAAGGAAATACTCAGCCCTTCCCCTCCCTCTTGCTGCCTGGGAGGGGGCGCGTGGGTACAGGACGTGCCAAGCCTCGGAGGTGGGTCCCGCCGAGCCACGGTTATTTGTTTTTCCTTGTGAGAATGCTAATCAAAGCAAAACTGTAACCCAACAAACAAACAAACAAAATATCCTGAGCTGGCTATTTGCACGCAGGGGTGGCCAAGGAAGGCAGCCTGAAGGGTTCCTTTATGACCAGAGGCGTTTTTGAAACGAGACAGCGATGGCTGCTTTATGAGGAAGTGGCAAGACAGTCACCTCGTTATCCTCACCACTGTGGTGGTCCGGGGACCACCCAGGAGCCTCCTCCGTGATAACGGCTCGGGCCGAGGACTTTGCCCGGGGAACCAGTTGTCCCGAGTTGGGAGACAGCTGTCTTTCTCCAAAGGACAGGTCGGTGCTCCTGACAGGACAGACCTGGAGTCCCACTGCCACCGCGCTGGCTTCTGTGCCTCAGCAGAGTCATTATAACTCACATCCCTACCTTGTTCATCTGGTCTTAGCTCTCCCCCCAGATCGTGAGGCTGAATGAGGGTCGGGACGGTGCCCATGCCCCTGGAGAGGCCGCGGCCTCCAGACAGGGCCACCACTGGGACCTGGGGCTGAGGGCTGGGAGGGAGGAAGAGGAGGAGGAAATAACCACCTTGTGATTGAAGTGGCTTGGGATAATAAATATACACTCTCTGTTAAACACGGCTCACCACATCCTGGGGAGTCTGGAGAAACGCTCCACCTCGTGCCTCCCCGCTCTCACCCCCAACAGCATTTGGCTCTCAGGAGGATTTGGGAGAAAGCCTTTGATACTAAGCGGCTTGTTGGTTCTGGGCTAACAGCCCTCCCCGGCCACTCTGAATCCTTTCAAACACTTTCCTATTTTAGGTCGAGGAGGTTCATAAAAGTAAAGACCGGAGGTGGTGAAAGGAGAAGAGGGAAGGAAGAGCGAAGCAAGGAGGGCAGCTAGTTAGTTAGCAGGGAGCCAACGGCCTCTGGAGAGCCATCGGGCCTGCTGGACGTGCCCCACCCTGGGAGCGGGGGACAGATAATGGAAGATGGCTTCGAGTCCCCAAGGGAGATCTGGCCTCTTCTTGAACCCCCAGCCAAAAGCTGGGTATAATTGCGTTCTCCTCTGCAGAGGATGCTTGAAAATCCACTCCCTCTCCAGGAACGGGATCAGGCCCCTCTAGCGCAGATACCTCCAGCTGCCAGAAGAGGGCAGCACATGCTGCCACATTCAATGAGAGCGGGGCCACCCAGTCCGGAAGACAGACACCAGGGAATTGGGGGGAGGATTTATGAAATTAGCAGCAGCAAAGTAGCAATAGCTATCCCATATTGGTGCCTATGGTGTGCCAGGAACTGTCCTCAGGGATTTACTGCATTTATTCATTTCATTTACATGACAAGGCTACAAGAAAGAACACTTGTTACAATCTCCCTGTTACAGAGGAGGCTGAGAGGTGTAGAAATTAAGAGAATTTGCCCTTGTAGTCTGAGACTGCTTGAGACAGAGGTCAGCAAATTATCATCCAAGGGCCAAATGCAGCCCACTGCATCGTTTTGCACTGCCCTCCAGCTAAGAATGGTTTTTATATTTGGGGATGGGTGAAAAAATTCATAAGACAATTTCATGACCCCCAGAAATAATGAGAAATTCGAATGGCGGGTGTCTGTAAGTGAAGCTGTATGGGAACACAGCCACCCTCGCTTGCTTCTATGTTGTCCGTGGCCGCCTTGTCGTTCCAGCAGTGAGCTGAGCAGCTGGGACAGCCTCTGTAGTCCAAAAAGTCTGAGATATCTTTCATCTGACCCTTCACAGAAAACGTTTTAGTGAGGGGACAACTGGGTGGCTCAATAGATTAAGCGTCTGCCTTCGCTCGGGGGATGATCTCAGGGTCCTGGGATCGAGGAGTCCCGCATCGGGCCCTGCATGGAGCCCTCACTGGGCTCTTACGCTGCTCAGCGGGGAGTCTGCTTATCCCTCTCCCTCTGCTCCTCCCTCAGCTTGTGCTCCCACTCTAAAATATGAAAGAAAGGAAGGAAGGAAGGAAGAAAGAAAAGGGAAGGGAAGGGGAGGGGAGGGAAGGGAAGGGAAGGATGGAAGGAAGGAAGGAAGGAAGGAAGGAAGGAAGGAAGGATAGAAGGAAGGAAGGAAACGTTTGCCAGTCCCTAACCTAAGAGACAGGTGCTACATGTTCCCAGGCACAAGAGACAGGGACACAGCTGACCCTTCAGCGAATATGGAATTAGGACAGACAGCCTAGAGGGATCTGGAAGGAATGCTGACTTCAATTCACTTTCTTTCCAAAGGCATCACTCAAGGTCAAGCATAAGGAAGAGCTGATGCTCCACGGCAGAGCCTCTAGCAAGTTATAGAATGTTCCATTTGGGAAAGTTTATGGGAATCATCTACCTCTCATGTTTCATGTTTTCACACTTGACATCTCTGAAATCAGACTATTTCTTACAATCAACATGTTAATAGTTGAAATGAAAGGACTTTTATTTGAAAGCATATTTTGTTTCTTACTGGTAATTAAAATTATGAGGTTTTACAATAGATGACAACTTTAGATCAAGCAGTTCCTACCTCCAAAGGTCCACCCTCTTCCTGTGTACTTTCAGTGATGGGACACTCACTTCTTTTGTTAGCAACCCACTGTACAGATTTAACTAAACTTCTTAATATTGGGATGAAGCCTGTAAGCCTCAATTTCCACACATCAAATGGGGATGGCCTTATTTAATGACAGATTTATTAGCAGGGAGTGAGGGGTAGGCTAGGAAGCAGGTACTTGGCCATGGGGACAGGGAGGTGCACAGAGAGCAGGCGGCCAGAGGAGCCCGTCTGCTGGTGTGGTCAGCCAGGCAGGCAGGCTGCGAGGTGGAAGGGCAGGAATGAGCATGTGCGGACACAAACCACTGCGGATGTGGCAGGGAAAGAAAGATTGCCAGGCCTACAGACAGATTCTTTCCCCATCAGCATCAGCCAGAAGCGTGGCCCACTGCAGGGGACACCTTTTAGAAGAGAGAAGACAGGACACTCTGAAGATTCAGGCCAAGTGGAGAAAGGAGCAAGGAAGCAGGTGCATATGGTTTGTTCATGTTACCATACGTGAGGGCTCTGGGGGAAGATGAAGGGAAGAGAAAGGGACAGGACGGGACTAACTGGTATTGTGATAATATGCGCAGTGTTACCCTTTAATCCCATTTCCATCAAGTGGGAATGATCATCCCAATGATGAGATAAGCTCACTGAGGTTTCTAGAACATTCCAAGAGTCCTTTTCCTGGTATGTGGCTGTGATCGCCAATTTTCTCAGAATAAGCCCATAGAGCCCACTCCTGCTTCCAGGTCTCAGGAAGTGAAGTCGCTGATGTGAGTCCCCAGAAGGAGGAAACCCTGGCCTTTGTTTGCAAACAGAATTAGGACAGCTCAGCGAGCTTCGTGGCTAACGCGCATGTGTTTCAGCAAAGGATTTGGGGCCAGGAGGTGGTAGGAGCTGTGATATACTCTCTCTCCCTCTGTGGTGGCAGCTGGGTTTGGATTTGGTTTGGGGAGAAGGGAGAGCAGAGGGCTAAGCCCCAACCAGGTGCTTTTCATCTAGGGACATGTGTCCTGGATTTTCTGGGACAGTACCAATTTCTTATAATTGGATTATTTTCAATGAAGGCAATTTGTTAGACATCTGATCTTCAGTTCGGAAAATATGGCCAAGACACTTCTACCTAATGAAGGACAAAAGCTAGAGAGAAAACTCAGTCTCTGGTGTGAGACTTTACTCCAATCTCATAGCACTGTGTCCAGCACACCTTAGGTACCCAAGGAAGGCTTTTAGGGCTTTATTTAGGAAGGCAGAAGTATTATTAGGAAGGGTATGGTAGATAGCACCGTGTCCTCCATAAGTGAAGAGGGACACATCTTTGCAAAGGCAGCCCACACAGGAGCCTGAGCCCCATGATAAAAATAGACATGCGTGGGCGGGCCGATCTGAGTCTTGGAAATGACAAAAAGCAGCAGGAATGTTGGTGGAATAGGCCTGAACCTGCAGGGGGCTCTTGGGGCCCTTAAGATACATGGAGAGAAAAAAGAAGAAAATGCATTTCAGGGGGAAAGACGGTCCAAGTTAAGACCAGCAGGGTGGGGGGAGGGGCAGGGCGAAGCGGACACCTGCAGGGGAAAGAGGGCAGAAGTCACAGGAGCGTGAAATCAGCGGCCGGGAGTCTACAAAGAGAAGGGAAATCACACAAGGCAAAGGCCAAAGCAAATGAAAATAGCAGGTCCTCCATGCCAGGACTCCAGCCCCCAGATCGGTAATACTGGTTGTTCTGGGAGGTCGGTGTGTGTTTTTGTCTACGGGAAGAACCAAACTGTAGCTGACCAGACGGTCTCTTTTGGCTTCCTGGGCTGGAAGGGCTAGTGCCAAATTTGCGGTCTGCGTGTGTGTGCAGCATCGGGGCACTGGGAGCGGCTTTTGCCGTTTTAGCGCACCCCGAGTTCTGGGCTTGGGGTCCCGCCTTGCTTTCCTTGCGCACCCCGTTCTCGTGCGTGCTGCGTTGTGGTGGATTACGTGTCCCTCCGGGCAGTTATCAAGTCTTTCTGGAGCAAGCGGAGTGAGGATGCGTTTGAAAATAAAAAGGCCCATCAGACAGAAGAACACAGAGGCAAGAATGCAAGAGAACGCTACCCTTGAAGGAGCAAGAGACGAGGGCATTCCAAGGAAGCCTCGAAAGACCAAAACCATCCGAATTGGGAAAAAAAATCATTCGGTTCAGAAATACGGGGTACCAGCAGCCTGACTTGGTGTGTGTGATGTGGCTAGGGAAAGCCATAAGGTTCACATGATGTACGGGTGAGAGAAAAGACACTGAGGGGGGCTCTTTACACACCTCAGGAGGTAGGGAAAGCGAGTTCCTTGGAAGCGGGCTCGCGCACGGGGCTGGCGATGGCGGCAGGTGCCGGTGTGAACGGAGCAGGAGAAACACAGGACTGTCGCCCTCGTCTGCGTGCATAGGTATGTCCACTCCCTCTCCAGGCAGAAAGAAGATAGGAAAAGTACCCAAGAATACCAACAACCACACGGTAATGATCCTGGGCAGGAATTTTCACTGTATCTGGGGAAACGGGATGGGGCTGGAAGATTTGTAAACGGGACTTGAAACATAGTGACAGAGAACTGAAGATGCAGGTTAGACCCCTTGGTTAATCACCCGGAACATGCCGTGTGTTCAAAAACTGAAACTTGCAGACTGGATAGGATTGAAGCATAAGGAAAAAGAGATTGTGGAAAATAAAGTGAAATAGAGTATCTTATAGCCGGACTAGTGTAAGTAGCTAAAATGAATTTCTTGAAAGCCAAGGAGTTTGGCAGAGGTTTTGAGAGTCTGTTCAAATGGCATTTTGAGGGTTAGACATGCACAATGTAAGATGGATATTCAGAGAGAAAAGCCCAGGTCGTCCTCGAGAACACGGAGTGGGGAAGACACGTTTCAGGAGGGGGTAGAAGCAAGCCCTCAAGCGGAGGGCTAGAGCGGAGGAGCAGGGATGTCCCAGGGACAGAGAGCCGGAGCAAGGCTGGGGTACGGGAGCCAGGCGAGCCAGAGCTGCGGGGTCGGGCCGCTGCCCGGTCTCTGGTCCTTGGACTCCATGTGCCTCTCTGGCATCTAAGAGGAGGGTGAAAGCAGCAGGGCCAGACTGAGATAGTTGCAGAGAGAGGAGGATGTGAGGTGAGAGCTAGAGGCCCACAGGCCGCTGAAGGTGGAGGCCAGGCCACCACTGGACTCTGCCTCTGGGCCAGGTCGCAGGGCAGACGCGGGACCAGGGTGGGGACAGAGCTGCCTGCTGCTTCCTGCCAGCTGTGTTACCAGATGCACCAAAGGCGGGATGGACAAAGCCGGTGCCCTCCCCTGATCCTTTTGCCGCAAACCTTCACTACTGAACACATGAGACTACTTGCCCCTGCTAGATGGAAAAAGTACAGAGCAGGGGCTCAGAGCAGGGACTCCTACATCCAAACCTACCCCCAGGGCTGCTCCCTCCACGCTCAGAGATGTCCTTTGTCAGGCCCATGAGCACTGCCTCCCGGTGGGCTCTTGATCCCACCCTAAGCGGTTTCCTCCTGTGCTTAACAGCCCCTCTCCTCCAGGAGGAAGGGCCCTGCTTCTCCGGCCTGCCTGGACCCCCTCTGGCCGTGTAGGATCTGAGTAATGGGCTGCTGCAGGTGAGAGGACGCAGTCAGAGAAGGACGCCCGAGGACTCTTCCAGGGAGCTGTGCACAGGATGAAGCCTCCCATGATCCTTTGCACAGCATTTGGTACCACAGATCGCTCTTAAAAACAAAACAAAACAAAACTTTCCTTCCTCAGCTTCAGGATCTTCCTTGTCTTCCGCCTTTCCCAGCTTTCTTCCGTACTCCCTGGCCAATCTTTCTTAACCTTCCTCCCTGACTTCTCTCTCGCTGCTCTCCCATAAGTGTGGGTGATCCTTCATGTTGTCCCTAGTGCTCCCTTCCTCTCACTCATGGACTGTGATATATATATATACCCCCTCAAACTACACTTTTACCCCAGACCTCTTTGCTGAGGTGTACCTGTTTCCCCCAGGATTACAGCACAGAACAAGAGCTGACATTTGTCTTTTCAAAAAATTATTATTATTATTATCATTATGTTCAGTATATTATGTTATATGCAACTCATGAATCATTGACCACTACATCAGAAGCTAATGATGACCCATATGCTGGCTAACCGAGCTGGTATTTGAACCCAGTGCTGGCACTGTTCCCAGCACACCTATGACGTACGAACAGTTACTGCTCCCACTTTACAGATGAAGAAACTGAGCCACACTGAGAATTGATGTAACTCGCCTGGTGTCCCAAGGCCAGCAAGAAGAGAGGGAAGCTGGGGTCTGAACCCAGGCAGTAGATTTCAGAGTCTGCAAGCTGAACCACCACACAGCTGCCGGTCTCTGAGTTGTGGGGAAACAAAGTCCTTGTGTCGCCCGCAAACCAGGATGGTGGTGGGGGAATCCCAAGTGACAAGAAAATAAGCCCATGTAGCGTCTTACTAAATATGGGGCCTTGAAACTTTTATTTATTTATTATTTATTTATTTAGAGAGCGTGTGGGCAGGGGGAGGGAGAGAGAGAAAATCTCATGAGAAAGCCCAGGCTATCTTTAAGTGAAGTGAAGAGCAAGTCTGAGAAGGGGGCGTGGCGGGGCGTGGAGGTGGGATCCGCTCTCGGCAGACCAAGGGGACCCCTCTGGGGCTGTTATAGAGGGAGGAGGTACGGTGATAGACACCAAACCAGAGCACGAGACCCTGACTTGGAGTCGAATGCAACAATCCCGAAGGTGTGATGGGTAGGCCCAGGCCACGGGGCCTCCTCCATGTAGCCTCTGGAGAGGAGGAGAAGGCACCAAGAACGTGGGAAACAAAATTGAACACGTAGAAATGAGATGACGTGAGTGGGAGATTGGGAAATGCTGGCTGGGGTGGTGGACATAAGAGCCGAAGTGGGAGTTTCTGGTGCCAATACTCATGTTTGCCTCATTTTTTCAGTAGCAGCTATAATCAAAGTTAATAGTAAATGAACGTTTCCCCCGTGTCAGAATTTGTAGGCCTTGACTTATAAAGTCAATGAATCTGCATCACAAACCTGGTTATGCTATTAATTGCCTTATTTGGCAGATGCAGAAACTGAAAGTCTTCCTAAGTATATTTTATACGTGCAGAAACAGAGGCTCAGAGAGAAGTCTCTCTAGTAAAATTGTACAGCTAGAAATAGCAGATGTGGAGTCCCAACACAGGCCAGTAATCACCTGTTTGTATGTCTTCCAGCCCCCCAGTTAGCTCATTGAGGGCAACAACTTGGTCTCATATGTCCTGACCACTCTAGAACCTAGCACAGTGCCTGGTACACAAGAAGTACCCTTTAATCTTTAGCTTGGGCTTATAGCCACTCCAAGCAACCTGTGTTTGCTGAATGAATAAACAAACGGCCAAATCCACAAACTAACGGATGGTTCTCTTGCGTGCTAGTTGTGGATGGCTCCGCTGGATGGGGGCTGGGTCTCAGTAGCTGGGAACTTTTGAGGTTTTGTGAAACAGGGACATTTTGAATGGCAGTCCCCATATTCGCTGGGCAAGACCACATCACCATGTTGGTTTTTCTCACACTTTGATGTCAAGAGGGCAGGAAAGGCAAACCATCATGGCCAGTGTTTCTATGCAGTCTGGGAGGTTTTAGGGTGTAAGGTAGGAGGGAAGGCTCTTTTCAAGAGAAAAGAAAGTTGAAAACACAAAAGGAATAATCTGAAGAAGGGATGCTGAAGAAACAGATGCAGAGCTGAAGATCCAGAGAGAGAAATGGGAAAGAAGTGTAAGGAGGGGTGTCAAAGGAAGCCTGGGGTCTCTTGCTGCAGCCTCCGGGCGGGCTGCTGGCGACAGAGCTGGCACGAAGCAGAGCAGGGTGTGGACCGTCTCCCGGGCAAGTGGCCGAGTGTGGTGGGCCACGGAGCCACTCTCTGTCTTGGCTTAAGAACTTCTGGACCCATCAGACCAGAACTGGGGGGTCAGGGTGGAGGGAAGGGAAAGCGGAGGAGGAGGAGGGCGGTGGGAGGGTAGGCAGGCTGTGGTTACAGGAAGGAACAAATGCACAGAGTCCAGTTCAAGGCCGGACAGAAGAACCCCGTGCCAAGGGCTGTGATGGGGACAGGCTCTCTGGGACAGCAGAAAGGCCGGGGATCTGAAAGGCACAGATGAGTGCAGGGGAGAAGTCACAGGGGCAGAACCCATCCTAGAGAAAAACAAAGGGAAAGAGAAGAAGTGGAAACAATGGAAATTGGAGAGCCTTGAGTTTATAAGAAACCGATACGAGATGTTCAGTGGAAACTGCTGCTTTGGGGTTGGGGTCAGAGAACTGTAAATATGGATACGATGTAAATACCATTTGTAACTTGAAAACTCTGGAAGGCCCCGATGAGATAATCCTTCTGAGGGTGCTTTGACAAGTCTGAAGGAAGGTATTTGTGCCTGAGGGGAAAGGGCCTTGGACGTGGGATCTACAAACCAGAGCTGTATGCCCTCGCGCACGGGGCCCTGAGGGGCTGCCTTAGCGTCCCAGCCCCACCACAACAGAGCAGCACGAAGTGGGTGGCTCCACACCCCAGAAATCTGTTCTCCCGGTGTCAGAGGCCAGAAGTCCAAAAGTAAGGTGTCAGCAGGGCCACGCTCCCTCCCGAGGCTCTCCGGGGGTGGGGGGGGTCCTTCCTCATCTCTTTCAGCTTCTGGTGGCCCCCCAATCTGGCTGTCGCAACCCAATCCCTGTTCCACCCTCATGTAGACCTCTCCTCAGGTCTCTGTGTGCCCTCTCCGCTTCTTACAAGGACCCCAGTGGTGGGATTTAAGGACCGCACTAAATCCAGGATGATCTCATCTTGAGACCCTTAACTAATTACATATGCAAAGACCCTATTTGCAGATAAGGCCTCACTCGCAAGTCTTGGGCAGACGTGGCTTTGTGGGGGACACTCCTGCACCCACCAAGGTCCAAACAGCAGGGAAGCAAGAGCACTGAACTTGTTTAAACTCTCTCCACATCCCTTCGTCTTCTTCTTGTCCCCGAAGGCCAGCCTCCTTCTTGCGCCTCCTCACTCACCTCTAATGGCTGCCATGGCCCCCAAGATAAAACCCGGCCTGCCAGGCTGGCACTGCAGGCTCCGGTCACTCTCCTCAGTCTCTGTCATAGGCGTTTTCCCACCCCCACCAGCCCCTCCCTTTATTCAAAGCCAACTGACTTTCCCTTAACCTCCTCAAACCCAGCTGAAACCCCCTCAGAGCAGCTTTCTCAAAGGCCCTGAGGTAAATTCTTCCTGCTCTGAACACCTCTGGCTCTGGCTTCCCCTTTCACACAGCAGCTAATCAGCTCTTCAGACCCCCTTGACGAAGCCATCATTCATCCCTTTTCTTGCTATTTGACTTTTTGCCAATTTCATCCTTTTCTCCTGTACCAGCCTGGTCTTCAAGACTGGGGAAGTAACTTTTTCTTGTTATTGTGGAATCTAGTCTGTGTCTGTTACCATCCAGGCCCCCAGCAACTGTTACCAAAATATTTACTTTCCATTGCACCAACTCTGTTCCTGCCAAAATGTCTTCCCTTTCGCTTCATGATGGTTGCCCTTCCCAGTCACCTCATCCAAAAAGATGGCTTTCTCCTCTGAGCTCCGGGAGCATCTAGCATATCCCATCTGGTGTGGGTCCACTGTGTGTTCATCTGATGGTCATTCGTTCACTCATTTATTCTCCAAGATTCGTGAAGCCCTTCTCTGTTTGGCTCTGTGCCGGGCTGCAGGCTGCTGCCCGTAAGGCTGTCTCGTTCTCCCACTGGGAGGCAAGAAAACTTGCTCATCCTTCTTCTTTTCCCCCTAGAGCCTAACACAGTTCTTCAAGTGTGACACATAACACAATTTGATGGTTCTATTTGAATTGCTTTGTCTAGTTCTTAAAGGAAAGGCCAAATGAGGCACTTAAAGTGCTAGGAGCTTCTCTGAGGCACTGAGACAGACCCCTCTGAGAAGGCCACACAGGAGAACTAGTCTTGGGCTCTGTAGCCGAGGCTAGATGGAGGATGAGCCAGGTTTCGAGCTGAGGCTTCCCCAGTATCCTCTGTGCGTGCGGTAGGGGGAGGAAGCAGAGGGCCGGGCTCTGCCTGCAGCATTCCCCCATGTGGTGACCGTGCTGTCCCACCATGACCTCTGCACGAGCCTTTCAGAAGGCTTATGGGACCAGAAGGAAGCGGGAATATGTGGTTCCAGGCAGGGTCTCCCAAGAACCCAGGCAGGGTCGTGAATCTGGGACAAATGGCCAGCGGTATGGCTGAGGCAGAAAACTTCTGTGCAGACCATCATGGGCTCAGAACACAAAGTTCCTCCCTCTCTCCAAATTCAGCACAAAGGCCCTCTGGCCTTTTCTCTTGCACCAGACAAAAAGAAGATTCTACACCCCTCTCCCTGTGTCATGGGGGGACATGCGTGTGGGTGAACAGTGAACAGCACTGGTTCCAGACACTTCTCGGACCCAAGTGTCTGAGATGTCCTGGGTAGCAGGCAGGGCTGTCAGGAGGTCTGGGTGGAAGAGGGGTCACTCACCAGCGTTGTTCTGTTGCTTTGTGTTTTTGATGTAGGCGGAGAACTTGGAGAAGATGTCAATGCCGGCCGTGTTGGATTCCCGGTGCTTCGTGGCCAGTTTGGGGTACCTGGAATGGAGGGCGTGGTGTTCTAGAATCAGTGAGAACTTAGAGCTCCTTTAAGGGAGAGACTATGCCCAACAGGATGAGCAACGTCCCCCTTTCTAGTTTGATCTACAGATCTTTTGGGGATCTTATACCCAACCTGTAGGGAGCTGCCTGTGGGGGACATTGTCTGTGGGCAGGGAACCAGAAGACCCGTCAGAGGGCCTGAGTCTCGTCTGAGACCATGATACAGTGCTGCACCAAAGAAAGGGCTAATCAAAACTCTGGAGGTGCTTGCCTCTACATGGGGTGTGAGCCCTGACATCTCCCCAACCTGTATTAAAATAACTCTCCACTGCCAGGCCTATGAGGATCATCATAACTGGACAGAGCTAATTCTGGGGGCCAGGAAATACAAGGCACCTCACCACTAGGCTTTGAAGCCATTTCTCAAAAGAAAGGGTACCCTTGGTCCTCTTCTGAAGTATCCTTCACCTACTTCCTATTTGAATGCAGAAAGAATAGAATTTACCAGGCTCTAACAGCAGGACATGTGTTTCTGATTACTTTATTTCCAGGCATGGAGCTAGATTTGCAATGATCCAGCCTCTCACCTTGGCACAGTCTCTCATTTGAAGTCAGAAGCCTATAAGAGGCAGACCAGAGTTAGAACAAGCTTCTATTGTCTCTAAAACCGAACGAGATAAGCTTGCTTTTGTGGGAATCCACGGCTTCAACCCCCTTAGCACCACCGAATTTTCTAGAAATGATATTTCACAAACATTATATGGGTATGGCCAGGTAGGAGTGGAATGAGATGAGTTGCTTATTTATCATCATTATCAATTATCTGGATCTTTGTGATTTCTCCGTGAATAGTTGTCTACGGCCCACTGTTTGATTGCTTTGTGTTACAAAGCAAAATACCTTTTAAATTTCCTTTATGTTGTAAATAATGTGAAGGAAAGTCTTTAAAAATTATTTTTCTTCCCTTCCCTTCCTTCCCCTTCCCTTCTCTTCCCTTTCCTTTCTTTCCTTCCTTCCTTCTTTCTTTCCTTCTTTCTCCACCCCCCCTCAGTCTCTCTCTTTTTTGCTGCTGCTCTTTGATTGTCCCAATAACTAGCTAGAACAATCCAGTCTTTTGCTATGCTATATGACTGTTTAATTTCAGATATTGCCATTGGAAGAGTCCTCAGAAAGTCATGGGGTGCAGTGCTCTGCCATTAGACAGATACAGAAGGCATTCTGGTCCTCACTCTACAGGGAAGACAGTTAGAGACCAGAGAGGTAAAATGGCTCTTTAAGGACCCACAGGTAATAAATCACTGGGGGGCCGTGAGAACCCACCTGCCACCTGGAGCAGCGTTCTTCCTGTTCCATCACATCGCTTCTCTGATATCTGCAAAAGCTAACTTGTACTGAGTGCCTGCTATGTGCCAGGCCCTGTGTTAGCCCCTTTACGTGTATCCATCATCTATTCCTCACAATTCTATTGGTACTCTGATCAGACTCATTTCCCACGTGAGAAAAAGGAGGCCCAGAGAATTTATGCAATTTGTTTAAGGTCACGTGGCTAGGTGGCAAAGCCAGGGCTCCAACCCAGGCATCTTCACTCTGGAAGCCCAGCTTTCCAGTTCTGTGTTCTGTGGCCTCTCCTGGACTCAGCTATTTACCCTTAAAACCCCAAAGCCCTCCCTCCAGCTCAGCGGAGCACCCTGAATGCACTCTCTCCATCTGCCTGCAGAGGGCGCTCTGCACAGGTTCAGCACACATGTCTTTCTGAATATACTGGGAATTATCAGATTCATCTGCTGGCACTGGGTGAACCAGCCAAGTTTCCTGCAAGATGCTAGGTAATCCAAGACCATGGCAATTTAGGATCATCCTTCCCCATTTTGGCCTTTGCATGCAGAATCTGGCAGGTTCTCAGAACTGATTGCCTTAAATTTTTATTAATAAATACCAAGTGCTCTTTGTTTTCGCTTGATAAGATAAAAAGAGAAGGGCCTAGAAAATGCATTTTCAGTAGACTATTTGTTTGGTTTTGTTGTTTTGTTTTGCTTTATGCCATCATTTGACCAATGAAATAAGTTTCATTCATAGAAACATCTTTGAGGTAAGACTGTGACATGATCTGATGACAGAGAGATGGTGAATTTTTCTAACTCGGGAGTTAGTGAACTACATACAGCCCATGGGCCACGTTCAGCCCAGTATCTGTTTATATACCTCTCATGAGCTAAGAATAGTCTTGTGGGTTTTTTTTTTAAGATTTTATTTATTTATTTGGCAGAGAGAGAGATCACAAGTAGGCAGAGAAGCAGGCAGAGGGAGAGGGGAAAGCGGGCTCCCTACTGAGCAGAGAGCCCAATGTAGGGCTCGATCCCAGGACCCTGAGATCATGACCTGAGCCGAAGGCAGAGGCTTAACCCACTGAGCCACCCAGGCGCCCTGAGCTAAGAATAATTTTTTTAAAACATTTTTAAATGATTGAAAAAAATCAAAAGGAGGGTAGTATTTTTTGACCTGTGAAAATAATATGAAATTCCTATTTCAGTATTCATACATCTTATTACAACACAGCCACTTTCATTCATTTACGTGTCGTATATGGCTGTTATCACACTAAAGCAGCAGAGTTGTGACACAGACTCTATGGCCCGCAAAGACAAAAGGACTGTCCAGCCCCTTACAGAGAAGTTTGCTGGCTGCCGCTCTGATGACAATTTCTCTCCCTTCTATTTTTAAGATCTCTTATTTCAAATGCATTCATCTTAGACATACACTTAAGTTTCATTCTGCGATGCAAAATAGTTCGTCTCTCACACACAAAAGTTTTTTGTAAATAGTAGTGAAATATATATATTATATAGATATATATGTATTGTTACATAATAATTATATTATATATAAATATTAAAATATGTGTGTATTATTACATACAATATATGTAACGTATATTACATATATATAATATATTATATATATATACAGNTGATGCAAAATAGTTCGTCTCTCACACACAAAAGTTTTTTGTAAATAGTAGTGAAATATATATATTATATAGATATATATGTATTGTTACATAATAATTATATTATATATAAATATTAAAATATGTGTGTATTATTACATACAATATATGTAACGTATATTACATATATATAATATATTATATATATATACAGATGGAAGTGCTCTAACTGGCTTAGGGCCCCCACTGACTTCTCGCTGACTAGCCACAGGCCACCATGCCACTGAACACAAGAGGCCCATGCAATAAAGCCAGCATGCATTCAGCACCCGCCATGGCCAGGTCCTGTCCCTGGTGTTGGGGATACACTGGAGAGAGAGAGAGAATTCTCCTGTCCTGATGGAGGGGCCTTTGTGGATCCTAGGGGCTCCCCTGGCCACTTGAGTGCTGTCCCTCCTTTTTCTAACGAGCTGAAAAGTTCTCTCCCTTTTCCTTTATTCCTACTTCTTCATGTCACCAAACCCTCACTTGAAAAGCAGGTTAATGCTTCTGATTCTTCTGATCCTTGGCTGTGTGCTTGTTTGTCTTGTCTCTGCTAATTGAGCAAATGATCCTTAGAGGGAGACACGGTCTGGCTTAGTCATTAAGAGACATCCCTTGGGATCTGCGGTTTTAAGACGGAGGTCCTTATGGTTGCATCTGGAAGACCGCCACAGAAAAGGTAGTGACTTACCTTTCTAATACTTCAAGATGCCACTGCATGAGTTTTTTACTTGATGTCCAGCACTAGGCTAGGTAGTAGTATCTTCTATGACAATCCCATGAGATCAACATCACTATCACTACATTACAGATGTGAGAGTCAAAGATTAAATATCTATATGCCTCTCTGCATTTCCCAGCTCCTGCTTCTCAGTTAGATTGGAGTCATGCGACTGGATTCTGGCCAATAAGATGAGAGGGGACGTGATGTAACCACTCACAGCCCCGACCCTTAAAAACACTTGGCACGGAACTTCTTACTTTTCTCTCTGCTGAGGGAGCCTTGGGGGTCACATATTCCAAAGGCTACAATACGGAAGAGGGCCATCCTGCCCACTTAGACTTTGCCAGAGTGAGGAATAAACTATATTCTGCTAAACTACTGAGATTTTGTGGCTGATTTGTGTGGCACAACTCCGTGGTATGGATTGGAAAGCAAGCCATTCGGACCCCAGAGTCCATCTTCTCAGCCACCCCATGATCCTATTCTTGGTAGCAAGGCTGCTTCTCTACTTCCCAGAGGGTGGGAAGAAGCATTCTTGTTTTTCTCAATTGTGAGACATCTATAAACACTTCTCAGAATAATGAATTCAAAACGTCTTCCACTTCTGGCGATGTTCTGGACCCCGTCTGTCCTCGGTACGTACTTGCTAGTTGACTGACTACTTGTTATACCATGATACATTATCAGTTTGCCCTCCTGACTTCTTCTCACAGCATCTATGCACGAGGGGTATTTTAAATAATAGCCAGCTCTGGAAAAGCACTTTGAGACCCTCATGGGATCATAGAACTTCTGCTGAAAGGCATCTTTGGGACTATGCATTTCCACCCCTTCATGAAGAAATGGGAGAGGCTGGCCCAAGGCCATCCCCCAAACACTGTAGACAGGTGGCCAGAATCTGCTCTCCTGCCTCTAGTTCTGGATCCTCTGAACTCTGGCCACTCTGTGGAGGTGAAAGGTGAGGCCCAGCATGCCTCGAGAGTAATCACAACGCTGATCCCAGTGCTTCCCTGCTGAATGTTAACCCGGCCAGTCTTAGGAAAGAAATGGAAGTTAGTCTCATTTAGAAACTACTTGAGACTTCCTGAATTTCTTTTGACACCAAATGCTTTGCGGGACCAAATGTGATTTAAAAAAAAAAAAATGGTTGGAGTGTTTGCATGTGGTTTTTTCCTTTAAAAAATAAAGCTAAGGGGAAAAAGGCTACCACAATTTCTTGGCTTTCTGGCAGCTTTTACAAACAGTGGTGTGATGAGAAACACATGGCTGAACAGCATTCAGTGAACAGTTCTGGGGGCTTTGCTGCCCCCTAGAGAACCAGAAGGTCAAGCTGCACTCCTCCAGGGGCCTCCACTGTGGGCCATAGGGGGCTCGATGCTCAAATCAGTGGGCAGCCGGCGGGGACTGGTGGCTTGTTGTGGGCAGGACGGCAGGTCTTCCTTTGTGGGACGAGGCACTGGCTTGGGGGCACTTATTGAAGGTAATTATGGCCTCTGCCCCAGTCTGACCCATACGAAGTCATCTAAAGGGCATTGGTGAGGACTGCAGGACGATTGCCAGTGTCATCACTAGGGCCGCCATCTTGGTGTCATTCTCGAGACATGCATTTGAACAGCTTTGAGGTCCTGCTACTTGGGTGTGGTGGATTGTTGCGTCACTGACACAGTAGAAATCCACGAAGGAAAACCTCCCCCACACCACCGTAGTCCAGAAAAGGACATGGACTAGAGGAAGCAGAACTTAGGTAACGTGCGCGGAGGGGGAAGAGAGGAGGGAGTGCCTGCGTTGGACACTGGGTAGCTCTATTTGGATCATGGCAGTTTTTTGGAATCTGATGAAAGGATAATGAATCTGATGAGGGTTGTCCTCTGGAAGAACGTACATGTGCACTGGGGGCATGTACCTCTGTGTGTCTCCCAGGCCCCCTTGGTCCCACAGTGCGTGTAGGGCTGGAGAGACCCAAGGAAAAGCAACAGCCTGGGAAAGGCCCAGCCGGTCGGGGCAGAGGGAGCCTGGCTAATGTGAGCGTGTAGAACAAGGGCTCTCAGGTCATCCTTTTCCACAGGAGGGGAAAGAGGCTGCAAGCAGAGAAGGAACATTCAAGGGGGCACAGCACACGGCTGGCAGAACAAGGAGAGCAGGCCTCAGGCCCGGGGGCTCATACCTGTCCTGCATACCTCCATCTACCGGCCTGGCAAAGGACCTGCGGGACAGTCTGCTCCCACGGTTCCCGTTTCGCAGTTCCCACTGGCCTAGACAGAAGTACTCACTCCTGAGCATGAGTATTACTTCTCAGGGAAAGCAGCTTCCCCCTGCATAGTCCCTTCTCGGTCTCCCATGCAGTCTACACTCCGTTCAGTTACTGCAAACAGCATTTATTTTCTTGTGTGGGCTTTCAAACCAGCACCCGCGATGAGGCTGAGTCCCAGGGTAGGGGGTATGGCTCTGGAGTCCTCTAGGATACCTTCAGCAAAGTGGCTGGCTGGTGTCCTGTTTGGAGATGCTGTGGCTTCTGGTGGTGGCTGAGATGGGGATCATGGTTGATTTAATCAATACCCTCATTTAAAGTCTACACTCAGGGCGCCTGGGTGGCTCAGTGGGTTAAAGCCTCTGCTTTCGGCTCAGGTCATGATCTCAGCGTCCTGGGATCGAGGCCCGCATCGGGCTCTCTGCTCAGCAGGGAGCCTGCTTCCTCCTCTCCCTGTCTCTCTCTACCTGCCTCTCTGCCTACTTGTAGTCTCTCTCTGTGTGTCAAATAAATAAATAAAATCTTTAAAAAAATAAATAAATAAAGTCTACACTCAGCTGCTTCCAATGGGCTGGAGGCAGCTTTCCACTCTCAGTGTGAAAATAAACTGTCCTAAGGTGGATGACAAAGAATACTTTTTAGGAAGAATGTATAAATGTTAGGTCTCAATCAGAGCATCCACTGGGAATTTTAACAGTCACTTGTTAGATGTGTGACCTTGGGCAAGTGACTCAACCTCTCGATGCCTCAGTTTCCCCAGCTGTAAAATGAGGCTAGGTAACATCTATCTCCGAGGGCACTTGGTAAGGGCTATAAAATTATTGACAAATAAATATGGCTTCAAAATAAATGCAAGATCATGGTTTCCAGTGGTCTGATCCCACTTCTTTTAGGTGCTGAGTAGATACTGAGCCCTTCTTACCTCTCTGCCCCCAGTTCATGGTCACTGCCTTAGTTCAGCCACAGAGCCTGTCTTCCTTGGACCATCACCAGGTGGCTCCTGCTAATCGATTTCTCCACCGCCAGCTTTTCCCTCCTCTGCCCTCCTCACCTTCCCACTCCCCCAAAGTAAGCCTGAAAACTGACTCTAAACACTTTTGCTTCAAACTTTTCAGTGGCTGTCCTACAGGATAGAGTATGTGTGAGCCTTATCTACACGAAATCTTTTCCTAGTTAAAACAAAACAGTGTGGTTGTTTTAATCCCTGGCTATAATAGAGTATAAGGAACAAGTCTAGTTTCTGATAACTTTCAGAATTCATCTTCCTTCCCTTTACTCCTGTTTTTCCATCAGGAACAGCTGGTCTACCAGAGAGCCTACAGCCCTCTGGTCTCTTCCCCACCCTCAAACTCCCAGAAGTTTTTAGCATACTCCCAGACTTTACAAGAGGAGTCAGTTTTCTCATCTTTGACTATGGGCTTCAACCAGACCAGGTCAGATTTGTGACTCCTGTTTATACTTGGGTGTGGTATTAAGTCATGGGGTTACCGCTCTCCTGGCTTACTCTCATTTCGTCAGCCTTCCAGGTCTCATTCTAAAATGGGGGGGACTTTGCCCTCATTCAGGGGTCTTTCAGGCAAAGAATGGGGAGGACAAATGTAGGGGGATGGAAGGGTGGCACCCTTCCCGGCGTTCTGTTGAGGAGGCATAACCTGTTCATAGGGGAGTCCACTCTTGGGAGTTGGACTTGGTGGAACAGTTTTAGGATTGGCAGCTCTCTGGGCTTGAGAAGAGGGTCCTACACTGTGGATTGATGAGGGTCCTTTGGAAATCTACCTCCTCGAAGCTAACGCTGTGCTTCTCTAATTTCAACATGGACCCACCCCTGCCATTAGCTTCAGGAATAAGCAGCTCATTACTTTTCAGGAGCCAGAGTCTCCTCCAGGAATTCCTCGATCTTATTGACATCCGTCTTCACATCCCCGTTGAAGGTCAGGAAGGGTGGATGAGTGCCAGGGGCAAGGTTGTGCAGGTCGGCCGGCTTTCTGTAGAGAGATTGAGATTCAGGAGGTGGCTTACACCAGGGCATGTCAGCTTCAGAGGGACCTACAGTTTGGAAACCAGACTCCCAGGTCTGTCCAGCATGCCTGTCCGCAAAACAGCCTTATGGTGGGGACGCATAGAGCAGGGGAGGTTGGAGAAAGTTCTGTAGGGATGTGGTGTAACACAGTAGGTCTGTCCTGCAGAAGTCATGAGAATAAGTCAAGATGAAAGAGTTGCATTCTACTGGAAAAGCAGAGTGATGGCAGGTGGCCGTCTAAATGAGCGCCAAAATTTTAATACCCAGGGCAAAGGTTGGACTCTGCTTTCAAAAAGTCCTTCGCCATTTAGCTTAACAAAAATGAACTCTGCGGGATGCCAAACTTTAAAAATCAATGAATTACACCATACGTTTATACTGAGAGATATCTTCTGTGTTGTTAAGAGCATATGCAACAGGAGAGAAAGTGGTCTTGTGGTCACCATGGCCCCGATCATGTCCAAGGGCGTGCTTCCATGTTTCCACCAGCTGGTGGAAATGCAAGAGCACAGTTGGAGCAAAGTGAGAGAAGGAGGGTTGACGGATCGGGGGCAGGGCAGGGGCATGGGGCGGGGGCAGTGCCAAAGGAAACAGTAAGGAAGAGGAGGAACTACAAAGCACACGTCCCTGCACCCGGCTGGAACATCAGATTCACCCCAAATGCTCTTGCAGAGAACGCAACCCTTGCGGGAGTCAGGAGTGGAAAACACTGGATGGAACAACCGAAGAAAAGTAAACAAGGGGGATGAGGAGTCTGTAATGAAACAAATTCCTGGCGTAATCAGTTTGGGAGGGGAAGGGAAGAATTTCAATTACGGAGCTACTCCCCTATCGCTCCCCAAACACACATCCTCTCCAGCTGCATTGTGTGGCACTCAGAACTCCTGAGACAGCTGGGACACAGAGTACTTTTAAGATCTCATCTACTCGGCCCCTTTGTTTATTTGGTGCGCGTCCCTCCCTTAGACAATGAGGGGACATTCTTTCCCTCCTCCTCGTGTTTTTCAGAGCTGACCCAAGGCAGAAAGGCCTGGGTTCTTAGTGGGGAGGGGAAATCTATATCATTTTATTTTTCAGCCATTACCTCTCTGTGCCTTAAAGCAACAGAAATTATTTTTTTTTTCCTTGTGACACAAGAGAACAGTGGCCCCTGGAGTCTGGCATCGCTGGGGGGTGTTGCCTATGGCAGTTGCTGTCCCGCCGGCCAAAGGGAGGCTGGTCAGCTGCGGACCTCTCTCTTCCTCTCTCTTCGCGGACCCCCTTCAGCATTTATGGCTAGAATTCTGCAATTTGTGTTTAATTCCACATCACCAGGTCTAATTTCATCTGTGTGGGTCCTCTCTCCCCGACTGCCTCGCCAGCTCCGTGAGGGAAGGGACGATGCTAAGAAAAGTCAGCGTGTCATGCCTGCTGTGAGCCGGGCTCGGTCCCGAGCACACATCCTCTCCACGGCCTGCCTCACGACATCCCCGCAGCTCCTCTGCAGACAAGGCCGTGCTCCTGTCCCCATAGCACAGACGGGCAAATGGAGGCTCAGACCCACAGAAGGACCTCGTTCCAGGTCACTCGCCCAACAGATGGTGGTACCAGGATAAGAAACGAATATTCTCTGAATTTGCTGAACTTCATCGTATCATGCATTTTTTAAAAAGTCCTTAACTGTATCACAGATATGTTCTCTTGCTTTGCTTTTGTTTCTTTCCTTTTAAAAAAAAATTATATTTATTTATTTATTTACTTATTTATTTATTGCTGTAAGAAAGTTTCCTTATCTACTGAACTGGGGTTGGGCTATTGCGGGGCCCACCTCCACGGGCGTTGGTGAGGTCGGATAACAGATACGAAAGATCAGTATAAGCATCTGAGGAATGCTAAGGTGGCTTCCTTTCCCATTCTGATCCCCAACCAAACATAGGAGCCGATGATAATCAAGGGGAGGAAGGATGAAACCTGGGGGCTGGGCACGGTCCGTCCATTCAGGAAGGAAGGAGAGCATCTGTGAAGCCGAGGGAGCCCCTTCGCCAGGGGCTGGAAGCTACAGGGGATGGGGCGAGAGGTAGTCCAGCCGACAGAGGTGGCTAGGTCAGGGCGAGAAGCATTGGGAGACAATGTTGTGCATGCTGAAGACCTGACAAAGAGCTACAGATGGGTTTAGTCCACGGGCAAGGATCAGAAGGGAAGGATCACAGGGAAGGATCAGAAGGTTTTCTGGGGTGCCTGGGTGGCTCAGTGGGTTAAAGCCACTGCCTTCGGCTCAGGTCATGATCCCAGGGTCCTGGGATCGAGGCCCACATCGGGCTCTCTGCTCAGCAGGGAGCCTGCTTCCTCCTCTCTCCTCTCTCTCTGCATGCCTCTCTGCCTACTTGTAATCTCTCTCTCTGTGTCAAATGAATAAATAAATAAATCTTTAAAAAAAAAAAGAAGGTTTTCTGAATGGGGGGAGCCACATGATTAAAGGACTATTTTAGTAAGAATAACCAGAGGACAGCATAAAGGATGGATCACAGAGAGAAAGAACCTGGAAGAATCATGTTCAGTTGGAAGAACAAAGAGGCAGTCGGCTGGCAGCGGTGGGACCCGAACCCAGTGTGGGCTTTTGGGAACAGATGAGAGGGCTCGGAGGTGAGCTGTAGCACCTTGGGACAGTGCCCTGCCTTTGGCAACTGGTTGACAAGGGAGGTGGCAAGAGAAGGGAGCTGGAAATTCTCCAGTGCTTAGAAAATAGAAGAACGCAGGAATTCAGGAGGGGAGCCCAACTCAAAGGAGAAATGACAGGTATAATTTTTAACATCTAGATTTTAAAGTGATAACAGAAAAAGCAAGTGGGAATCTCTCTAGAGATTTCTAGATTTCTAGAGATTTCTAGATTTCCAGGGTCCTGGGTATAGAATAATCTACATAAAGGCGACATGGAGAATATGTTAAACTCACCAGGGAAGAAGCTACACGGGCAGATGATAGAGGCTCAGGGAGGGAGCCTTGAGCTACTCTGCATTGAAAAGACACATGGAAGACAGGAAGCAGGATAAGGGCCTGAAACGAGTGGCTCTTGATAGTGAATGAGGCCTGGTATTTTTAACAACTATTAAAAGTGCATGAGCAGTTCTCCTTCCCAGGCTATAATCCAGAACGCTCACACTAAGGAATTCTAAATATGAGAGAAATGCAGGGGAAATGGTTAGATGCAACGGCCTGGAAACTCAGGAGCCTTGCACCTGAAGTCCTGCTAGGGTCCCCCAGAATGGGATGCTAGTACCGCTAGAATGACAGACTCCTGGATTTTAAGATATGCATGTCTACCTCTGGGCCACTCTCCGTTGCATAGCCAATATCCACTCCTTCCCACTTTCTTGCAACTCAGACCTCGTAAATCTGGGCAGAGAAATGCTCAGTCCCAGGTGCCTTTCTTAGAAGCAGGGATGGGCCCTGAGACACAGTCTGGCCCATGCGGTGAGAGCAGGAGGCTGCTGGAAGCCACGGGCAGGCTTTCGCCCTCCCTCATCGAAAGTTCTCCGTTCGCGAGGCCAAACCATCCCTCCTTAATAGGGCAGTGTTTACCTTTTCAGATCCACAGTGGTGACATTGAACACAACGCCTTTCAGCCAGAGGATCATGAAGAGACGCTGAGAAAAGGGACAGTTGCCAATGCTTTCTCCATCGATTCCAGCCTAGAAAGAAGAGAAAGAACCAGAGTCCTACATCAGCATGGGCATGGTACCTATGTCGTCATAACTTTCTGAAGGACCCTAGCATCTCAGGCTAAAGGGGGACCTTCCTCATCACACAGTTTAACATAAATGATGTGGGACCACCAAGTTCTATACCCTCAAATAATCATCTAGTTTATGCTTAAATATCTCTATGCACCACTAATTTATATCTCTCGAAGCAGTCCATTCTGAGGGTAGTTCTAACAATCAGAAATGCTTTTCTTTGACTATACCTAGCCAAACTCTGTTCCTCTCCAGTTTACTCTGTTCCACCCTTTGTTCCTTGCTTCATGATATATCATGAGTAAAAATACCTCAGACTTTGACCCCATCTCTCTATATCTAGAAGGCCGACTCAAGATTAATCAATATCCCCCTTTCTTCTGCCTAGTACTTGACCTTCAGTGTCAGTAAGCCATCATTTGTTAAACTATCCTTTTACTCGATAAATGCAAATTCACTCTCAGCATGTGCAAGGCACTGGAGAAAATTTCACAGGGGATTCAAAAAACTGCATTTAGTCAAAGAGCTTGTGGCCTCCTGTGGGGTTGGCTGGCAGATAGGGCAAGAACACATACATAACAATAACAGTCAGCCCTACTGAGTGCTTGCATACTTCTGCTCACTAGAGTTCCCTTTCTTGGGACCGTTCTCAAAATAGCGTGGCCTTCCTGTTTTTGTTTTTGCTTGTGTTTGTGTTTTATCATCTCAAAGGCAAGTCTAGCTTTACTTCTGAGTGGGCTGCAGAGACATGAATTTTATAAGGAATTCATTTTCAGCAAATGCATGAACAAACAAGAAGGGTGGGTAACTGATCTCTGTATAATTCATTTCCACGGAGTGGTTTATGGGCCCCTGACATGGTACTTAGAGGGAGAAATCACCCAACCACTCTCATTCACTGGTGGCTCCCCTGGAAACCGTGGCCCCATCAGGTGGCTGGAGGCCCCCAGGCTTCCTGGCAAAGCTGCAAACAACTCAAACAACATCCTGGAACAGGGGCTTATTAAGATTTTTTTTTTTAAGGAGAAAAAAAATGCACTCCTAAAATGCAACACAGTATTTTCCCCTTTGAGGTTTGTTTTGCTGTGGCATTTGGACGGGAGGGGCCGATGCCTTCTTTCATACAGGAGAGCCTAATTGTATGCTTATTTTTACCTTGCAAATTGCTCCCAGCAGAGGCTCAGGTTTATCACGGAAAACTGGCGACTTTGACGGTGTTGGTTGTAGGTAATTGCTATGAAATTACAGTTATTTTACCTCTCTCTTAACGACGCCAAAAGCCCCATCCTTATTCAGGTTTCGCTTTTCCTCTGGCTGGAAACAGACCCACACCTGAGTAGCTGAGCCACCACGGTCTCCGTTATACAAAATCTGAAAGGTGGGAGGCCACACTGTGGGTGCCACACCTCCCCACAGAGCTAAAGTCACCGATAAAGCCACGCTCGGACAGGCAACTATTAATTTAATAATAGCTTGGTGCTCACTGGAGTTTATGACATTGCTCCCTAAGACCTTCCCAAGAAGCAGGGAACCTGGTTCCTGGTCCTTTAAGACATCCTGACAAAGGAACTCTTCCCTAGGGCCAGTTAGAAGTGACAAGGAAAGAATTAAAAAACAAAACCAAAAGCCACACCTACCTTCTGTCATCTATTTTGCCTCTGATGGGGCAGCAGGGGGTAATGATAAGGGAATTCAAGGAGGAACCAATAAAATATTGGAATTCTGGGGCGCCTGGGTGGCTCAGTCGTTGAGCATCTGCCTGTGGCTCAGATCATGATCCCAGCTGGGGTCCTGGGATAGAGTCCCGCATTGGGCTCCTTGCTCAGCGGGGAGGCTGCTTCTCCCTCTCCCACTCCCCCTGCTTGTGTTCCCTCTCTCACTATGTTTCTCTCTGTGAAATAAATAAATAAAATCTTTAAAAAATATATTGGAATTCTTATTAGCTGGACATAAAATTCATAGAACAAAAACTAATGTCTACATTGTCAGGTACTGTTCAAATGCTTCACATATAGTATTAACTCATTTATTCCTCACGAGAAGCCCATATAGTGGGATATTAGAGCTCTTTTGCAAGATGTGGAAACTGAGGCACGGAGAAAGGAGAGAACTGGCTTAAAGGTCCCTGGGCTGAACCCAGGCGATCTGGCTCTGGATCCTGCAGCCATGCCCGGAGTCCAACCTGAAGCCCCAAACAGGTAACCTGGTGGCCCCAGGTCACAGAGCTGAAGGTGACAGTGCTGGGATTGTATGCACACAACCCACCCTTCCATCCGTCTACCCACAGCGGTGCCGAGGTGCAGAGGACGCCGGCTTTTGCAGCTCCTCGCCTTCTCCCTATTGCCGTAAACCATGCTAGGCCCGGTCAGCTATGCTCTGTCGTAAATCATGATGCTACCCACAAACCAAAAATTGCCAAAGGAGCTGTAGAAATAACATGTAAGGATTCTCAGCTTCCTCTTTCCTTTTCCTTCTTTTTTTTTTTTCTCTTTTCTTTTTTCTTCTCCTTTCTTGGGGTAAAAGCATTTACCATGAGACCTCCCCCCTAAGGCATCGTGAGTGGGCCATACGTTACTACTGAGTGGGACTGCAGAACTCCAGAGCTCATCCACCTGGCTTACCTGAAACTGCATTCCCACTGAACAGCAGCTCCTCGTTTCCCCTCCCCCCAGCCCTGGCGACCACTATTCCACTCTTGGATTCTATGACGTTGACTGTTCTAGTGACCTCCTGTGAGGGAAATTGGGCAATATCTGTCTTTCTGTGATTGACTGAACTCATCTGGCATCGTGTCCTCAAGGTTCAACCGTGGTGTGGCGTTTTCGGAACTTCCTTCCATGTTAAGGCTGAGAGGAGTCCACTGTGTGTACACACCACAGTCAGTTTCTTTATCCAGTCACTGGTCCATGGACACGTAGGCTCCTCCCACCTCTTGGCTGTTTCCAACCGTGCTGCACTGACTGGGAATGTGCCAGTATCTCTTCAAGACCCCGATCTCAGTTATTTTGGATAAATACCCAGAAGTGAGATTGTTGGATCATAGGGTAGTTCTATTTTTAGGTTTTTGAGAAACCTCCAGACTTTTCTCCACAGCAGCTACTCCCAATTGCGTTCCCACCAACAGTGCACCAGGTTCTGATTTCTCTGCATCCCCAGGAATGCTTGTTGACATTGGGGTTTTTGATGACAGCCATCCTGACCGGTGTGAGGTGATATCTCATTGTGGTTTTGATCTGCATTTCCATGATGATGAGTGACATTGAGATTTTTTCATATACCTGTTGACTCTTTACATCTCTTTTGGAGAAACGTCTATTCAAGTCCTTAGCCCATTTTTTAATCAGGGTATTTGTTTTTGTTTTGTTTTTTACTATTGAGTTGTTCAGCTTCTTTCCTCCTTCACAACTCACCAGTTATGTGGCCCAGAGAAGCCCTTTGTTAAACTCATGGGTTAAATGAAGGAAGCGTGTGGCAACCACTCAAAATAACAACAGAGAATGGCCAGGTGAGGCTCCACGGGGCCCCAGCCCCTGAAAAGTATGAGGGAAAATGTAAGGGATGGCGAAGAGGCTGAGAACAGTGAGGGCTAAGCGTAAGCACACAAGCAGCGTTCTAGGTTAAATAATGCCTCCCACACACACCAAATTCATGTCTTTCCAGAACCTGTAAGTGTCCCTTTATTTGGGTCTCTGTAGACGTAATCAAGTTAAGATGAGGTCATATTGGATTAGGGCAGGCCCTAAATATGCCAATGTCCTCATAAGAAGAAAGCAATACGGACACAGACCTGCGGGAGAGAAGCTCACATGAAGACGGAGGTAGAAATTTGAGTCCTGCCTCTACAAGCCAAGGAACACCAAGGATCACCAGAAACACTGGAAGCTAGAAGAGATGAGGAAGAGGAGCCTTCCCTAGAGCTTCTGCAGAGAGCATGGACTTGCTGACTGACACCGTAATGTCCAACTTCTAGCCTCCGGAATAAATTTCTGTGTGTGTGAAAAACCATCCAGTTTATGGTGATTTGTTATGACATCCCTCAGAAATGAATGCAAGCCAGAAAGGGTCGGAAAGAGCATGGTATACAGCTGGTGGCAAACTTCCCAAGTTCATAGTTCTGTTTTGCCACGGGCCTTAGCGCCCATGCACAAAATTTCCAGTCAACTGTGACCCCAAAGTACTTCCCCTTTCCTAGATATAGTAAATGTATTCACTGTAAGTTATACTCTACTATATTATATGTTATAGATACAATAAAACTTCTGTAATATGCAATTGCATATGATTGCATGTGATTTGATAATATAATATGCATTGCATATTGATTGCATATGATAATAATAGCATAACACGATTACACAGGTTGTATGAATATACATTACATTACTTGCAGGGTAAGTCATATTGTACGCTATGAAATATCGCCCTTCATGTAGTCTCTCCCTCTAAATGGTGAGCTTGGTTACCCCCCACACATGGGCCATGTTTTATTTACTTTGCCCTCTGTAGCAACAAGCGCAGGGGTCTGAAACTTAGTCCTGTTCCTGTTTGAGCAGATGTATGTGGAGGCAAGGATGGTATCACTCCCTATCTATGGCTTGAGTATCTCAAAATGGTGGTTTTGGCGCCCTGAAGAGTGTCCTGGGGAAGGGGTTTGGTTGTTACGACACAATACGGCAACAGATCATGGATATCGAGCCGTCTCTGCCTCTGATTCACTGTGTGACCTGGAGTAATGAAGTCACCTTGCTCTGTTGGCCTCCACCACCACACTTATAAATTCCTACGATTTTGTGAATTCAAGTGACTAATGGAGATTTAAGACATTAATCCTCAAACATTTTGTCTCAGAGCTCTTATGTACTTTTTTTTTTTAAAGATTTTATTTATTTATTTCACAGAGGGAGAGAGATTGCAAGTAGGCAGAGAGGCAGGCAGAGAGAGGAGGAAGCAGGCTCCCCGCTGAGCAGAGAGCCCGATGCGGGCCTCGATCCCAGGACGCTGAGATCATGACCCGAGCCGAAAGCAGAGGCTTTAACCCACTGAGCCACCCAGGCACCCCTCTTATGTACTTTTAAAGATCGTTGAGAATCCCAAAGAGCTTTTTGTATTTACTGTATCATAAATGAAAGCTAAAAATACTTTAAATCTTTACTTATTCACTTAAATATAAAATAGCAATGATACTAAATGTATTGTATGTTAACATAAATAGTACTCTAAAATAAAGGAAGTATATTTTTTAAGAAAAGAAATTGAGTGAGAAGAGTGGTGGTGTTTTGTTGTTGCAAAATCGTTAATGTCTGACTTAATAAAAGTTGGCTTCTGCCTTCAATCTTTTGCTTTTTGGTAGAGGTATAAAAAGAAAATCCGGCCTCACTCAGATATGTAGTTGGAAAAGGGAGGAGTAATTTAATAGCTTTTTCAGATAATTGTGGGCATTTTTCTTTATTACCATACCAAAACTCAAGTGGTAGTTTCTTCAAACCTAGTTGGTAGGTGGAATTTGAAACCCTATCAGCCAAGTTCTTCTGTTCCACTAAAACCCATTCATCTATCTCATACTATGAATGGGGCATTCACCCATGAATGATTTTTTAACATCACAAATTCGTCATTTGGAAAACAGCATTTCACCTAGTGAGGCAGATCTCCCAAATGCCAATACGTGTCATCGTACAATGTCAAAATATTTCATTCAGTGATATCACCACTGAGCTCATCAGAGAAGTTTGAGATGCAGTCAAGTGCATGGAGGCAAGTATCTGTTTCCCAATATCCTAATTTTCTCTTATAAGCTTCTATTGGATCAAAGGCAATAAATACTGTCTGTGGTGACAAGCTCATTTCATGGATTTTCCAGAAAGTGTCTGGCAAACGCCAAGCCTGAGGAGTTTGTCTGCCACCTGTTCTTTCAAGTAAAAACCCCGCTCCATGAGAGACCAGCTGGTTCAGCTCACCACTCAAGCAAGCAAGAGCTGGTTCCTCCAAACACCGCTGTACTTCGGAATGCAGCTCAGCTGCTTTACATGCATTTCCCATTTCATCAGCCAGAATGTTTAAAAGACGTGTACCCAAGGGTTGAGGTTTTATTCCATTATAAACTTTGTTACCGCTTCATCAAGGACATTAATAAACGAGACTGGCTTCTTTTATTTCTGCACGCACGTGACTCCTACTCCTGTTCGTACCACTGCCTTGATTTGTGCTAAAACACCAGCAACCCTACTCATGAAATTTCAACCCCAGGGGGAAATTATATTCCTTTGAAAATAGCTGTGACCTCCCAGAATTCCTGAAAGGGTCTCAGGGACCCCAAGAGGTCATGAATGACATTTGAGAACTGTTGGTTTAAGACACCCCACGAAAGTACCAGATACATAGAGCTTTGTCTCCAGACAAGAAGAAGCTGACCAATTGTCTAAAAGTCACTTGCAGGCACCAACGTCTGGAAGAGGGAAGAATTTTTCAGAGAGGAACCAAGAAAGAATAGCAGGAAATAGATGGCATTTAAGCTTGACAGATAATGTGTGGTTTATCAATTTATTGTCTCTCAGCTCTGAATGCCTGCTGTAGGAAAAGTTCTGTGAGAATAGGGGAAGTTCCTCTCAGCATTTCTTTTTTTTTTTTAATTTTTAAATATTTATTTCTTTATTTTAGAGAGAGAGAGAAAAAGTCCTCCAGCAGACCCTTACTGAGTGGGGAGCCCAATGTGGGCTCTAGGACCCTGAAATCATGACTTGAGCTGAAATCAAGACTTGGCCTTTCAATTGATTGAGCCACCCAGGTGCCCCTAAAGATATATATTTTTTTCACATTCAATTTCTTAAATTTTTAAATTATTTTTAAATTTTATTTATTTATTGTTTATGTTGGCCACCATACAGTACATCATTAGTTTTTGATGTAACGTTCCATCACTCATTGTTTGTGTATACCATCCAGTGCATCTCAGCATTTCTCAAGTGAGCGTGAAGGTGTCTTTCTCAGGAGAGAGCACCGGAGGGACCCTGCAGGAGGAAGAGGCTTTTCTGCCGTCTCTGGTGTGGGCTGGGGGTCAGCCCTGTGGGTGTGAAGACCTCCAGCAGAGCCTGCCCCAACCACAGCCCAGACTGTGATTCCTCTGGCACCTTGCAGCCACAGCCTGGTGATAACAACTCTGTGGCCCTATTGACTCAAAAGCCAAAACCTCCATGTAGCCTGCCTCTGGTCAGGGTGTCCACGCAGATGTGATACTTCCTTTGCAAGCCTCACCTGGCCTGGAGGCCTCCTGCTCCCGCTAACACCTGGCTCCCGCTTATACCTCTGACACCATTGCTGACCACCTCCTCCCCTCCTGAGCTCTGGACAATAGCCTATTGTTTGTCCAAAACACTCCAGACCAGCTCTGGCCTGGCCAAACCTGTGAGCTTCTTTGTTTTTTGTGGGGCTGACCATAACCTCTCCAGTGAGATTTGAACCCCTTTGCTGGCCATTCTCTTATAGCTCCAGAATTCTCATATATGTATTATCAATCTTCTATCATGGTTAATACTTTATGTTAAATTTCAGGGTGCCTCGGTGGCTCAGTGGGTTAAGCCTCTGCCTTTGGCTCAGATCATGATTTCAGGGTCCTGGGATCAAGCCCCACATCAGGCTCTCCACTCAGCGGGGAGCCTGCTTCTGAAACCCCCACCTGCCTCTCTGCCTACTTGTGATCTCTCTCTCTCTCCATCAAATAAAAAAATAAAAATTTTAAAAAATTAAAAAAATACTTTATGTTAAACTTCTGTGTTAACTACTGTGTGGTTTCTCTCTCTTGATTGGGACCAGAGTACTACAGCTGTTTAAATGTCTGATATTTCAAAATGTGAGATTTTTTGGCTCTTTGATTCATTTATTTTTTTTTAAGATTTTATTTATTTCTTTGACAGGGACAGAGAGAGAGAGAGAGACCACAAGCAGGGGGAGTGACAGGCAAAGGGAGAAGCAAGCTCCCTGCTGAGCATGGAACCCAATGCAGGACTCGATCCTAAGACCCCAGGATCATGACCTGAGCTGAAGGCAGATGCTTAACCTACTGAGCCACCCAGGCATACCTGTTTGATTCATTTAACAACCTAGCAAGAATAAGCTCTAAATGAAGTACTAGAAGAAAAACTCCAGTTATCTCCAGAGAGTTCATTTATGGCACATTTCAAGTTTTTGTTGCTTTGGTCATGAAAACTATCCTCAAAGACTCAAGTGATTAGGCAGTTTTTCAAGTTTAGAAATAAAAATTCTGCAGTACTGGAACTAGGACTGAACTGAGAGATGATGTGGTCTAGCTCTTTCATTTTACTGGTCAGAAAACAAGCCCAGACAGGTTAAACAACTTGCCTATGGTTACACAGCCTGGTACCATGACAGAATGGGGGATATAATTCCTGACTTCTGATTTATAGCATTCTGCCATGCTAGGCTGGTTGTTATCTTATGGGAAAGAGTGTCAAGGTGACAAAAGCCACAGGAAGAGAACTTTCTTTGGATATAAAATGACTCATCTGTGGAGCACGAAACTGATTCCCCTTACATGAAAAATAAAGAATTTTTCTTTATAATGACAATATTTGGATGGAGCAGCCCACTTTTTCCTTATTAGCGAGTATTCCTTATTATGACTTTTTCACATACCAAATTGTCTCTAATAATTTGGTTGGTAAGCTTTCTGTTAGCAGGGATAGGACTTGTTGGTTTGCAGTCCACTTGAGGACAAGAAGACCTACCCCTGAATAAACAACAGCTCTTTTTTTTTTTTTTTTTAAAGATTTTATTTATTCATTTGACACAGAGAGAGAGATTACAAGTAGGCAGAGAGGCAGGCAGAGAGAGAGGAGAGAGGAGGATGCAGGCTCCCTGCTGAGCAGAGAGCCCGATGTGGGCCTCGATCCCAGGACCCTGGGATCATGACCTGAGCTGAAGGCAGCGGCTTTAACCCACTGAGCCACCCAGGCGCCCTAAACAACAGCTCTTTTCTCAGCAGCCACATAACGCTTTACTCACTGGGGTCACTGGGGTGTCTTTCATTCAATGAACAGATAACGAGTATACATTTGAGGCTTCAGATGTTGTCAGCATTTCTGTAAAGTGGATTATAAAGGCTGAATCAGCACTCCACATGTGGCTGCTTGTGCAACGTAACATGAAGAATTCCAAGGGTAGCATGAAGAATTCCAAGGCAGGACTCTAGAAATAGGACCAACAGGATGTGGGGCACCTGGGTGGATCAGTCGGTTAAGTGTAGCTCAGGTCATGATCCCGGGATCCTGGGACTGACCCCCACATCAGGCTCCTGGATCAAGGGAGAGTCTGCTTCCTCCTCTCCTCAACCTCTCTACCTACTCATGCTCTCTCGCTCACTCTCTCTATTAAACAAAAAAAATGAACCAACGGGTTGTGTGTATATGGAGGGGGTGGTAGCTACGTGGATGATGGATAGATATAGATAATTATTTTAAGGGGTTGACTCACATGACTGTAGAGGCTTGGTAAGTCTGTAACCTGCTGGAGTAGGTCATTAAGTTGGAGACTCAGGGAAGAGCAGCAGGTTAAGTCCAAAGGCAGTCTGCTGATAGAATTCCCTCTTCTTCACAGGCGATCAGTCTTTCTATTATGGCATTCAACTAATTGAATGAGGCCCACACACATTATAGAAGATAATATGCTTTACTAAAAATCTAATAAATTAAATGTTAGCCTCATCCAAAAAGTACCCGTAGCACAGAACTATCTAGAACAATGTCTGACTAAGTATCTGAGCACTGCAGCCCAGCCAAGTTGACACAAAAAATTAAACATCACGCTAGGCAAATTTAAAAGTATTCACCGAGACAGGTAACCTGTCAATGCAGTGTCTGTCATCAACACCTTAGCTCCGCAGATGGTTTTATAAACACCTCCATATAGTTATGTAAATATACCCTCCCAAAGGCACCTGTGGGCATCATATCCAGAAGGCTACTGTGTTCAGTGTCTGACTAAGAGAGCAGGGTCCAGTGGTGCCTCTGACCCTGAGTAGTTACTGCTCGGGTCTAATCTTGGCTTTGGGCCCAAGGACGCCTACGACGTGCTGAGTTGTGTGATATGGCTGTGCTTGAGGCCTCCTGGGAATGTCCTTCAGCCTCCCCTGAGCTTTATGTCAATCCTCTCCGGGTCTGCATTCCCCTCCTGTTCCTCCACACACTCTCTGAGAAAGAGCTGCCCTTTCCCACCCAACACCAGTGCCCCTCTCCCAGCCCTTCTTTCCACTCCTACTAGCTTTTTATTTCTAGTCTTTCATGTCCACACTGTTTGAATAAAGGAACGGGTCTCTTTTAAACCTCTTGCCAGTCCTGCTTCTACTTCACACCCTGTTTTAAAACGATTCTCTTTTAATCACTTTCTGGGCCTAAGAAATTCTTTTTTTTTTCTTCTCTTTTCTTTGTAACTTACTCCTACTTGACTTTTCTCTTGTAGTTAGAACTTTTGATTATCCTTTCTTAAAACTCAGGTTTCTGCAGCCTCCCTGTCACCAGGTGCCTCCCTTTCTGCGGGGCTGGCTTTATGGGCCCACCATCTGTGCGGATACACGAGGCTAGGGGCTCAGAGGGGCCCGAGCTTAGCTTAATGCTCTGCCGTTGCTGTTGGCCCTGCCTCTGACCCTCATGTTCTTTGGCTGACAGCCTCCTCTTCCTGACCTTTGCCCCCTCAGCTAGCTGCTCTCCCCTTCCATGCTTGACACCCTCTGCAGTACTCCGACAGGATTACCCTCCCTAAGCCAGCAGTAACAGTGGCTCTTAGACCTAGAACATTCTATTCAACCCCTGAGCTTACAAAGAAGGAAAAGGAAAGAGAAAGAAAGAAGAAAAGAGAAAATGTGGAAATGCTACAGGGCTTGCTTGTCTCCATTCTTCCTGTTGAGTTCTGCCTCTCAGCCTCTCTCACTCCCTTCTACATTATTCTAGACTTTGCCTCATGTCAGTGGAATAGTTTGCCGGTTATTAGGCACCTGAGGTTTACTTATTAGTACTCTTTGCTATTAATATTTTCAACACCAAACGATCTCCCTTTCTAACAAGACGGTTGAGAAGTCTTCCATTAGTACGAGTGCGGCTTGGTGATTTGTTTTATTTATTTATCCATTTTATTTTATGAAACCCCGGGAACCTAAGAGGTGTTCAAGAAATACAGAGCTGATGGTCCTGGTATGTCTTTCATATTGCTCCACAATGCTTCGGGAGGCAAGAAGACTCTCCTGTTACAAAACTGCACCAGACCCAGGAGGCCCCACTATCCAAACCTCCACCTCTAAGTTAGGCTTTTCATGATCCACTAGCTCCAGGTATAACGTTTAACAACTAAATTCCATTGCACTAAGGGCAGGCTTGTGTCCTTGACTATTGCTCCACAATGCTTCGGGAGGCAAGAAGACTCTCCTGTTACAAAACTGCACCAGACCCAGGAGGCCCCACTATCCAAACCTCCACCTCTAAGTTAGGCTTTTCATGATCCACTAGCTCCAGGTATAACGTTTAACAACTAAATTCCATTGCACTAAGGGCAGGCTTGTGTCCTTGACTTCACAGAGTTCACTAGTACAGTATAAAGGGCAGGGTGTAGAGTCAGGCTGATGTGGGTTCAAATTCCAGCCCTGATATCAAGCAGCTGTACGGGGCACGTTTTTCTTCCCAAAGTGGCTACAGCCCTATTTCCAGTTCCATATACACTCCGGAGGTGGAGTCCATATTTGCCGCCTTCTGGAAATGGGGTGGGCCTTTATGGCTGCCTCGAAGAGCTGTAGAATGTCAAGTGCATGACTTTTGAGACCAGGTCATAAAAAGTGATACAGATTGGGCCCGGCACGCTCTCTCTCCTTTGGGATGCCTGCCCTGGGAACCCATGTCATGAGGAATCCACAGCACAACAAGGGGTACTGGGCAGTGTTCCAATCCACAGTTCCAGCCGAGTGCTCGGCTGACAGGTGGCAACACCCACCAGACACGTGAACGAGGGCAACTTCAGATGATGCCAGCCCCCAGCCATTGAGCTGTCCCAAATGACCCCTAGGGAAGTAAAATGAGTTATCCCCACGAAGCCCTGGGCAAACTGCAGGTTCCTGAGCAAAAATAATGTCTTCATTATTTAAAGTCACTTAGTTTTGGGGTAGTATGTTACCCAGCAGGTAACACACACACACTTAACCTCGCATTCTTTATCTGCAAATTGGGGGCAGAAATATCCACCCAAGAGGGTTGTTACACAACTGAATGGGAGTGGGTATAAAACACATGATGTTCACTTTATAAACTTACATCTCTAGTCATTATGACCACGGAAGACAAAGAGCTTTAGGAAGAGCCGATTAAATATCCCTGCTTTTGAAATGCTATGGCTTGGTAAAGAGTCAGTAGACCTCTCTTTGATGGCACAAAAATTCAACAATACCTTGGTGCTCAGGGTTTTGTGTGCAAAGCGATCCATTCAGTAGAGAAAGCAAACATAGGGGGAATGAGGGTCACTGCCCACTGGCTGCAAAAGTGTCCCTAAATGAGAGCAACGTCACACTGACCAGGAGGAAGACAGGGAAAGGGATGCAGGTTGAGGGAACCATAGGTACAGTCCTAGGCATATGCATGCCTGCTCTCTCTATAAGATCATTGAGTTTCTGTGCCGAGCTACATTCTTCAAGCATTGTTTTCAAGTGGCTCAGGTGCCAAAGACGAGAACTCTGTGTGACCTCTCATTGTCCGGGAAACATTGCTACATATATTTATGGGATCGTCATGCTGCTCTTTTAGGTTTGAGTGTGGGTCTCAATGCTTGCATCAGGAAAGCGAAAAGCTGGAAATTTCCCCCATCCGAAATGTACGAAAGCATGGGAAACCAAAGAGCAATACAAATCTCCAGCTTCAAATACACAGAACTCCTTCCCACGTGGATTTCATTTGAAGAGGTCTTCTGACTTAAGCCTGCCCCAGAGAATACCAGCCCTACTGGAGAAAACAGGCTTTCTATTTAATTAGGCCACTATCAAAAGTGTTGCTTTCCTCCCTTGACCTATTTTTTATTTATTATTCAAGATGTTAGAGAAACTAGTTCCAGCTTTTGATCATGAATTCATTTCCTCTCCAGTCATAGAATGAACCTGCAGCTCCTATAATCTTCATATCAGACAAGGGTATCTTGTTGAACTCTGCTTCTCTCACAAACGCTGGTGTTTGGGATCCTGTGATAGTGAAGATCTCTCAATTATTACTCGCCCGCCCTCTGCTATCATTGTCTGAATGTGGTGTTTGGGATATAGCATCTTAACATCACAAGATGGTCTGGAAAGTCTTTAGAGAGCTCACAAAATCTGCCATCCTGGCTCTCCCTTGGGCTCCGTCACTCTCATCTATCCCAAAATCCCAAACATGACAGAAGAAAAGCTTATGCCACTAACATCAAATCTGAGTCATGAGATTTATTAAATAGCTTCACTTAAACCTGGGACCCTCTGGAAAATTTTTATTTTTTTGAAAAATTCATATTTTATAATATGTTGGCAAAGTAGGTTTATAGAACTTAAGAAGTCTAATACTCATTTAAAGATTCCATGCCAGGGTTTGCTCTCAGATATTCTGACTTAATTAATCTGGAGTAGGGCTCAAGACCTTTTTTTTTTTCACTCAAAATTTTCAAAAGGATTCCAACATTCGATCAGGCCTGGGTCACCTCTGACCTAGTGGGGCTCACGGTTAGGGATAAAATAGATTCACCTAAGGGATGTGTTAAATAAGAAAAATGGACCAAAAATGTTCCCAGGCCCACTGCAAACACAGAGTCAGAGTCTCAGGGAGATTTCAGGTGCTCCCCCTTACTCGTTTTTTTTCCCTATTTCCTGGTACTCCTGTACTGGAGATGCCTTCAGATCACCGCCCACCTTCTCCCACCCAACTTCTACCATTGTTCCCTCAGCATCAGTCCTTGCATAGGCCCTGAATGAAGAGGACCATTTTGGGCTCTTCCAGGAGTGGAGAGCATATTTTGAGTGGAAGATGTCTGGAGAACCTCAAGTCAGTGCCGCAGCAATGCCAAGAGCCTCACCCGCCAGCTTCATGGTTGCACCTCCACACACGATTGTACTTGATCTCTGTAGGGGGGTCCTCTCTGAGGGTGATAGACAGCACTGTGACCAGGCCCAAGCTCTCACATGGTCATCGGGGCTCACCCGTAGTTCCCTTTCCCGAGCACTGTCCTCTAGCCAGCAATGGCTGGACGCTCCACTTCTTCTACAGGTGGGACGCCTTCAAGTCCTAGTTCAGCTTCCCTGGCTGTGTGGTGTGCTGGAAGGCTTTCGCCGCACACTGAACATGTGCAGTCACCTGACCTCTTGGGCAGGGCAGATCCACGCAGCCAGACCAGCATCATCACTGAGGGCCTATTTGGTGCAGAGCTTGGGATTTCGATGATGAATGAGAACCAGTCCCTGTCCTTGAAAAGGGGGCCCACACAGAGGCAGCAAAAGGCAAGGAGATGATGTCCGGGTCATAAGTGAAGTGCAGTGATGACAGAGCATGGGTAGAACAGGGAAGGTCTTGGGGCAGACTCATGACATGAGTCTAAAGGTAAGAGGATTTATTCAAGCATAACAGTGGGTGAGGACCTTGGAATAGAAGTGACTGCATAGATGCAGGTCTGGAGGCTTGATTAGACAGTGTGGGGTGTTTAGGGAACCATAAGCAGGTGGTCTTGTCCTTTGCATTGTATCAGGGAAACCCACCCAGGAATTCTCCAGTCCCCTTTCTTCCTCCGGTTTGAGGATACCAGCTCAGTCACAGGCAAGGCCACAAAGCAGTCAAAAGCCTATCTTCTGGAAGTCCCTCTGTCCCCTAGGTCTGCTTTTCCTGCCATCACTCGTCCTTGACCCCTTTGCACCAGCCCCCCGGGCCAACATGGCGTCTTCCCCGCTTCCATTTCTCAAAGCCAACTCTGAAAGCATTTGAATTTAAGGATGAATTTTAGATCACTGTTTGGCATTGATTGTGGACCAGATATAAGCAGAAGGAATAGAGCTCTGGTTGGGGTGTGGGGTTCAGGCATCTGCCAGGTGAGTGAGGAACTGGGAGAGAAGGAAGAATGGTAATGGGAGAGAAGGAAGAGTCTGGAAAACAGATACATGGGCTTTTCCCTATTAATTCTCATGTGAGATCCTGTCAATTCTAACCTCCGCAACTTAACAAGGACAGAGATTCCCTAATGGGTGCCCAGGCCAAAGGGAAGCACTTCTTGTCACAGAGCTGCTTCAATTTCCATTTAAAATTCTCTACTTAAAATTACTTCAGTGCTGGTTGGAAAGGCAAGACTTAAAAACAAAGCACATTCCTTTTTAATTACTCGGGAGGTGGGAGACTACAGGAATGTTTAACTTCGCCTTTTACACGAGTGCTATGAATTTGGGACAGTTGCTTGCAATAAGACCCTAGCCAGAATGTTTGGAGGATGTCTGAGTGAATTGAGTTCCCTGGGTAGCCCTTTAATCAAAAGAAGGGAGTGTAATAAAAAGCACAGGATTACTAGTCCTGTGTTCCAAACCTAGTTTGGGCTCAAATAACTGTGTGATGCTATGCAAGTAATTCCCCCTCCCCGCCCCCCGCCCCACTACCGAGCTTTAGTTTTGTTATTTATAAAGTGGATAAAGTAAAAAAGATGATCTTGAAAGACACTCTAAAATAGGGCCAAAATGTGGCTCGGAAAAGGTAAATATCACTGAATCTTATATCTGCAGCTCAGAATTCTACAGGTTGAATAGAAATCCTGTGAACCAGTTCGGCCCCCAGATCCCAGAACCACACTGGCTCCTGGCACGGGCTCCGTGACTGTTCGCTGAGAGGATGGAGCTTGCAGGCTGGCCCTCCAGCCTGAAAGGCTCCTCCGAGACGTTGCTTTCCCACGATTTTCCTCTAACACCTGTCCATAGTATTCTCAGCACATTACCTCAGAAAGCCATTGAAGAAGCTTTCCTGTTGGAAGGTTCCCCACCCTCAGCCCAACCCAGATCCCTCCAGCCTCATCCAACTCCTTCGTTTCTCAGACGAGGCCAACCGAGGTCCAGTAAGTACAGGTGACTTTTCACCTGGGGAGTTAGCAGGAAAGCAGAGACAGTTGAAATCTCAGTCAAAATCATCAATGTAAGTAATTCAGACATAGTCACAGGAGCTGTGAGCCCTGAATCCTGCCAAAATTCCTCTCTGGCGGGGTTCCTGCCAGCCCTGGCTTCCCTGTCATTGACTCTCTCTGTCCCTGTCATTTCTCCCTGTCACTTCTCCCTGTCATTTCTCCCTGTCACTTCTCCCTGTCATTTTACTCTCTTAAAAGGAGGAAAAATTCTGATTATTGTAGGATACAGAGTCTAACCAGGGTTTATTCCACCTTAATGTGAAGGATTCACTCAAGGTAAAGACAAAAAGCCAGACTCACACTGAAGGTCCTGAGCTCGCAGGGGGAGGGGAGGGGAGAAGCTGTGTGGCTAAATCCCCAGCTTTGCGTGCTCTTTCTCCCCCAGGCGGTGACTGGGAGGATCCAGGGAGATCACACAGGTGACATGGGAGCACGGAACCCAGCGGAGAGCAAGCCTTGAACACATCAGGTGCCTTCACTGAGACTCTGCCCTCTGGGCCCGTCCCTCCTTCCTCCCGCTCACGGGCCCCCTCCCCACCACTACACTAAAAGACAATCTGGAAAAAGTCTTCTGTGCCACAGTGCAATATGGAAAGGCCTCCACCAGCCAGTGCCTCCTAGCCCACAAGCCCACCCAACTAATTCCTTTCAAGGTCCTACAGAATGTCCTCTGAAGATTGGAATCCTGGATGATTGTATCTTTTGGTTTTTAAAAACGACCTCACAGCTACAGACATAGAAGCTGAGCCAGGCTTGGTGTCAAGGAGACCCCATTTTGCTTTCTCTGCCTTAAGAAAAACTCACTCTGAGCTCACTCCTGGCGGAGTTGTATGCTCAAGCTTAGCCTGAGCTATAATTGAAAAGGAGTCTGTCTTTTGTAATCCTGGAGACCCAGAGGGGAAATGAAAAGCTTTTCCAAATGGCAGACTAAGGCAGGAAATGTTCTATTTATTGTACTCCTATAAAGAAAATAAACTCACCCCAGTAATCATACCACACACACAATGTCCGGGGCATCACCCAGGAAGCCATAACCCGAGATGAAGTCTGTGTTTCTAGTCAGAGAGGGAATTTTTCCAAGACCTATAATATTTTCTTTCACACGTTCTACCATTACAAAAGACAGATTGCCCGCCCTGCTTTCTGTCTGGCCAGTGGCCGTCAGGAGACGTGTGTGCTGGTCCCAGATGTCCTGCAAGATAGATGTGCCCTTGAGCTAGTGACTGCCTCGGTGTGGCTTTCTGCATCCTTGCCTGGGAAGTGAAGGGATGACTGCATCATGTCCAGCTCTGCTCCTGCTCACTCACCCAGCAATATTATTTGAGCTAAAAAAAAAAGTTGGAAATGGGGACGCCTGGGTGGCTCAGTCAGTTAAGCATCTGCCCTCGGCTCAGGTCATGATCCCAGTGTCCTGGGATGGAGCCCCACGCCGGGCTCCCTGCTTAGTGGAGAGCCTGCTTCTCCCTCTCCCTCTGCCTGCTGCTCCCCCTGCTTGTGATCTCTCTCTCTCTACCTCTCTGTCAAATAAATAAATAAATTCTTAAAAAAAAAAAAAAAAGGTTGGAAATTGCCCTTGCTGGTGAAGAACAGTCCATAAATTCTCCACTTCACGCCTCGGAGGAAAGCCTGAAAGTGGCCTTTATAAAGATACAGAACTACCCCCAAGCGACGCTAAAATAAGTGAGGTACAAGAATTTTTCTCCTCCACAGGATCCTTTCTGTAAGTCTCAGAATTTAGCATGATGCCCTTGGCCTACTCAAATTCACAAGCACCAAAAAACCCCTATTTTTGCTCCTGCATTCTAATGCTGGGACCCACAGAAAGGACCCCTCAAATTAGCCACTTGGTAAATCACAGGATGTGAAGGTGTGTTTCCAGCTCTAACAGAATTGCCCCATCCACAGGTTTGGAGGAGAAGTTTATGTAACATAAGTTTATGTCAACAGTCACCAAAGCATATCATTTGTATCTCTGTTTCGTTTGAATAAATTAGCCGCACAGGTTTGTTAAAGATTCATACGATGGTCCCGCCCTCTAGGCCAACCCCCAACCATGTCTACGGTTTTAAGCCCCCTTAAGTAGTCACAATAGCTTCCCTTGCTAGCTCTTCCTAAGGAAGGAAGCTCACTATTACTGGGCTACATTTAGAATGGGTGATGCCAAACGTTGGCCTTCAAGAGTAGCAGACAGATTCCTGAATTCTACCAAATGTTTAGAATCAGCTCCCTTCAAATTATCTTTTGATGGAGGCTCAGGAAGGGCAAAGACATCTCAACTTGTGCTTCCTCTCTCACGTGATGGAAGAGAAGGCCAGAAGCATGATGTAGAAAATTCTGAGACCTCAACTAAGATCAGTGGGGCAGAAGATCAGCGTCATTTGGTGATTCCATGTCTTATTTATAATGCTGCCATCAGACGGGACTCTGCAGACATTTCTCCACAGAGAGCAGAGGATCGCTGAAGAGCCAGAAGAAACAGGCCTCAGCTAAAATGAGAAGTTTAATTACCCCCTGTGTTCTCCCAATTAGCTCTTATCGGATCTTTTTTAATGGGGTTCTTTCTACTAAGTCATAAAACGGATCTGTTCTATTGTTCTCAGTCTTGTGATAAGTTCAGGGCCAGACATATTCATTCTAAGTGTCTGAAATGTAGTTTGCATGCAAATACCACAGCCTCAGGGAAAGACCTTGGGGTTGAAGAGAACCAAGGCCTTCGAAACAAATTTACTAGAAGTGGAGTGTTGAGCATCCGGGACTTTAGTCCAGAGCGTCTGCAGTTATGTAACTAGCTGTGAGCAAGGTGTTTCTTCTCTCAATCCCGTCTCCTGTGGGGGGACAGTGGAGGAGAGAGAGGTGTTTGGCCTGGCCTCAAAGCTCTGTCCCTCTTCTGTAACCGCCATAACAACAGCTGCCCAGGTGCTTCCCGAATTCTCTAGGAGGCTCAAATGGGGGTAACGCATGTGCCAGTGCTCTGGAAGGCTGTGACCCAATAATACCACTGCCAGTCCAGGTCCCTGCTTTCTTCATCAGTAGATTGACATTACAGCTAGAATACCACGGCTTAGGGAAATGAACAGAAGCCCATTCCTCAATCAAGTCCCATCAACAGTGTTTTCTCTGTCCACGGTGCCTGGGTGGCTTGCTCGTTTGAGCATCCGACTCTTGCATGATTCCGGGGTCATGAGATCAAGCCCTGCGTGGGGCTCCATGCTTGGCATGGAGTCTGCCCGAGATCCTCTCTCTCCTCCCCCACCAATAAATAAATCTTTAAAAAACAAAAAAAAAAGAGTGCTTTGTCTCTCCCTGAGAATTCCCAGCAAAGGCCCTAAGAGAAACACTTTTCTTGATAGGAGCAAATTCTAATTGTCTATTGCCTTGCTACTCAAAGTAGGTCCGCAGCCCAAAAACATCGGCATTCCTCAGGAATGTAGATTCTTGGTAGAAATGGAGATCCTCAGGCCCTACCCCAGACCTGCTGAATCACAGTCTGCATTTTTAACAAGCTCTCTAGGTGATTTATCCCTGTTGGTATTTGAGAAGGCTGGTATTCAGCACCTTTTGAAGACAAAGGCCTCATAGGGCAACAAGGCAGACACACTAGGTCAGTGATTACCAGCTTTCCTTTTTTATTTAAAAAAGTACATCCTTGCACATCTGGATTTCACATTGCTCCTATTTAGAAAAAAAAAAAAATCTCTACTCCTGCACACGGTAATCCGGCCGTCCCATATTCTCAAAATGTCAGTGAATCTCAGCCAAATTTCCATACCTCGTGCAGAGGAGGGGCGTGCTTGCAAGTAACAATGGCAGCCTGGTGCTGAAAGTGAACACCGAAGCTGAAACCGGAGCCAGGGTTACATTATTTATTGAAATTCCATGATGTGGCTTGTCCATGGGGAGCCTACGGAGCCTAGAATCACCAAACGGAGCCATCCTGTGCAGGCCCCATCCTCTGCCCCCTGAAGTCACCTGCCTCTTTGCCCGTGGAACCAGTCAGATGTTGGACCCTCGCCTGAGAGGTTATGTTATGGGAACCTGACATGCTGTGGTCAATGAATGGGGCTTCCTGAAGGCTCCACACTGCGTGCTCCCAGTGCCCGTCATGCTGCAATGCACTAGCTCGGCAGGCTACCTTCTTGCAAACCAAAGTGCATAGAAAATTTGCATAGAAAGTTGCAAAACTACGGAGGCCTGCGTGGTGCCATCAGTTAAAGTTTCCAACTCTTGGTTTTGGCTCAGATCTGATCTATGGGTCATGAGATCGAGCCCTGCATTGGGCTCTGTGCTCAATGCAGAGTCTGCTTGAGTTTCTCTCTCTCCCTCTGCCCCTTCCTACCCCCTGCTCTCTTTCTCTCTCTCTCAAATAAATTAATTTTCAAAAATAATGTTGTAAGAATATGAGAAAGTCAGTATGCTGCAGCTAACTCTTAAAAAAAAAAAACAAAAAATAGAGACATTATCTGCCTCATGGTTTCCACCTGTATATTGCAGAGAAAAGGTCTCTTTGCCAACCAACATGCCAATATATATAAAGTGAACTAAACTCTATAGATAAGTTGTCCTTTCATAATCACTCATATTTGATACTCAAAAGCAAAATACTGCAAACATATATCCACCAATAGTGGACTGGTTGTTTACAGAATAATGTGGCCAGGTTATGGAATAGTATACAGCTATTTTAAAAGAGTGAGTTGTTGGATTCTTATGTATTATTCTGGAAGCAGTGGGTGATCACTTTTTTATTTAAAGACACTACAATTGTATCCTTCATTGGATCAAATCCAGTGATTCTCAGTATTAATAATCACTCCAGACTGTCGAAATGGGGGATGGACATTGTAATGGCTCAGACCTATGAGTTTTCCTAAAATTACTAAAACAGGTAACAGGCAGCGAGTGAGAAAAACAACAAGGGGGTACTGTTGGTTCTCTCTCCAGGTGGATCTCACGTGCACTTTGTGCCTGCAAGGTGCCTATTGTTATTGCTCTATTTGCCTGACTTTTCACTGTTGAATGGCCCTGTAGTTCAAACAGACCGGCCCGCATATCAAAAGAGGAAATTACTTCCTCTTAGGGCTTTGCCTTTTTTTTATTTTTTAAGATTTTATTTATTTATTTGACAGAGACAGATATATTGAGAGAAGGAACGCAAACACGGGTGTGTGAGAGGGAGAAGCAGGCTTCCCGCTGAGCAGGGAGCCCTGTGAGCCTGATGAGCCCGATGCGGGGCTCGATCCCAGGACCCTGAGATCATGACCTGAGCTGAAGGCAGCCGCTTAATGACTGAGCCACCCAGGCGCCCCTAGGGCTTTGTCTTTTGCAAAGAAGTCCCGTTGAAGCTCTATGAGGACTTACAATAAATATTTGTGATAAATATTTATTTTAAATAAATTTAAAATTGTAATTGCTTTCATTCTATCCTGGAGTAACAGAGATCACAGCAACTTCTCCATTCTTCGTTTTTGGCCCCATAGTCTTTTGGCCTCCCTCTTTGCTAGGAGAGCACATCAGGCTTCTTACAGTAAACTATATAACCTCACTTTTATCCAAATCACTGCGAGCTTTAGTGACGGGCATATTGTAGTTAGTATGACTGTGTGGAAATGGTAATGAATCTAAATGGGGAAAGATGATTTTCTTGTTGTCATCCGAGTAAACTCCCCCAGATCTACAGTCCAGACAACTTTCCTCTGTCATATTCTAGCACACCCTAAACTATTTCTTTGGCCCTTTGGAGCCCATCCTGAGAACCGTCCAAAAACCTTCCACGGATAACAGAATAAACTTCAGCCTCCTTGGGTTGCCCTCGGAGCTCACACCCTCTCTTTACTGCTTTACCAACAGTTCTCTGTCAGGACTCCTTCCTTTCCCTCCCCACGCCCCCAAGTCAACATTTTGCCCACCACCACTGCTGGAGCTCCATTTGCTGCATTTATACTTTGTATCCTTCCTCTCTTCTGGATTGCCTTTTCCCTACATCTCTGTTTTCCCATGTCAACTCAGATCCACCCTCCCTGGCAAGATTTTTTCAAACTCCTATTAGAATTACTTTGTGGATGGTTCATTTCATCATTTGCTACACCAATATTAGGTATTATCAATGTGCTAAGTGTTCTTCTAGGGGCAACGGACATCCACCATGCCTCCACTCAACATTTTCCCTGTGGTTTGCTCGATGCTCACGCTCCCCTCTGGAAGATGCAGAGCATAAGAAGTAAAATACAAGAGCAGGTAAGGCCCTGGGCTTTGGAATCTTACCAGGCTGTTGCACTTACTAGCTTTGTAATTCTGGGCAAGCTTCCTGGCCTTGGTTTTGCTCATCTGTATAGTGGGGATGCAACGTGGTATATACCTCCTCTAGTTGGGGTGAGGATTAAATAAGCTGCTTCATGTAAAGTACTTAAGGGTTGCCTGTGGTACAAAATGAGAGCTCAATTAACATTCCTTACATTATGATCTTCTATCTGGGCTCCTATTTCCATCTCTGCTTCCTCGTTTCCTGTTTTCCATGTATAGAACACCATATTGGGCCTCCTCGTCACGGTGGGATAAAATACTCCTTTCTGACTGGGGATTGGTTAATAAGGAGGGGTTCCTGAGAACTCACTGGAATGTTTCAAATAAAAATATAAATGGGTGTTCTTGAACATTTCAAATATGTTAAAGAAAATCTGGGATTTCTAGGAAATATTCATTTGACAGTATTTATTGCAAACTTCTAGAACAGTGGTTCTCAAACTTTAGCATGCCTCAGAGCCAACTTGTTCAAACATGGCAGGTCTACCCACATAGAGCCCAAGAACTTGTATTTCTAACAAGTTCACAGGTGATGATTCTGGTCTAGCAGCCACACTTTAAGAAACTCTGTACCAGGGACACCTGGGCGGCTTAGTCGTTAAGCATCTGCCTTCAGCTCAGGTCTTGATCCTAGGGTCCTGGATTCGAACCCCACATCAGGCTCCCTGCTCAGTGGGAAGCCTGCTTCTCCCTCTTCCACTCCCCCTGCTTGTGTTCCCTCTCTCGCTGTGTCTCTCTCTGTCAGATAAATAAATAAAATCTTTAAAGAAAAAAGAAAGAAACTCTGTACCAGATGCCTGGGAGAGAGAATAATTATGACAGCGGTATGGGTCAGCCTTCCAACAGAGCTAAGCACCAGGTTCTGAAGAAAACACACAGCAGAGTGGCACGAACCCTGGGTCTGGTTAGACTGCCCAAATTCTAGCCCTGGTTCCATTCTTCACTGGAAAATGACCTTGGATGAGTCATTCACTTCTTCTGAGCCTTGGTTTCCTTATTCATAAAATTAGGATAGAATATTCCCTTCATGCCTCACAGTGCTGTGTGGACCAGGGACAAAGGTAAAGTATCATATACTGACTGGAAATCAAACTTGAGAGTCAGGGGAATGGACATACCCTCCCTTTCTCCAGTCCAAAGTGACCCTTTGAATGGAAGAGAGACCTTGTAAACAAGTTGCATTCTTTCCCAGCTCACTGAAGTATTATTTATTATCCTAAAAACCCAAATACTTAAGTAGATTTTCCTCAAGACCTTGAAGTAGCTTTGAGTCCAGAGCCCATCTCTGGAAAGTGACAGGAGGGAGGCTCCACTAAGGGCTATGGGCACTCTCTACCCTTTGACCTTTTACTTTGTCTTGAATCATTCTGGGGTGCCAGCAGTGAAATATTCCTACCACTTAAGATTAGCATCTGTGAAAATCACCTCACTAAATTACTTTTTAGTGCCCTGGCCTCAGTATCCACCAGCAATCACTAGAATAAATCATTATACAAAGTTTTCTACTGCATTTGCTATATATATATATATAAAAGTTGAAGACATTATTCCTTATATTTCTCAGTGTTCCCTATACACTCCACACAAAGCACCATGTGAGAAATGATCTTAGAACCCAGTGACACATGTAAAAGGATTACTTAACCTTAAGAGTAAATACTAGTGAGGGGAACCCGGGTGTATCACTCGGTTAGGCATCCGACTTCAGCTCAGGTCGTGACCCAGGGGTCGGGCTCCACACTCAGCAGGGAGTCTGCTTCTCCCTCTCCCTCTGCCCCACTTGTGTTCTCTCTCACTCTCTCCCTCTCAAATAAAAACAAAAAAAGAGTAAATGCTAGCAATAACATGTTGTGAATAGAAAACATTAAAAAAAGCATAAGCTATATGATCCCAATATTAAAAAACAAACAAAAGACTCAAAAGAAAAATACCAAAATGCTACCAGAAGTTCTATTTGGGAAATGGGCTATGGTTGATAATCTTTATATGTATCTGTTCCAAATTTTCTACAAAGAGCATGAATTACTTTTATAAATAGAAAGCAAATAACATTATTTTTCAAAGTAATTCAGCGGCACGGAATTTTATTTCCTCCCCAAAATTAGATGGCTTCTTCCACTCTCAAAAAGAGGATTCTAGAACTAATTGTGTTTTCTCTTTCTCCCCTGGCCGTCCATGAAGCTCAAAATCATATCTGAGGCACACTCGCAATGGCTTATATTGACTCTTATCACAGGCCCAGAGTCCCTACTTTCATGTTGTATTTTATTGAAATTCCTATTATATGCTTTTACTTATTAGAAAAGTAGAAACTTCTTGTGCAATGTAATTTCTGAAATTTCTAAACACCCTGAACTTTTTAGAAACTCGTTAGGGGTCCACACATGAGTTAAATATTTAATCTAACAAATAAAATAATGCAGCTTCTAAACACCTAAAAAACAGACATCAAACAGCTCAAAGGCTCATGATTTATAACCAGGGAGAAGTTGAAGCAGTGGGCAAATCTGATGCACCGTTTGCCAAAGACCCCAACGTACACGGTGTTCCTTTTGTGTGAGCAGCCGAGACTCAGCCTAGATCTGTGAGGGCTTCGCCTGACTGTGGTCTCTGCGGGCGTCGGGCCAGGGTGGGGAGCACCACCTGGCTCCTTCCCCATCACCATCCAGCTTCGGTGGGTGTCTGCCAGGGGGTCACTCCGCAATAAGACACACTATCTGATGGAACATGGGGAGCAGTCCAGGGTACCTCCGAGGCCATGATGTCAAGGACACTGGCAAAGGCAAAGTGGATGTGAGATAGGAGAAATATGAGGGGATCCGACTTTGAGGAGAAAATTTTGATCTCAAGAGAGATGGCTGTGGGGGCACCTGGGTGGCTCAGTGGGTTAAAGCCTCTGCCTTCGGCTCAGGTCATGATCTCAGGGTCCTGGGATCGAGCCTTGCATCAGGCTCTCTGCTCAGCAGGGAGCCTGTTTCTTCCTCTCTCTCTGCCTGCCTCTCTGCCTACTTATGATCTCTCTCTCTCTCTGTCAAATAAATAAAAAAAGTCTTTAAAAAAAAAAGAGAGAGAGAGAGAGAGAGAGAGAGATAGAGAGATGGCTGTGGAACCAGCAGAGGAAGAGTGAAGGAACCACTGGACCACAGCCCACACAGGGGCTTTTGTTCTGTCCTCATGCCCTCCATATCCGTTGGGGCGACTTGGAGTAAGCCCCTTCTGCCTCTCCCGAGGCTCAGCTTCATTATGAGTTGAGCTAGTTCATCTGTAAGGCTCTTGCAGTTCTTTCGGTGGATGAGTCTATGACTATATATCTATCTGTATATATATACTGATATCTATCTATCTGCATATATATACATTCTACAGCTCACAAGAGATTTCACACACAGAGATAAAGATGACAGTTCTGTGTGTCTCAGATTGCATGATTGCCTAGATGAGTGGTTTTAATCAGAGACATTTAAGAAGTCAATGATTAGCTTTTAGTACTGACTGACCTTTCTCTCTGGACTGAGAGTCCATCTAAATGACATGCAGTTGGGGTGTGTGAGAACCAAAAGGGACAACCATGAGTCCATAAATGGACTAAGCCTTGGTAAAAGGTGCACAACGATTCACGCGCAAGATGAGTTACTGAGGCTGGCTGCCTAATTTTATGGGCTGCTCAGGGAAAAGCACGCATGTCAGAGAAATGGAGGACTATGAAGCAGTCATAAAATGGGAACCAAGCACCCCCGTGGCATATACTCAGAGCCAGTATTTCCCCCATAAATCCATTAGATCCTCAGACGTCCACCAAGGGGCTGCTTCTTCACAGGCTGATCCCACCAGATGGGAAGCTGATGAGGCGGTGCGGGAAGAAAAGAGTGGGGGTGGACAGCTTCGTAGGACTTTGTTAGTCTTCTTTCTGGGAAGCTGTAAAAGTCCATACGTGCTGGGAAGGGGTGTGTTCAGTCATGCACAGAGCCAGCAACGTGCCATGGTAAGTAATGTGCCTGCACTCCTGAATGGGGGCTGTGGTTGGGTGAGTGAAATCGATACGGGAAGAGGAGTGTCTGACACCACATGCTGTCATGGAGTCGGGGTCATCACCACCTGCTGGAACCGTGAGTGCCATTCTGCAGAGCTCAGCTCGAGCCTACACTGCTCTCCTATGTCAGGCTGACCTCAGGGAGTAGCAGGTGTATCAGAAGGAGGGAGGATGAAGAGTCACATGGAATTAGGTATGGACCATCTGGGACAAAGGAGCAACAGGTAGGGAAGGGTAGATTGTGGGGGGTGGGGGATGTCTGGTTAAAAAAAAAACAAGAGCAAAAATAACCATCCATTCATTCATTCACTCATTCATCCACTCGTTCATTTTAACTTAAGCACACCTACATTCACTCATCAAATATTTCCTCAGTACCTACTTCGGGGCTAAAATACAGTGCCTTTCTCAGATAGATAGGTCTTTTATTCCCCTCTTCCACCTAAATTAGCCCCTTACTTATTTCCTTAATAACAATATGTATAATCTGAAATTACTCATTTCTTTATGTCCTATCTATCTCATCCATTGGAATATAAACCTTGTGAAGGCAGGGATCGTGTCTACTTTTCTCACTGCTATTCCAGCACCTAGAAGAATGCCTAGCACAAATAGATCCTCAAAAAACTGGTTTTTTTTTTAACAAATAACTCATAGAGATGAACAGAACCTGGGTCCTTGGAGAAAATATTCTAAGAAAGCATGGAAAAGCAACTACTGGGATAGGAAAGGAAAGGAGAAACCAGTACAAAGATTGAATTGCCCACCCCCTAACATTTAACAAAATACTTGACATCAAAAACCAAAAAGTCTGAGGAACCCTCAACGTACTGGCTCCCTGTGTTCAAGATGAGAGGGTTGAGCATTATTAATTCTTAAGTACTTTCCAGGGCCACCTGGCCTGTGATCTACTGTCTTCAGCTAGAAGATGCCAATGCTCTTTCGTGTTGCCTGTGCTGTCCTGAGACGCGCTGTGCTAGAGTGAAAGGTCACCTGGCAGAAGGTTGGAAGGCTCAGCCCCAAAGGAACGTTTAAGTGGCAGTGTGACTTTGAGACAAGTCAGATGACTTTGGGACAAGACACGTGGCTTTGGGAGCCAGAAGTTTCTTCTGTGAGTAAAATGGAGATAATGACATTTGAGCTAACAGCGTCCATTTCCACAGCTTTGTTTTGAGTTCCAAAATGAAAATGTAGTGCATGGACTCTGTAAACTGTGAAACCACAGGCAGACATTTGCCATCTGGTTGTCACCAGGAGGCCTCCTCCTGTGACTCACCACAGGGGGAGGCCTTCACGGGCTTGTTGCCTTCAGCGGAACTGGTTATTCACAAAATGGAGTTCTAAGAATGGACTTTAAAGGAAAAATAGAAATCACGAGGTAAGTGCTTTTGTTTATAGCTATTGATCAAAATCACTCATGAAGAATTCATTGAGTTTTCCATGATACTGTTTTCAAAGACAAACCGACTGGTGGGCAAGCGATCCTTCTTTCCCTCCACAAGCATCCATTGAGTAGCTCCACACCAGGGAAGTAAAGTCAACAATTGCCATCCTTGACCTCATGACTGCCTCCAGGCAGGGCAGACACAGAGCATTCAACTTGCTCTTAGAAGGCAATGGGATGGGAGCAGTGACAAAGCCATGCATACCGTGTTGGCTAAGAGGATTAAATCAGGACGAGTGGGAGAAGAGGCTGAAAAGGCTTCCAAGGGCCCAGTCCAGGCAAAAAGGATGAAAAGGAACCTCCAAATTAGACAGAGAAGCATGTGTAGAGACTGGGAGCCCAGAGAGTCCAGCCCCTCTGGGAGCCTTGACCTGTTTGTTCATTATGGTTGTTGCTTGGACAAGGCATGGTGAGAGAAGGATTCAGAGGGATACACAGGAAGCAGATCCTAAAACAATCCACTCTACCTAGAGCAGAAAAATGAGGATTTAGTCTCACATATTAATTGAAGCAAAGAATTGAGAAGCCACTGTAACATTTTAGTACAGCAGAACAGGAAATATCTATATTTAACCTCCTCATAAACTTCCTCCCATAGTTACCTTTCTGTATAAAAGCAGGCTCATCTCACAGCAATGTGTGACCAGGAAGCGCAACAGTGAAGTGACAACTTCCTAACCAGCTGTGTTGGAAATCCCTGCTTGTACCTTCAGACCTCCTCTCCACTTGCTCTACCTGGCCTGCACCCTGGGAGGCTGGCACGGGAGGAACCATTAAGGGTCTCTTGCCCTCTGTCTCCTGAGGATCCCGTTGATCAGTGAGGCACCAGAGGAAGAGAGGAGGTCAGAAGGAACATAAAGTCAAGGCATTTACTGCCCTGGTTCCACCCTTGTTGGGCTGCTTCAAGTTGGTCACATCCCTTTCCTGAAGGGCACACACCTTCCACTGACTCTTTCTGTCTTTAGGTAAAGGTTCAGGCCTAAGGATGGTGAAGGGCCTTTGTTGTTGCTCTCCCAGATATATTTCTCCACTCTCTCCTGACGGTGTCTCTAAACCCTGGTCATACCTTTGGAAATCGCCTCTTTCCTAAACTCTCTTCCAAATACCAATTCTGAGGATTGCCAATAGTTTCCAATGAGTTCCTGACTGACACACCATCACTGTCTTCTAGTATCACTGGGTTCTTTGGTATATAGGGAATGGCGGGTTATCAGAATCCTTAGTGTAATTGGTCAAGGCCACCCAGAGGGTAAGGAGAACTGGCTGGAGTCAGAAAACCCAGGTTCCAGTCTTAGTCCATGAGTAGCTATGTGACCTCAGGCAAGTAAAAATCCTTTTGGATATTAGTTTGGATGAAAGGACTTTGTTGCCTAAGAATAGAGGTCAGTGGTAGGCATGATCTGAGGTTTGGGGACCACTGTCCCTGGAGGGTCCAGTGTTCCTCAGAGGTGCCTCAGGGCCACCTTGGGGTAAGGGAGGTAGACCAGAGTAGCCCCTCTTCTATCTTTCTTGATATAGTAAGGTTCTGTATATGATTTAGTTTTACAAAAATGACAAAAATTCCTTGGAAATTCTTGGAAATTATTAAGCTTAATGAAGCGTGATGTCTTCCCTGATTTTTAGAGCTGAGATTTCCCACCTGCCCATCCATGGGTCAGAGAACCTGATAAGGAGGTAATCTCCACTACAATCCACAAGTATGGCAGCCAGGAGACGAAGCACTCATGGCATCATAAATGCTTAGATTACAAAGAGACAGTGATTGTGACTTTGCCCACCATAAAAGGGCTTGTTCAGGGACAGACGACCTGGAGCTGTATTTCTTATCCACATTTCCAGAAGAGCATTTACCTGACTCATCTTCCATGAATTACTCCTGTGTATCAGTGGCAGTGTGTCTCACTTGAAAGTCAGTGTGGCTCCTATGCTGCTCATGGAACCGAGACCTGATACCCTTCCATTGGCAGCCAGTGGAAGATGTCGAGAATAGCAACATGAGTGATACTGTGGACGGAACCCAAACATCTGACCCCATTAACTTAGCTGGTATGTGGGAAGCTCTGCAAGTGTTTGCTTCCTACAGACACGTATTAACATCATGTCTCACCCTACCAAGCCTTTCCTGATAACTCCCTGGCCAGAAGTCATGGCTCTTTTTCCAAACTCAACATTCAGCACTATCTTCTGCTGACCTTTGAAGTTAGATACTTGGTGTGGACGTCCAGGCTCTCTCTCTCGCTAAACTGTGGTTTCCACTGGAGAAAGGAACATGTGGTGCACACCTGTAGTCACTGGGAGGGGGGCAATGCCCTGGGAAGAAGACTGAAGGCCAATCTCAGTCAAAGGGATCCTGTGTAGGAGTACAGTGGGTCAGTACTGAGGGCTGAGGCTCTCCCTGTCCCAGGGAGGAGCATGAATCTCCTGCCCACGTGGACAGAACTGCTCTGGAGCCTGGAGGGCCTAACATGTGGGACTTGGTCTGCCCTTCCAGGCTGTACTTGCATTTGAGTCTTAGTTCACTCTCGTCAAAACGTTGAGGGGAGGGAGCACACAGCATGATTTGTTCTAACGGAAGACTCTCATGGTCCCCAGGGATACTTTCCAGGTGTCATTCCATATGAACAATGTCCCCTTTCCTGATTCTCATCACTGGGACCTCAGAGAAGCCCGTCCAACTTCTCTTACAAGTAGCCCCAACATCCCATTGAGGTAATATTCTGTAAATATCCTAACTCCAGAAAATACCTCTGTAAAAAAAAGAAATCATTTTGGCTGGAAAGCGTCAGCGCTGCTCTGAAATTTTGGAAAAAGCATTGAGGAAAATCCCCAGACTAAAATTAAGATAGACAGAAGTAGTTTTCTTTCTTTTTTTTTTTTTAAGATTTTATTTATTTATTTCACAGAGGGAGAGAGATCACAAGGAGGCAGAGAGGCAGGCAGAGAGAGAGAGGGGGAAGCAGGCTCCCCGCTGAGCAGGGAGCCCGATGCGGGCCTCGATCCCAGGACCCCGAGATCATGACCTGAGCCGAAGGCAGAGGCTTTAACCCACTGAGCCACCCAGGTGCCCGACAGAAGTAGTTTTCTAGGTTCACCATCTTTCTGTGCCAAATATCACTGTGTGACCACGACCTTGGGTGCTGCTTTCACGGCTTCAGGTAACATGGAAACACATAAACCAAGCAGTACAGTATAATCTAAATGGGAAAACAGAAAAGGTCCATCTTGGTCTTCACATTCTCTGCCTGGCTCTGTTTCATAAATATTCAGGTACACCAAAAATGAACAAGCGAGGCATCCCATTAAAAGTAGCAAAATTCCCCAAGGGGCAGAGTGCAGAGCAAGTCACATCGCCCTCCAGGATGGGAGATGACAGTGTAGTGCCACCCTTGAGCTAGTGGTTTGAGTTTTACCAACAAGCTGCGGATGGCTAAATCCAGGGGTCAACTCTGCGGGTCCACGATCAAATTGATCTCCTATCTGTAAGCTTGGCTTATGGCAAGTGACATCCCCACACATATATCCACCTTTGCTCATGAGAGAGGAGGACAGATGGAGAGATTGCTAGTAAAGCCCGTGCAGTAGACCCAGCTCTTCCTTGTATGCCCTGTGTGACCTTGGACAGACATCGAGTCTTCCCCTGAAACTTACCCTTGTCTGTAAGGGACATGCAAACGGCGCTGTCATTACGATGTGACTTTATAATTTTACATAATGCTTTAGGCTGCAGTCTGTTTTTACAAAGGAAAGGGGTTATTAAGATCAAGCAAAACAAGGCAGATTCTCTGCACTCCTCTGAAACCCTCACCTTCTGCCTCCCTGTAGATGGCACTAGCCCTGTGCTATTATTTTTTAAAGTAGTTTCCATTCATGTTTAAGTCACTAGTTTCCATTCCAGCAACAGGTCAGCAAGTTAGAGGCAGCAAAACAAGCGCCTGCCTAAAGCAAACAAACGAACGAAAAATCCCTCCATCTTGACTTTTATTCGTGTTTCCTTTTTGTTTTAGAAAATGATTTGGGTTGGCCCATGGGTACCAGATGGACTAAAGTGTGGTAGAAAGATGGCGGATTTAACATCTGACTCCCAACAACTATAACAAGTCCAATGTCACATATGACCTCCCTAAGCCTGCTGCTGAGTTTCCTTGCAGCAAAAATTTGGATAATGACATTAACACTGCAGAATGGTTATAAGGGAACATACACACAAAAACCCATGTTACATAGTAGGAGTGTCCTTCCTCCCTCAGAAAATGCAATGATGCCAAGTCCAAGGTCATAGGTGTACTCTTGGTCTAAGCTTGGGAGGAAATATAAATTGGGTAAGCATGCAGGAAGGTCAGAGTAAAGCTTTAGTTCTCAGTATGGTGGGGTCCTCGAGGGACTTAAGGCTGTCAACTCACTTAAGTGGCACACGGACTTTTGGCTGACTGGTTTGATATCAGACACACCTGAATTCAAGACCAAGTTCTGCTTCTACGAGCTGTGGGAACCTGAGAAAGGGACCAGGTCTCAAACCTCAGCTTCCTTTACTGCGAAATGGGTCCATATCAATTCCATGAGAAGATGGTATATATGAAGTGTTTGGCTAACGTCATTATGTGTAGAGAAAAGTTAGCTCAACCCACCTATGACAGAAAGACTCTAAGGTGACCCCCCCCACTAACTATGACTCCTGTCTGCTAGTATTTATGCTCTTGCATGATCCCCTCCCCTGAGCGTGGATGGGATCTATGACTTGTTTTTAGCCAACAGAATATAGTAAAGGTGCAGGAATTTTGCAGATATAATTGTAGCCCCAAATCAGTTGGCTTTAACTTAATCAAAAAGAGACTGTTCCCAGTGGGCCTGACATAATCAGGAGAAAGCATGGGGAAGAATTCCTGGGTGGCTCAGTCAGTTAAGCATCTGCTTTCGGCTCAGGTCATGATCCCAGGGTCCTGGGATCAAGTCCCACATCGGGCTTCTTGCTCAGCTGGGAGCCTGCTTCTCCCTCCACCTGCTGCTCCCCCTGCTTGTGCTCTTTCTCTCTGCAAATAAATAAAATCGTAAAAGCAGCAGAAGCAGCAAGTTGCGATGATAAGTGCCCGTGTTGAGGGCCCTGTGGCAGGCAACTGTGAGGGGCCTCAGGGCCTCAGGGACGCAGTCCCACTTCTGCCAACAACCACAAGGGCTTGGAAAGGATGCTCAGCTCCAGAGGAGGTGTTGAACAGAGAACCCATCTGAGCCGATATCAGACTCCCAACCCACAGAAGCTCTGCCATGATAAATGCATTGCTCTTAAACCATTACAATTGTAGCAAGTGTTACACAGCAAAGGGAAGCAAATACACGGCTGCTTCTGGAAGTCATTTCCTACAGATAGGGTTGGATGGAGGAAAGACAGGGTCGGCCTCTACCCTATCTGTTGAATTCTTCGACATAGCAATGAGGGAAAGAAAAAGAAGCTTCCCTAGACACAGCAGGTCCTTGTTCTGAGGCAGCACCTGGTCCAGAGCACTCTGGACCCTGCTCTGAGCCTCGCCACGCTGGCCACAGCCAGGTCTCCGTGAGGCCGTGCCAGGGCCACTTGGCTCCAGGGCTCTGGCTGGCTGACCCACTCTGTAAAGTTGGGCTAATCTCTTATTTTCATCTGTGGGGGCGGTCCTTAGTTTCCACATCTGCAAAAAACGTTTAATTATATGAGTTTTTACTCAGCTCAGAAGGATGTAGTGAGATCACTTGGTATCAGGGAAATACAAACCAAAACCACAGTGAGATACCACCTCATACCAGTCAGAATGGCTAAAGTTAACAAGTCAGGAAATGACAGATGTTGGCGAGGATGAGGAGAAAGCGGAAACCTCGTACACTGTTGGTGGGAATGCAAGCTGGTGCAGCCACACCGGAAAACAGTATGGAGGTTCCTCGAAGAGTTGAAAATAGAGCTACTCTAGGACCCAGGAATCGCACTACTGGGTATTTACCCTAAAGATACAAATGTAGTGATCTGAAGGGGCATGTGCACCCGAATGTTTATAGCAGCAATGTCCACAATAGCCAAACTATGGCAATAACCTAGATGTCCATTGACAGATGAATGGATAAAGAAGATTTGGTATATATATACAAACCCATAAAAAAACAAAATCTTGCCATTTGCAATGACATGGATGGAACTAGAGGGTATTATGCTAAACAAAATAAGTCAATCAGAGAAATACAATTATCATATGATCTCTCTGATATGAGGAATTTGAGAGGCAGGGTGGGGATTGTGGGGGGTAGGGAGGAAAAAAGATGATACAAGATGGGATCAGGTGGGGGACAAACCATAAGAGATTCTTTATCTCAGGACACAGACTGAGGGCTGCTGGAGGGATAGGGTGGCTGGGTGATGGACACTGGGGAGGGTATGAGCTGTGGTGAGTGCTGTGAATTATGTAAGCCTGATGATTCACAGACCTGTACCCCTGAAACAAATAATACATTATATGTTCATTAAAAAAAAAGAAGGATGTTGTGAGAATAACAAAGTAATCACTGTGGAAATAGCCTTTTTAAAAGTTAAAATAAAAAAGAATGTCAGTGGCTCTTCTACTGAAGAGTGAGAGAAGGGGGCCCCTTAAAGGAAGGCTTCAAAAGCCATCTGGAAGCAGCAACTGCTGTCACACGTAAGAGAGCATCAGGTGCACTAGCTCCTAGGTCTTGGTAGCTCAAAGCCAAATAGAGCAACTACATGTTTTTTAAGGAATTTTTAAAAAATTGATATTTAATGTCATGCTATTGATTTCATATACTCCACCAGTTCCCCAAAAAAGTTTCAAAAGCAAAACCAGCTATGATTGTAACAACAATAATTAACAATAATCATAACTCAACTTATTTAGTTTAATAACTAATTAATAACTCTTGCACCTTGCCACCACCGGTCCATCCGTCCTGGAACCTTCTAGATTGCCCCAGCCTCCAGCATTAATGGACTGATGGATGGCATGGTGGGAGCCCCCAGACCTTGCTCCAGCACCACAACGGGGCCAACCATTAGATCATGTGATTCTCATCTGGACAATCAACCTCTCCAGTGTAATTCTTAGTCCTCCTCTGCGCATGGCCAAAGTGGGTTTGTCACTGGACCCGTCCCCCCAACCCCAACTCCACGACTTAAACTCTCATGCTCGGTCTTAACTTTCCATTGCTCCTTCCACCTGGAATGTCTTCTCCACTCACATTGTTTTCTGCCTGACCATATTCCCTCCAAGATACTGAGAGTTGGCAACCACCTTTCTAAGCCTCAGTTTCCCCATCCTTAAAGTGGGAATTCTAAGAGGACCTACTTCATGAAGTAAGGATGCAATGGCAGCCCAGGTGAGGCGCAGTAGAGGGCTAGGTGCCAAGAGATAAAGTGTGACCCATTTGCATTACCGGTCCTGTTCTTTTCCAGGCTTCTCCTCAAATGCCAGGTATCTACCAAGCCTTCCTCCACCCCTCAGCGTGAAATGGTGGCTCCACCTCTGAATGCTTGCAGCGACCCCAGCTCCTGGTTGGCTCCCTCTCGGGGGCGGGCATGCGCAGAAGTGGTACCTCCCCCTCCAGTCTGATCAGAGGCGGACACCCTGACTCTGAGCCCAGCCTGGCCACCACATGGAATACTTAACCGCATTCCGTGAACCTCCGTTGATATAAGATGAAACACCAAGGTAAGTGTTTGTGGAAGGAATAAAGGCCAGAAAGTTTAAATAAGAAACACCAAGAGAGTAAGTCGTAAAAGTTCTCATCACAAGAAAAAGAAAAAAAGTATAACCAAGTATGGTGATGGGTATTAACTAGACTTATTGTGGTGATCATTTCACAATATAGGCAAATATCGAACCATTATGTTGTACATTTGAAAATAACATAATGCGGGTGCCTAGGTGGCTCATTGGGTCAAGCATCTGCCTTTGGCCCAGGTCATGATCTCAGGGTCTTGGGATCGAGCCCTGCATTGGGCTCTCTGCTCAGCGGGGAGCCTGCTTCTCCCCCTCCCTCTGTGTTCTCTCTCTCTCTCTCTCAAATAAATAAAATCTCAAAAAAAAAAAAAAGACCTTTTTTGGGTACAAAAAAAAAAAGATGTACGTCAATTATACCTCAATAAGAAAAAAAAATTAATGCCACAGTGCATGAGGAGAGCAGTTTAGCCATGTGCAAAGTCAGATAAATAATAACAGTCAACATTTGGGATGCCTGGGTGGCTCAGTCAGTTAGGTGTCTGCCTTTGCTCAGGTCATGATCCCAGGGTCCTGGGGTAGAGTCCCACATCAGGCTCCCTGCTGAGCAGGGAGCCTGCTTCTCCTTCTCCCTCCTGCTTGTGCTCTCTCACTCTCTCTGTCAAATAAATAAATAAAACCTTAAAAAAAATAAGAGTCAACATCTATAGAGCACTCACTACCTGCCAGGCACTATTGTAAGCACTTTGCCGACATTAAGTCATGCAATCCTCCCAAAAGCTCTGCGAGGGGGGTGTGGAAATTGCTAAGTGACTGTACACCTCACAGGAAGCAAGCTCACTGTGGTTGGGAACGCGTCCTTCCTCTTCTGTCCTGCACCTGACACACAGTAGCTGCTCACCAGACAGGGAGGGCTCACGGACGTTCAGTTCTAACCATTCTGTGTGCCTGCCTCACCCCACTTCACCAGTCCTGTCCCGCTTACCATCCCACCCCATATCTGACCTCAGATGCTTCCCTCACACAAAAGTTGAATAACCATTTCAGTCTCCAAAGGGTAGCTGCACTATTTGGAAAAACTTGGGAGTTTTTGTTGGTGTGCCTCAAATCACACCTATTTTAATCATACACAAAGCTGGTATTGCAAAGCCATATAATATTCTATGAACTGAAACAGAGGGCCCAAGACCCCAGGGGAGGCAAGAGAGGGTGCATGTCGATCAGAAAGGGGTTTCTTTAAAACAGCAAAATCCTGAGCTGGTTTCTAAGAAGGGAAAGGGAAAAGGAAAGCGAGAAGAACACTTCAAGTAAAGAAAATGGTGTGTCCAGAAACCAGAGGCTGTAATGGAAAAGTGTGGCATTAAGGCAACAGTAAATACAGATTTCTCTTTGCACACTTGGGTTCCCTGGAATCCCTGGTGGAGTCTAGGGGCTTGTCTTTTTCAGAAGTCCCCTGGAAGGCTCTAATGTGCAGTCATTTGAGGGACCTGATGGATTAAACAGGTAATGCCTGGTTTGGCTGCAAGTAGAATTACCAAAGGAATTTTAAGGCATGTGGATATTTGGGTCCCACTCCCAGGGACTCTGATTACATTGGTCTAGGCAGGGCCATGTGTTAGCATTTCTCGAAAACCCCCAGGTGTGTTCTAAGGAGGGTTGGGAATATATCAGGGAAGTAACCAGAGGAGTTAGTGTGAGCAGAGGGTCAGTATGATGGCAAAGGAGGTCACTGAGATGGGGTGCAAGGGATTCAACACTGATCCTTGACAGCCTGGTCCAATACAGGTATTAGCTGTACAAGTATGTAATAAGACTTTCTCTAAAAAAAAAAAAAGCGACTTTCTCTAAAAATTAGACTTTAATTTTATGTTACGGATTTTATATATACCACCTACTTCCAAAAAGGTTTCCTATCCCTCTAAACCAAATCATGGTCTGATCACAGCAAAAATAATTAACAAGAGGGAAGACGAAGATCAGGATAAGTTTGATAAAGGGTATTGAAAGAAGAGAAAATTGGATCAGGAGTCCCAAAGGAGGTGAGGCAAGCCCCAGCCCTGTCTTGGGCTATTCTGGTTACCTCTGTCCTTCAGTGACATCAGGGATGCCCATGCCTGGAAGATCCATCCCTAACCCTGACTCTGCCTTGGTGCCCCCAGACCCAGTGGCCCAGCGCTCCACCTCTGCATCCCCCATGGGGTACCCTGCATCACCAGGAAGGGACTCGGCAGAAGTCTGGGGGAGTGGATTGGTGATCCAGCTCATTTCTAACATGCAGCCTTTCCACAGAATGGCAGCCAACGTGGATTATCTGTGTTTAAAGACTGCACAACGCTAACTAAACTGTGTGAGAGTTAAAATGAGAATGGCAGGGGTGCCTGGAGGGTGAGTCAGTTAGGCATCCAACTCTTGGCTTCAGCTCAGGTCATAAGCTCATGACCCTGAAGTCAAGTTCCACATTGAGCTCCCCACCCAGCATGGAACCTACTTAAGATTCTCTCTCTCTCGCTCTCTCTCTCCTCCCTCCCTTACCCCTGTGCACTTGCACACTCTCTCCATAATTCTTTCTCTCGTTGAAAGAGAGAGAAAGAGAGAGAATAAAATGGCAGTTCATGGAAAATCAGATCTCTAATGAGGGTCATGACGGTGAAAGCAAATCCTTCACAGGGAAACTCATATTTGCAGAAAGTTTCACAAAGGGGGCAGTGGTGGCTCATTCGGTTAAGCGTCTGCCTTCAACTCAGGTCATGATCCCAGGGTCTTAGGATCGAGCCCCATGTCCGGTCCCCTGCTCAGTGGGGAGTCTGCTTTTCGCTCTCTCTCTCCCTCTGCGCACTGTTCTCTCTCATTTATTCTCTCTCTCAAATAAATAAAGTCCTTTAAAAAAAGAAAAGAAAGTTTCACAAAGAACCCAGAATTCCTGTCCCTGTCACCAATTCGAATTTGGGGGGGTGAACCCACTATAGTATACTTATGAGTGTGTGTTTATGTCTCACAGACATACATGCCTCTGTGTGTGGTGTACATGTGGACACACAAATGTGTGGCTATTTTTATTTGTCAGAGTATCTGCTCTAAGTCTGTATCAGTGTTTTTCACCTCTTTTCTCACTATTGTCTCCCCTAACAAGCCTTTTCGGACATTTTTTCTCTTAGCACCCCCATGAAAATTTAATACCACAGATACACTGTACATCTGTGGATGTGTTATACATGAATTTGTGCTTTCTCTATAAAAGACAGTAAGGTTCTTCATCGCACAAGAGCCAGTTTTAACCCTGTGGGGAGATACTGTTTCCCTTGAGAATGCATGTTGTCTACATGCATCTGTGCGCATGTGTGCACATGCATGTGTGCATGCCTGTGCACGCACATACACACACATACACACACCAAGCAAACCAGCTGGCTCCTGGGAAAGAGACCTACAGAGCGTTTTGAGCTTCTATGGGAGAGGCTCCCCGTCCATCACAGTACACCAGGAGAGCAGCTCTGGTCCAGAGATCCTTACAGAAAACATGCCTGCAGTCGGAAAGCCGGGGAACTCTAGCCAGTCTAAGCTCACAGGGCAAGACATCGTGTCCCAATTTTCAGAGTTGGGAGGGATTTCAAACAGCCACAGGAGCAGAAAATATCTAATTATATATAAAAGGAAATTTCCTGAAATTCTAATCTTTACATTGCCATTGTCAACTATTAAGTTCACATATCTATTTTAAAGTAAGTGAATAGAACACGTTTTGGAAAAAAGAACCATCACCATATTTAACACTTTCTAGATCTGGCCACCAGGATTGGCAAGATTTTATTTTATTTTATTTTATTTTACTTTTTTTTTAAGATTTTGTTTATTTATTTGACAGAGAGAGACACAGCAAGAGAGGGAACACAAGCAGGGGAAGTGGGAGTGGGAGGAGCAGGCTTCCGCTGAGCAGGGAGCCCAATTCGGGGCTCAATCCCAGGATCCTGGGATCATGACCTGAGCCAAAGGCAGACGCTTAATGACTGAGCCACCCAGGCGCCCCAACTGGCAAGATTTTATTAAACAGTCAATCTCTGAGAAACTCCTCAAGGATCTGACAAATGTTTAGCTCATGGCGACTCACGAGGGATGTGGAAGTTAAGGTTAGTGCAACTGCCTTCAAATGCCTTACGGCCCAGTTTTGTTGTAATTTAACAGATACAATGCCTGAGCACATCAACTCCTGTGTGAGCTACAGCAACCCCAGGCCACAGGAGAGAGAGCCCCTCCCTTGCTCCTCTGAGTAACTCCAGCAATGCAAAAAAGCACAGCCTCATTTTAACACATTTCTAACCTTAACAAACCCTTCACGTAATAGGTACTGACCAATTTAATGTTTGCTATGAAATAATCTTTCCACAAGAAGATTAAAATAACAGGCCGCTAGAGTGGGAACAGATTTGCTAACAATTGCTATTGTCTAATGAACACCTACTATGTGTCCAAGATTACGTGCTAGGTCCAAATACATGGATTCTTTCCACACTAAACCCGGTGGAAGTCATCCAACCTCTGTTTGAATACATCCTTCAGGGGCGCCTGGAAGGCACAGTCGGTTAAGTGCTAGACTCCGTTTCAGCTCAGGTCACGATCTCATGGGCCCCGGGTTCCATCCCTGCATCAGGCTCTGCACTCAGCAGAGAGTCTGCTTGAATATTCTCTCCCTCTCCCCCTCCCCCACTCATGCACATGTGCTCACACTCTCTCTCCCTCAAATAAATAAATAAATCTTTAAATAAATAAAACACATCCTTCATGGGTAGTTCACCACCTCTCTCAAGGTATCTGTTTTCTGTTTGACAACTCTCAGTGTAAGAAGTTCTTCTGTACGTTAAATTAAAATCAGTCCCTTTCCTACTTAAAATTTAAAATCAGCCCTGAGCGCCCCCCCTCAGGATTGACCCAGTAAGTCTACTTCCTTCTCCATGCAGTTGACTGAAAGCAGGGCGCATGCTCAGCAGATGTCCTCCCCAGGGTCCCATCTTCGGGACAGGCTGAGAGGGAGATCGGGAGGCTGAGGTAAGGCTGTCAGGTGACCGTCTGACATGCTGCTCCTCAGTCACTGATTCGTGTGACTCGTATTTCACGGGGCCTGTATTACCCAACTCCACATCTAGTGAGAGGGGAAGGAAGCAGATGAATCTGGGCAAGCGAGAGAAGGCAGCCATGTTGGGTGCCACAGGAAGCACCCCACAGCTCCCCGAGAGTGCGACTGGTTGCCCTGGGCCCTCAGCCATGACCATGTCTGCTTTTGGCGTGCGTCTGTCTGCTTGCTCACTCAGGAGATGGCGACAGGGCACTGCCGTGTGTATCAAGTGCTTTTTTAAATTTGTTTGTATGAACTTGGTATATGGATGATGAACAACATCCAAGTCTGCTACACTATTCAGGAAGAGGAAGAAGAGGAGTTCGTAGAGAGACCCAAAGGTGGTCAGGGAACACTGTCCTTCCCCCCCATACACCACACAGCCTGCCCTCGCCTCTCGTCACTGCTCCAGGGAGGCGGTAGGCTAGGAACGCTTAGGAGGGATGGGACTTTGGTTAAGCCACTTAACCCCTGGTGCCTCAGTTTCCTCGTATACACCACAGGGCTACTAGTAATAGTATTATTATGCAATGTAAAGCAGTTAGGAAGCATGTAGTAAGCACTTAATAAATGTTAGTTAATATTACTATTATTCTTCACTCTTGAAGGAGGCTCTTGGATTATTGTAACTTGTTTTCACTCCATGGAAAAACTGCGCTTTGGTGACACTAAAAGGCATGAGGAGGATAGAAAATGAACTCCTCCGTGTGACTGGCTTTACCCCAGCCTACCCCAGGCTGGCCTGTTGAGTCAGATAATTCCACGTCCCTGGACCTACGTTTGGAACAGCCTTTATTAAAATCACCCCCCAAAGAATTTGCTGGAGTTATAAAATAAATATTCAGTGTTAAATATCCTAATAGTACATTCTAAGTTTTTATCACTGATGTCCTAGGATCTGTAAGACTTCAGAGAAGATTCTGATGTACAATTTTTTTCCTAAGGAAATACTGATAGTGATTCATTGTTGCAAACCACAAACACACTCTAGCTAATTGAAGCAGAACAGGAATTGGTCGAGAAAGTCAGTTCCTGGCTTCTGCTGTGAAAAAGCACAGCCCACATGACGTGGGGGCCACAGGGGAGAAGGACAAATGTGCACTCTGCATGTCAGTATTGAAATCGGCTGAAAGTATTCTCCAATACATGAGCATATGACTAAGGAGTCCAAGTGCCCTTTATCAAGACTTGTTGGCATCGGAAAGAACCAATTTTCTGCCAGATCCCAGTATCTGAGACTGCTGAGAAAAAAGTCCTGAATATGAGGAAACAAGCCAGGCACACACATGTATACTCATGCACACACCCACACACGAGCACACAAAGATGCACATGCACAATGCAACTGGCTAATGGGAAAGTTAATCAAAGTAAGTAAACAAAAGCCAGAGACCATAAGTGGATTCCATGAATGTACACAATTGGAGTTGAGGCCAGGATCCAGAGGGCCTAGGAATGCAGTCCCATCTATGTCATAGTTGAAAAATTCCCCAGAGAGGCCAAGTGCCTCAGTCAAGGGCACAGGGGAGTCAAGGGCATAAAGTGACCAAAGTGTTTACCATTAGGAACGTTTGCCTCAGAAGACAACTTTCTCCTTTCTCAGGAAATCATCTGGCTTGCCCACTTGAACCGCTTACGTATCTCCCTCGGTGTGCAATATGGGTTTGGCGATGACGTCATCCTTGTATTTTCACGCGGTGACGTCCCGAGGCAGAGACCCTGTTGCACCTCACGTCGCAGCACGCGGATGTCCGAGCCCCGGCCATGGAAACAGCACGTGGGAGTGAGCAGCGCGGGGCATGGCGGGAGCCAGGCCAGGCATGAACGTCGAGGGGATCCTTTGACAGAACCACTCCCCAAGTACCAGGGAAGTGAGAAAGGCCCTCCTTTACGCATCGTCTAGGGCTGCCTTCACGCTACTGTGGCGAGGCTGGGTCACTGTGATGGACACTGCAGGCCACAAAGCCAAAAGTACTTATTGCGTGACCTTTTACAGAAGCACTTTGCTGGCCCCAACCTAGGCAATGGGAGCTCCAAGAGCACGCACCATGTAGACGGTAACCTGCTTGAGAACCAAGTAGTTCTGGAATCTCCCTCGGGGCCTCACACGGTGCTCAGTACACAGTAAAATCAAAGAACCCACTTTAAAGTTGACAGGGACCTCAGCTCGCATTTCCTCCAATCCCCATGTTTTAGCGATGAAGAAACCCTAACAACCAGTCCAAAATAAGAGGCTGCCAGGAAGCAGAAGCAAAAACCAAGTTCCCTTAATTCCACTGTATTGCTTTGTTACGCAATGAATATTTGGTGGATGTGGAATAAATGCAGATATATCTGTATTATTTAGCAATAACATTACTTGAGCATACAGTGTATGCCAAACACTACATACTTAATATATGTTTATAATATAGAGTATGTATATTACCTGTGATCTTTACACGTAGCAATAAGATGATGACACATAAACTCCCTTGAAGGAAACAGTCAGCCCCGAGGAGAGGATCCATTTCATCTGTGACTTCAAAGTAACCATTGTCAGTTGGTTACTGTTCCTATTTGTGGGACCTGACTGAAGTAAAGCAGCGCCAAGCCCAGAGAGCGGTCATGGCAAGAGTGACATTATCCTCTATCCCTGGCCTCTTTTTCCAGCTCCTTGTAGACTCTCCTTTCCCTGTGTCACAAACACTTCATCAACTAGGTGCACACGATAACCTCTCTTTTCCCCTCCTTGACTGATGTCTGGTTACACATTGGGAGGTCCTTCTTCCCTCCAAAGTATTAGCCAGCCAAGCATGCCCACCAAGGGCCATTTATCTCCCACTCTGGAATGAAAGGTGCCTCACCCTTGATAGTATAATAATTCTTGGCACCCAGGTAGAAAAATGCTTTCTGAAGAGCATCAGGCTGAGATAAGGTTCAAATAGCCCTTTGAGGAGGCCTAAAGTGGGAGAGGGGCCAGAAGGGATCCTCCATCGTTCTTCTCAGTGGTGTCAACAGAAACTCCTGCGGTTCTGGTAAGGGTGGAGAATCTGGGGTCCCTTCATCATCTGCTCCTTCCAGAATCTTCCCTGGCAGCACGCCCATCAGGAGAAGAGGTAGATGGCATCCTCTCCCTTCTCTGTCTCAGCTTGGCTGGGACTCTTGTTTCATGTCCCACCTCTGAACCGCGTCCCAAGTCCTTCCCCCCACGTGTTGTAAAACAAGGCTTAATGCCTTCCTGATAGCCGGTCCCCTTGCTTGGAGCTACCATAGCCTTGTAATTTGCCCTTGGGTCACAGTCCACCTACATGCCCAGAAGGCCCTGCCCCTTCCATTCCCAGGCTGCAATGTCTGCAAGGGTCCAACTGCACATACCTTATGCAGCTTATTCTCCAGTGGATTCATGGCCTGGCATCTGGTCAACTTCGATAAACAGGTGCCACATAGCAAAGGTATTTCAAGCAACTTTGACTTTAATTTTGTCATTTTTAATTATTAATGTAAACTGAAAGTTGTGGTTGGAATCCCAGCTCTACCACATTCCGGGGGGCCCCAAGTAAAAAGTTAACCTTTCAAGCCCCAGATTTCCCAATCCATGTACCCCATGGCACCGTGGCCACAGGAATACTCAATTAAACAGAGTGGTTAGCACCATGTGTAGAGCAGAGCAGATGCTCAAAAAATTGTATTTCTCATAATGCCTCTTGCATTTTGCTCTTTGCCACCTTCCACCATGTCATGTGTCTCAGAATGATTCAGAAAGGCCCTAGCAACAGTGGTGCTGGGCTGTCATGTGGTAAACCCCAGCCAATAGTTCTATTCTCGACCCAGCTGTGTGGCATTATAAAAGCCTAACCTCTCTGGGCCTCAATGTCCCATAGCACATTCCTTGGAAGCTGCTGGAATCCCATGAAGACTCCATGGAATTCATCGAAGTCCACAAATAACATGGTTCATTGTCTGTCAAATTATTTTTTTTATCTTTATAGTGCCATGGAATATTGTTTTTTGTTTGTTTGTTTATTTGTTTGTTTGTTTACCGTAGGACTCTACCATAGATCTTTAAATGAGTCTGGTTCTCAGTAGTGGAGTAAAGGCTGACTAGAATACACTCGAGGTTTCTTTCAAGTCAAGGGCTTCAGCCTTGCAAAGATAAGCTTCGAAGCTTACCCTAGAATCCTAAGGTGCTTTGGCCAGTGCCCAGCTCTTGGACAAACTGGCAAGGGGACAAAGTCTGCCCCTGGTAGCCACCCCCACATCACACATCCGGCACCATTCACTCCTTGCCCTGACACACACCTAGCACACAGTGCCCAGGACACACGGAGAGACTCCTGGTCTCTCTCTACCCTTCCTTCTGATCTCTTCTTCCTGCTGCCTGACCTGATAATGTGATTCTAGCTAATGTGGCATCTGGCTACTCAGTGTCCATGTGTAGCCCATCCAGGGTCACACATATATTTGATAAAGGGCCTTTGGGGGCCCTGGCTTAAAGCAAGGGGTTGATGCTACTGTGGCAGAGAAGTAGAGAGGAAACTTGGGAATAGGTGGGTCTTTAGGCGGCTCTAAAGCCTTTATCTGGTAATGGCCTAAGTGCAGAGATCTAACTTGACCTTGGATTGTTCATGTGACCCACAGAGAATTTAGGAAAAATAAAGCCTGACATATCCTACTCCAGATTTAGTACACTTTGTCTTTGCACAGCTGGGTGGTGGTGGGGGAAATGAGGTAATAGGGAGAGCATGGATCCTGACGCCCAGGGGTGGGGTTTGCAGCCAGTCCGACCATGTCCTAGCTCTGTCGCCATGGTCAGGGGACACACTTTCTCTGAGTTGCAGTTTCCTTCTCTGCAAACTGGGAGTAAGAACAGGACATAGCCAAGGTAAGCAAGGTATTCAGACCAGGACACAGTCACGGCTATTATTCCTCACCTTCCAAACTGACCGTGTGATTTCCAGAAATGCAGAGACAGCCAGTGCATCCAAGAGGACTGGAGAGTGAGGGCAGGGTTCTCTACCTCAAAATCAAGTCTGTTTCCCTCCGTCGCCCACACCCGTTGGCCCCCTGCCATCCTCCTAATCTCTTGCCCAACATCTTCTACTTCAAGCACCTTATGATCTGGGGATGGGGATAAGCAATTGGGGAAAAAAAGAAAAACAAAAGCCAGAGACATGCTAGTGACTGTTTTTATAATTGCATAAGGCGCAGAGCAGATTCTAAAGGCATGGGCCAATATTCAAGGTGACCAAGATACTATGTTCATTGGGGTGACCTGAGAGGAGTTAGAAGACACACCTCTCCCCTCAAATTTCTCTCACACATTTGCATGTCACTGGGGGCCTTAAATTCCCACCATTAGACTCACTTCTCTGGGTTCCGGATATTCACATGGGCCCTTGTGAATTTACAGGCAATGTTCCCATGATGGACTGTGCATCAGAATCACGAGGCACTAGTGAATTACAGACGTCTGGGACCCCATCCCCTGAAGACTCTGACTCATGAGTTTGTGCTGGAGTTTGGAAAGTATCCCTGTGGTTCCTAGGACCATGCAGGGCTGAGCAACCCTGTTCTGGTGGGGACTGCCCAGCTCTGGAGTCAGGATCTCTGGGTTTCTCCCTCCACTTATGAGGAACAACACAGTATGCAGTGCCCAGCAAGCACATTGTCTGTGATGTAGATGAAATCTCTTTCTTCCTCCAGGGGGCTGGGTATGAGGATAAAGTCAGGGAAGAGACTCACCAAAGCATCACAAAGTGTTAGGACACCTAAGGAACCACTTTCAGGGAGCAGGAGAAAGAAGGTCAGGAAGAGGAATGCTGGTCTGGTTGGAGTGTCTTCAATAACAGGCTGAAGCAACTGGACTTGATCCAGCAGGTAGAGAAATGGGTGTGATATTAAGCTAATGGCGTCAAACCTGGCAGACAGGGGAGGAGAGAGGCTGCGGGCAGGATGCCATGAGCATGAAGGGGTGATGAGGTAACATGCTGGTAAGAAACAAGGAAATAGGGCGCCTGGGTGGCTCAGTGGGTTAAACCCTCTGCTTTCAGCTCAGGTCATGATCTCAGGGTCCTGGGATCGAGGCCCGCATCGGGCTCCCTGCTCGGCGGGGAGCCTGCTTCCCCCTCTCTCTCTCTGCCTGCCTCTCTGCCTCCTTGTGATCTCTCTCCCACTGTGAAATAAATAAATAAAATCTTAAAAAAAAAAAAAAAAGAAACAAGGAAATAAATCATTTCTATGGTAGAGAATGATTCGTTGTTCACCAACCTACTCCCCTTTTTCCTGGGAACACAGCTATGTGATACTTGAGTTCTGGACTATGGAAAGCAGGGGACAATGATTTGGCCACTTCCTGTCACAGACCTTGCAAACCTTCCAGATGATCTTCCGCCTTCCACCTCCCCCCATGCTGGCAAACGTAGAGTCCTTCAGAGGACCTGGCAGTCCCAGGGGGCAGCAGGCCTAGAGGGGAAGGAGACTGAGCAGGACAAACCATTCACTCAACACGGTGCTGAGCTATTAGGTGAACAAGCTGATGGGCTGTGGTTTCAGCAGTGGGCACACTGACCAATGAAACGCCTCAGTGGAAACTCCGGCTTAGAAAGGAGACTCCTGTTTCTTACCTCATTTGTCCCTTATAATATCCTGCCACACAGATCAGATCTCTGCGATGCTCCTTAAGTACCCAGCTGAGGAGAGGCCACATAACTTTGCCCGCCTGGCTCCCCTCTCCCGGAGTCCTGTGGTCAAGCCCTGCCCAGAATGCTTTATCCCCACGGGAAAAATCTGAGGCGGGTGTGATCAGTGACCACAGACCAGTGGCTCCTTTAGTTTCTAAGGCAAATTACACTGTGGATCCTGGATTTTATGATGTGACTGGCAAGATGCTTACAGCACCCAAAATGTGAAAATGAATGAAAAGCAGGTAAGATTGTCCCCCTAGCCACCCACGTGCTGAATGTACTCCCCGGGCCTCCACTCCTTGTCAGCACTGGGAAGCAGAGGCGTGTGTTTAGGAGAGAGGAGCCTTGAGCCGAATCAAGAAAACTCTATCTGTTGCCATGACAACCTCCCCAACTGAATTTTTAAGCAATAGTAACTGGGACGTGGTTTTCACTTCCTCTTCATTTTAGGTAGTGGGTTCCCAGTTGGACTCCATTCACTATACATCCTTCCTTCACATTTTGTGTCATTTCTCCAGCCTGATACTTGTTGCTTTCCTCCTTGCCATAGAATAACGTGAAACAGAAGTGGAAAACACCACCTTAAGGTTCATAGAGGTTGATACAGCAGGTAGGGTAACCAGGACTGAATTTCTACACACACAGCCTGTGGGTTACCCCGAGACACACAGTGAAGACCTCCCATTTCAAATCTCCTCAGATGCAATATGGGCAGGCACCCCAGTTTCAGATAACGAAGCACTTTTCTCTCTCTTAAAATATAATTGTCCCACAAGCCGGTGGTAGGCATGCAATCCTCGACATTGTAAATAAGTGTCCAAATCTCTTGACCTGCCCTCAGAAATGCCTCATGATTGGAACCTAACTTATATTTCTGTCACCTTCCCGCTTCTTTTCACACTCTCTTTGCCACAGCCACACAGAACCCAGTCCTTCCAGGACATCCTGATATCTCCTGCCTCTGCGCCATTGTTCCCATAGTTCCCTTCAACCAAGACATTACATTTATTTCCCTCAGTCTCTGCATCTTCATCGGCTTTGCCAGATTCTCTTGTGTCTCATTCCTCCCCCACACATGGGCAATTCCTGAGCATGGTCCTTATCTCCTTACTCCTTCACGCTCCCTCCTCCTCCAGGAACTTACCCCTTCAACCGCAGCTCTGAACAGAACTTCAAACCCACACGCCATGCCCCGGCCTTCCTGTCATTCTAAGTGTGAGTTTTCCAGCACTCTGGTGGACATCTGCCCTTGACTGACCTGCCATCATCTTGAACAAAACACTTGTAACACCAGAAGATTATTCTCATTAGCAACTACTCCTGTCCTCGATGCCCTATCATAGATTCATAGGGTTTCAGGTTAAAAAGAACTGTAAAGCTCAAGCCCAGTTAGTTTATCTGCACTCAGTCCATTCACAACATCTTAGACAATCATGCTCAAGCCCATCCATGGTGTTGCTATCCCAAATATGGAAACCAGCCTCTTGGGAGGTGAATTTACCATGATACTACTGAATCTTAAACTTCAGCATCCCTCACACTTCCCTCATAGTCCTCCTTTTAGCCCTACTTTGAGCTCATGATGGCCGCCCCACAAGGAACACTGGAGAATCCTCCTCACAGCCGCTGCCTCAAGGTTGTCCTTCTGACATGGTCACGGCAAATACAGGCCTGAGAGCAACAGCAAACACAGAGCAGCTCACATTTCAACCCACTTCTCTTCCTGAAAGCCATACAGCCATGTATCCTGAAAGGTTAGACTGTGAATTCTATCTACTAAGAGGGGGTCAGACTAAATGACTTCTAAGAGGTTTCTCCAAGGAAAAAATTCTATGTTTTTTTAACCCCATTTTACAGAAGAGGAAATTTAGCTTCAAAGACAGTCACACACCTGGTAGTGTGGCCCTGCTGGATTTTGAGTCCGGGTCTTCTTACTTCAAGTTCATGAGTCTACACACCCCATCATGCAATACAGCATATGAACCTTTCCAAACAGGGACCAAATCAAGGTCCCACGCTGTGTGGAAACTTCTGGTTGCTTCCTATTTACCTATGAGGGAGCAAAAACCATATACCTGCCATTCACAACTCTTCCTCTGATTGTTTCTTTTTTTCTATCTTCTTTCCAACTTCACCCCTCCATATGCCCTTCTTTCCAGCCAACCTTAGCTACTCACTGGGTCCTGAACAGCCTCACCGCATACTGTTACTGAACCTGACATGCTTGCCACGCTCTGAATCCTAATCATTTTTCCAAGCACAACTCAGGTGCCCCCTCAAAGTATGCCTGGAAAGCTCCTTTGGGCCATAGTGGTCCCTGTACCTACACCCCTCATTTCATCTCCTGTCACTCATGCAGCACTGACGCTTGCTTGAAGTTCTACTTCTTAGCTGCAAGCTAGTGGACGTGCTCTCCAGGCCCCCTCAGAAGTTTCTACAGAGCCCAGCACAGAGGCATGGCTTCACAAACATGGTCGGTAATTGGTTGATTGGTTGATTGACAACTGTTTTCAACCCCTTAACACTCAACATTCTTTATCCTACTAATACCTCCTTCTTACCTAGCTTCTAAAAGTACTTGTCATTCCAATGTCCTCACACAATATTACAAAGGAATAAAAGCAAGTTATGAAAGAAAGGTCCACTGCATTCCTTTCCTCCCTTTTCTGGTTTATTTGTGGTCAGTTCAGGATGATTCACGCTAAGAAGCTTTCTTGCCTCAGCCTCGTCCTCCCTAGGAAATGCATATTTCAAGGAGGGGCTGGATTTCATGCTGCCCTTTGGATGCCCCACTGTTTGTTTAGCTCTATTTACCCAAGGTCGAGGCTAGTGGTTCTCAGTCTTTGATGAACCCCGGAGTCACTCAAGGGTGGCTTCATGAGGATACAGATGTCCAGGCCTTACCCAAATCCTCCTAAATATGAAAATCTGGAGAAAGGGCCTGAACAAGGCCATGGGAAGGAGTTTTGCAGTGACTTTTTCACACCCCAAAGATGAGCACCATTTGTCTAGCCACTGTTCCCCATGAGTGCTCCACCAAATGTAATTCAAAGACTCCTCCCACGTTGGCAGAGCTTTAGAGGATGCTTCTAGAAGCTAAAACTCCATTTCTTTTTCCTAGGAAGGATAGATTTAACTTCTGACAACAGACTATCTATATTCTTTATTCTTCAAGAACTTCACATCTCAGAACTAAGATACTCCTTGACTATGTATATGTGTTTCTAAAGTCGATTCTCACTCAGGGAGCTGGCAGACAAATTGCCCAGTAGTTGGAGCTGACCCCTCAGAATGCAAGCAGAGTCAGATCTAGGATGCCCTGTGTAGAGAGAACCTTCTTATCACTGACCCACATCTTCCGGAAAGCCATGCTTACCCACTTTGCTCCTTCACTATTTCCAGTCCTCCAGCCCTGATGACAAAGACTAACGAGCTATTGAGAGTCTGTTGTGTTGTTTGCATAGATCAGCTGGACAATACTATGGCTGCACAGGGCTAGAAGGCTGCTGGGAGGAATGGGTCCTCCTGGCACCAAAGGATGTAGACTCTAGAGCCTTCTTTCTCATCTATGGGTTGAAGTCACAGGCATCTTTCAGGGGAGCCTGCAAAGCTCTGCCCAGAGCCCAGGGACAGGAAAGGGAAGGAAGCCCCCAAAATAACATCTCCGTGGGGTGCAGGGTCAGGGCCAACACATCCCCCCAGTGATTTCATGCCTCTTGGGCAAACCCCCAAAGCTATGTGAGAGCTCCCAGGGATAAAGGACCAACCGACAGAAGGAATTAAAGTTCCTGGAGCTCAAGGAGCCCAACCACTGGCCAAAGATCTGCACCGCCCCCCCCCAGGCCAGTCCAACCACATCATTCAGACATTGGCCTCTGCAGGCCTCCAGCTCCCAGAGCAGTCAGAGCCAGTGATGTTCACACCCTGCTCCCGCTCCCAGGGGTCTGTTCCCTGCCCTAGCAACAAGGTAGGCGCAGACAGGCCTGAGCCTGTGACTTGGAGCTCACGGAAGGAGAGCTCATAGGCTTGGCTTCTCACTAGGTAGGCTAGGTACTGGGCCTGCAGAAGAAGCTACATTTTTTTTAAAGATTTTATTTATTTATTTGACAGAGAGATTACAAATAGGCAGAGAGAGGGGAGGAAGCAGGCTCCCCGCTGAGCAGAGAGACCGATGCGGGCCTCGGTCCCAGGACCCGAAGATCATGACCTGAGCCGAAGGCAGAGGCTTTAACCCACTGAGCCACCCAGGCGCCCAAGAAGCTAGATTTTTGTACCACATTCATATGTAACTTATTCCAGTGCTCACACCAACTCCTTGAAATGTGTCCTACCATCATCGGCACAGCGCTGGTAAGAAAACTGTGGCACAGAGAGTCACAGCAGCCTGGTCCGGCCTGCCCAGCTGGAAACCCACAGCCTGCTCCCCAAGGTGAGCGCTCTTCCGCCAGGCCTCCTGCCGCCGGGCCTCCTGCCGCCACTAACAGGGGACCCAGCACGTGGCAATGGAAAAGGAATCCATTTGCCTGACAGTCTGAATGGATGGAGCCTTTGCCCCTGGTGGAGAGAGGCAAGTTGGGCAAGCAACATCCGTGGGCAGGGAGGCAGGAGCTGAGCATGCTAACAGTGGGCTTCAGCACCTGTAGACCCACGGTGCTCACTCTCACCACCTGCCACGGGACCTGAGGCATACGCGAAAAGTCACACTCACAGACATAGCAGGGCAGGTGAACTTGTGTATTGGTTTCTGATCACAGAACCAAACCAGGACTTGCGGAAAAGAAAAATAGTTGCTTAATGTGCTGAAGGGAACGGCAAAACCTAATGCTCCCATGCCTAGGCAAGGTGCCCAAGGGGACCAGGCAGCCAGCAGGCAGCGGGGATCTGAGAGGGAATGCCACAGAATTTGATCTTGTCTGTTCTGGAAGTCAGATGTCTATGCAATGGGTCACCATGGCTTGACTTGTGCTCTGCACCACTGTCAGAGCCTTCCGGATCATTCAATAAATAAAATAGCTAGTCATTTCCATCCGACAATCAGCAGGACTCACTTTTATTTCCCCCATGCTGAATTGATGGTTATTTGACTAGACCGACCCCATGCATGGATCGTTCTGGAGTCCTCTGGAGAGGGCTTTATAGTCCGTCAGCATCTGTTAACTGATCACAGATTGGGTGCAAGCTCTCTGTCAACAACACTCCTGATCATGAGGCCCTGAAGCCATTAGAAATTCTGGACACTAATTCCCTCTGGGAGGGCTACCTATTTCAGCCGTGGCAGACACTTGCCTGCAGTCAGACTTGCCTCTGATCATGTCTCAGTGGCTCTCTACCAGAGCTGCACCCTGGCATCACCTGGGGGTGGGGGTAAGAAGACTGGTTCTGGGTCCCCCACCCAGGGGAGTTCCATGTAATTGACCAGGGAGTAGCCTGGCATCAGGAGTTCTTAAACCTCCCCAAACATCCTGAATATGTAGCCAAAGTTGAGAACCACTGGTTTCTATTGAAATTCACACCTGTGGCACCAGAAACATTTGTAATGAGTTGGTCTAACCACTTTGGTGGTGTTCTACTTCTTGGGTCCAAGGATGGGACGGGGCATCCAGGAGTCAATACAGATGGGTGGAATGTCTTGACCTAACCTACTCAGCACATCCTGTATTTGTTTTTCCAAATCACTTTCTGTTTTGCTTTTACTTCCTCACTCTTTCTTCTTTCTATAAACCACACTGGCTGCCATTGTCAACTGTCTAACCTGTTGTCTTCCTCTTACGATCAAAGTCCAAGCTGTATATGATCCCATTTATTTATTCTTGAAATAGCCCTGCCAGTGAGGAAGGAACCAGGCTTCTGTTCCCTAAGGCAAATCGGGGGCCTGCAGATCAGGAAAGGTTTTGTCTGCCATGAAACTCACATTGTTATTTTGCTGTGTGTGTTTATGCCAATTTTCATTTACAGAGTACTTTCACCTATTTGCTCCCATGGAATCCTCACAGCAAAGGATTGTGGTGACAGTATTCCCATAATCAGGGTGGCCACACATCCTGATTTGCTTCGGAACAATTCTTGGTGACACCTGCTGTCGTAGCCTAATTATTCGTAGCACCCCTTTCACTCTCAAACCTAATGTCATCGTCTGAGCCATAAACTATATGATCGCCATCATATAATTGTGGTTATTTATAACCAAATGACCATCCTCTTGTTTTCAAGAGGAGGCTACTGAGGTTCATAGAAGTTAAGTAATTTGTTCAGTCATGAATTAATGAAAAGCAGGGGCAAGACCCAAACTCATGTCCTGTGTCTCCAAACCTCTGCCCCATCCATGGTGTCTCTATGAAACATTATATCAGAGCTGAGTTACTCAAGCCTTTCTTATTGGTGATGAAGAAACTAAAAACTTGGGGGAGAAGATCTGCTAAAAGTCACTACTAGAATGCTCCCTGGAAGGACTGCAGAGCAGAGCAGGAAGCATTCTATGACATTAGAATGGATTAGTGAGGTATCAATGAATTGCCATCTTGATTGGCACTTGAGAGCCTAATTCAGCCAAAAAAAAGTATAAGGCCTGACATATGGGCCTTTGAAAAAGAAAGAGTAAGAAATTCAGAGTCCAAAGAGCAACATTTGAGGAGTGGATCTAAATGTCATTTACAGTGTACTTCTGAGCACAGGTGTCGTTCAACCATCAAACAGGGGGAATCATCCTTCTTACTTCCCTAGGTTGTGACACGGAGGGCAAACTGTGGCTCACTGAACATCTGACAGCAGGAACTCTCACAAGCTCCCTGTGACTCACATTTATTTGTTTCCTTCATTTTTCACATGAGTGAACCGAGGCTCATAAACAGGGATGCGGGGAATCCAACAAGGTAAGGTATTTGAATGTGTTTCAGAAATTCTAAAATGCTGCCATTAATTATTATTATTATTATTATTATCACCATCAACAGCAGCAGCAGCAGTAGCAGTAGTAGTTAACAGACACTGATAATCAGTTGATGTGGGATAGAATCATGTATCCTTGAAATTCCCTGAGTGACCCAGGTTTTGACGACACACCCAGCATACAGGCTGGGTGGGGAGGAGGTCCCTTGAAGGAAGTGTTGAAAATGACACATCCCACTCTGGGTGGGGCCCACCTGGCCCAGAGGCTTCCTGGAAATCAACCCACCCTGCTCTGCAGAAGAGGCCTCAGGCCCCAGACACCTTCAACCAGAAGACCTTTCTCATGGGAATCACGCAGCTAAGAGAAATGTCCAACTTTGGAAGTACCTGATTCTGTAGATCAGGGCCTTGTTTCCCTAAAATAAAGCCATTCATAACCTGGGCGGATCTTTACTTCACAATCATTTTCAGCCTTTGCCGGTCCCTGATAACTACCACCGAGAATGTCAAAAAAGAGGGGAAAAAAATAAAGAGCTTTCCTATCTGATTTTTTGTCCACCATCAATCTGGTTTTTGAGCTAATCATGAAGGCCTGCCTGGTTCTCATGGATCACTTTCCTTTAGGGACAAAACAACAACACGGGCATTTTAGAATTCTTTTGGAGGCCCTGGGGGCTGCGCAGTGAGCTTTTTATATAAATGGAGAAAACCTTCAAAGCTGCCAGCATGAGGTTCCAAAGGTACAGGCAGAATCGGTCTCCGTGCCTAGTAGTGGGCCAAAGGGCTCCTTTGGCTCTAAAGAGTCAATTTGTGTTTCAAATAGCTTTCAGGAACTTGACACTATGAAACTACCTGCTCAGAGGAAATCTGAGAAAGTCCTAGAATAGCTTTCTTCAAGGAGAGCAGGCAGACTCATCGCTTTGTTAAAGCTTTCCCTGCTGATTCCCTAGGTCACAGACCTGGACGCCAAGGTTCAAAGCCCCCATTTCTGGCCCTTGGTCCAACGCTGCCAAACTTGGAAGAGGACATGACCTCTTTCATTACCCGGGTCGGCCAAAGGGACCTGGTAATCCTGCCTAGAGGGGTCCCAAATACCAAATGAGACAGAGACCACCTGTGAGGGGAATAGGTTTTGCAAAGGAAACGTCGCTTAATGACAGGTGTGATTTCTATGGATAAGTTTTGAAAAATAACCCCAAAGAAAGTAACACCTGGCTGAAGAAAAAATAACAGACCTTTGCAGTAGGCTGCGCCAACTGGGACAGACCACTTACCAAGTGTAAAATAAGTCACAACCTGATGGGTTTATTTTTTTAGGCATTGAAAGATACCAAAGACCAGAAGGTGCTTATCAAGATTTCTGTAAGTCTTATACTTTTTGGTGACAATTTCTCTATTTAATTAGCTTGGAATGCAGCGGGGGCGACCTCTGAAAGGTACCAAGAGAGTCCTTGGACTCTCCCCTTCTCAGTTACCTGGGCATTTCAGGGAAACCGCAGTGGAAGGGTATTTTCCCCATCCGAGAAAAGTCCTGGAGCTCAGGCAGCAGGCAGACTCCCCTCCCCCAAGTCCTGGAGACGCTTTGCCACCGCCCAGGAGGCGACTCTCCTGCCGACTCAGGTTTCCCAGCCTCGGCGGTGTGTCGGCCCCAGCGAGGACTGATCAAATGTTTCTTTCTTACACCACACCACCAGCACACCCGGGAAACCGCCGCCTCCTCAGCCGCTACCCTTTTCCCTCCTACAGGTTGCGAACGAAGTGCAGCCGTTTTGATGGGAGATTGTTTCACCCAGGGAGCACGGCTACTTAATTTGGTTGGTTCACTGTGCTCCTTCATACTACCCTGCGGAATCAGGATTATGACAATAATAGTAATGTGGGCGCATTGTTTTTCTGCTTTGCGGGTCACAAAGCAAGGAACACCTTTGTTTCCTTCTGCTTTTCTTTGAAGTAGCTCTGAGCAAAGAGAAAGGACGTTCGAAGAAGTGTTATTTTATTTTGCCAAAGAGAATTGTATCGGTAAGGTTTCCTTTTCTTCCCTTCCCTCTCTTACCTACCCTGCCCCCCAATTTTAGAAGAAAGGTTCACGGGTCCAGCCACGCGCCTGCCATCTCCTTATACCTCAAGATACCCTCTAGGACTAGGCAAAATCGCACCCGGCAGGGCTCAGGGCTGATCCACCTGCGGTGCAGCTGGTTTGACAAACTGCGGGCCAGCTCTCCGAGAAGACGGCCACCTGCCGGATTGCACCTGACTCCGCGACGTCCGAAGCGAGGCTGTCCGGCTTGCAGAAAGGCCACCCAAGGGAGCGCTAGGGCCGAGCTGTCCTCCCTGGGGAGGGTCCAGCGTCCCAGCTCTGTCTGCGCTGGCACGTGAGCCCGCGCCGCAGGGAGCCCGACCGCAGGCGCGACAGGTGCTGCGGGCGCCGGGACGCCCCACCTACCTTCACGAAGAGTTCGATCTCGGGGTCCCTGTCGTCCCCGTTAGCTGTCGCCGAGTCCGTCATGCCGTCGGCGCCCGGGGCCAGCGTCCCAGACCGGGGAGGCGCCACCTCTGCGGCACCCGGGCCAGCGTTCTGCGCTCCTGCTCTGCGGGGCCCTTCTTGAGAGCGGCGTTTATTATTATTGTTGTTGTTGTTGTTTTTCAAATCTGTTTCCCGAGCCGGGAACAGCAGGGTCTGAGATCAATGTCCGGAGAGATCACATGCAAAGGAGGGAAGCCAGAGGGGACAGGGGGCAAGGGGGAAAGGTGGGTTCAGGGATGGCAGCAGGTCCCCGGGAGCAACAAGTGCCCGGCTGCAGGGAGGTGTCACAGGATCCGCGCTTGTCAGCGATCCCCGCGTCGCCGCCAACGCGCCCAAAATAGCCGGAGGCCGCGGGGCGGGGTCAGCCCGGGCGGGGC